>CM058040.1:41772778-41912846 GCA_030169165.1 Centaurea solstitialis
TTCGATTGTTGGCGTCGTGAGATAGAGTATAGGGATGCTTTCCATAGATGGATCGTTGAATGCAGATCCCAAATTAGCTAATGCGTCAGCCTGTGTGTTTAAATCTCTATGAATTTGCTCTATCGAAAAGTGACCGAATCGTGCGACCCGATCTTTGACGATCTTGAGATAAGTCGTCATCTTTGAATCTTTTGCTTGAAAATCTCCATTTACTTGATTTACTACAAGTAAGGAATCACTTCATACGTGTAGGTGCTTTGCCCCCAGCTTATGAGCTATATCCAATCCAGCGATCAAGGCTTCATATTCTGCTTCGTTGTTTGTGTCCTTGAATTCGCATCGTATGGAGTACACCATATTTCCCCCTTGTGAGGATTTTAAAACAACACCTAGTCCTGATCCTCGTACGTTCGAGGATCCATCAACATAGAGAAACCAAGGTTTGTTGTATTGAATCATCACATTATGAACCTCGTCACATGTCGTTGGTTCCAATCTGGGACTGAATTCTGCTACAAAATCTGCCAATGTTTGTGATTTTATCGCCGTCTTGGGTTTGAATTCGATATCGAACCCACTGAGGTAAATACTCCACTTAGCTAGACATCCTGTAAGTTCAGGCTTTCGTAGGACAGTCTTAAGCGGATAGTTAGTTACGACAATAATATGATGCGATTCAAAATAATGTCTTAACTTTTTTGCAGTAGTAGTTTTTCCATTGATGTGTACCTGGTTTCCGCGTCGAGGAAGGATTTACTTACGTAGTAAATTGGTCATTGATGTTGGTCTTCTTCTCGTACGAGTACTGCACTTGTCCCATTATTGCTTACTGCTAGATATAGTTGCAAGCTTTCGCCTTCGACTGGTTTGGTCAATAATGGTGGTGAGACCATATACTGCTTTAAATCCTGTAGGCCTTTCTCATGGTCGTCCGTCCACTAGAATCCTTTGTTCTTTCGTAGAACATTATAGAACAAGTGGCATTTATCTGATGATCGTGAGATAAATTGGTTTAAAGCAGCCACACGTCGTGTTAGTTTCTGAACTTCTTTGACATTTCTTGGGGATTGTAATTCAGTGATGGCTTTCACTTGCTCCGGACTTGCTTCGATTCCTCGTTGTGTCACAAAATAATCCAGGAACTTTCCTGCACATACTCCGAAGGAACACTTTGTCGGATTGAGCTTCATCTTATATTGTCGCAAGATGTCGAACGATTGTCTTAGATGATCCACATGGTCGATCGATCCTTCTGATTTCACAAGCATGTCATCGATGTAGACCTCCATCATACGCCCAAGATGTTCTTTGAACATCATATTCACCAATCTTTTTTATACGTCGAACCTGCATTCTTAAGACCAAATGGCATTACTTTGTAACATTATATGCCTTTGTCTGTCATGAATGCAGTTTTTTCTTGATCGTCCGTGTGCATCAGTATTTGATTGTATCCAGAATATGCGTCCATGAATGTCAGCAAATCATGTCCTGCCGTCGCGTCTACCATTGCGTCAATGTGAAGTAGTGGAAAAGGATCTTTTGGGCAAGCTTTGTTCAAATCTGTGAAGTCGATGCAAACTCGCCATTTCCCGTTTTTCTTTTGTACGACGACCACGTTGGCTAACCAATTTGGATACTTGACTTCTCTTATCTTGCCATCTTTGAGCAAATTGTCGACTTCATCGTTAATCACATTGTTGCATTTAGGTGCGAACTTACGACGTTTCTGCTTTATTGGCTTGAAAGTAGAGTCTACGTTCAGCTTGTGTGATATGACTTAGGATCTATCCCAACCATATCTTCGTGTGACCAAGCAAAAAAATCTGAATGTTCCTGCAAAAAAGATATAATCGTATTTTTTATGTCAAGGGGAGCGACGCTCCTTCGAAGACTTTTCGATCAGGATGTTCAGGATCGAGCACGATTTCTTCTAATCGAAGATCATCGTTCGACCACTTTCCATCCTGGCTCTGTAATTGCTAGATGTCCTGCAGCTTTGTCTTCATCGTGATTTTGTAGCATTCTCTGGCGATTTTCTTTTCACTGATAATTTCTTGAATTCCCCAAGGAGAAGGAAACTTGATCTTCTGATGGTATGTCGAAGGTACTGCTTTCATCTCGTGGATCCAAGGTCTTCCAAGAATAGCATTATAGGCCGATTGACAGTCTATAACATTGAACTGCGTTTGTTTGTTGATTCCTTTGGCGAAGACAGGTAGGATGATTTCTCCGAGAGTGTTCATCGAATCTTCGTTGAATCCAATCAGGGATAGTGCTTCGTCCTATGATCTCATATCGTTCGATTCCGATAACTTTAAGAGTATCTACAAAAATAACGTTCGCAGAGCTACCTCCATCAATCAATATTCTCTTAGTCAAACAGTTTCCGATTGTCAACTGGATGACTAGAGCGTCATGATGTTTATGATGGACCCCCTGAGTATCATCTTGGTCGAACGCTATTATCATTGCATCGAGCTCTTTTTCACCTTTCGATTTGACTTCACCAGGGATAGGGTGTTCGTCTGGCCCTTCTCGTGTATGCCTTTTAGCTGCAGAATACGTAAGACCGCATACTTCTGATCCTCCAGTGATGCAGTTTACGACTTTAGTATGAGCTGGAGATGCTGGTCTTCCTTGTTCATCAGGGATAACGCCTTTAAGATGTCCTTTCGACTTTAGATACGAAACCTCCTTCTTAAGACTGATGCATTCGTCCGTCGTATGACCATGATCATCGTGGAAATCACACCATTTGTTTTGATCTTTGTCTTTGCTGGGATTTTCGGATTTCTTTGGCCATCGTACGTTCGCATCTATCTTTCATAGTGAATCTACCAAATCCTTCGATGGAAATCACACCATTAGTTGTACCTTTATTCGGTCGGGCTTTTGATTTGTATCGAGGATTTCCGATCTTGTTTACTCTTTTGTGCTTAAAGTCACGCTTTTGTGCACTAAGAGGTTTCTTCTCGTTCAAATGCTTTCGTCGAAAGAGAGCATCATCTTCTATTCTCATGAAAGTTAATGTTCTAGCTCATACGTCGTCGAAGTTCTCTGGTGGATATTTCGTAAGTTCCAGATATAATCCAGAGGAATCATCTAACCCACGTTTGTGTGGCTCAATTGCAGTCTTCACATCACAGTTCTTTACTTCGATCATAGTTGCATTGAACCTGTTAAAGTAGTCGTGGATTGTCTTTCCTGACTTCTGTACGACGTAGTACAGGTCGCTGGTCTGTTTTTCCATCTTACTACTGCTAGCGAACTGTCGCGTGAATTGGTTTACCAATTCTGCGGAAGATTCAATACTTTTTGGCTTTAAATTAATAAGCCATTGCAACGCTGCTCCTATCAGAGTCGATCCAAAACTCTTACACATGCACACTTCCTGATATTGTGCTGGTATAGGAACTGTCCACATAAGTTGCTTGTATTGTGTGACATGCTCGACTGGATTAGTGACTCTAGAATCTTTTGTCTCAAAGGCCGGAATACTGTATTTCTTGGGTACGTCGACTAGAGCGATTTCATCGACGAATGGTGAAGCTTGAAATCCGGTTTTAGGTTCGACTTTGACAGGTACTACTGCGCCAGGTAATTTTGCAAGCAATGCAAACAGCTTCTGATTTTGTTCTTCCAGGGACTTAAGTCGTACGTTTAATGGATCTTCGGTGGTTGTTGGAGTTATTGGGATAAAACCAGAAGTAGTTCCAGTATTTGGTGGGATTTTGGTATGAATTGTGGAGCTAGCGATTGTAGGTATATGTCCAGGGATAGGAATTTGTTGGGAAGTGTTGTTAAAAAGGACCAAATGTGAATGCGGGTAGGCCTTGAGGCATAAAGGGTCGTTGATGCGGTAATTATCGTATATAAAAAGCGAAACAAGTTTTAACCTCTAATGCCTAGCCACTGTCTTACCACATTCACAGGCAAGCGTACCTGATCGTGAGTAATATAGTGTAGGAAAGTCCAGGTATCGTATCTACCACTGGGAACGGTCAAGCTTTGTAGACTATTAATCTGGACTAGTTTAATTAACCTAAAGCTTTGGGGGGTTTTTATGAAAAAGGTTTAATTAAATAAAAGACAACTAAATTAACTAAGAAACTAATAAAGCAATAAAAGATTATTTAAAACTATAAGAATGAAAACAGTAGTACTTATCATGGTATAGTGATTCCCCAAGTGGATGATTTACACTAGCCAAAGGTTTGGTTGTTTTGGTTATTGTAGGAATAAGTCTGGGACACCCTAGCATGTGATTATTATGGCTGTCAACTAGGTTTTTGGTCCCCCTAGTCCCAATACATAGACTGTTTGTCAGGCAATCTAGTACCAGTTACCCAATTCTATCACTATTGCAAGGTATTCTACTACCTGGTCGCTCTCGGTCCGAGTAACCACCTAACACAACTCTCCGGGTTACAAAGAGATGGTCAAGAAAGGTTGATTAACCTATCGGAGTCTATCTATCTTGGCCCAACAGATACACCCAACCAACGAGTTCAAATAACCATACAATACGAATCAAATCGGAACCATAACATACATTCAATGAACCAAAAACAAACCAATAAACATTAAATCATAAAATCATCATCCACAAGGTTTATCAACCATAATAAGTACCACTACTGAAAACTACTCACTAATCATTATAGAGTCAGAAAACAAGAGAGTAGAAACAGATATTATACCGACAGTACAACTACGAATGATCGAGAATCAAACCCCGCAGCGTATCGGCACAATAACTCTCTCTGTCTAAAACTAAAGAACTCAGAATTACACACAAATTTGTCTCTCTGTCAACTGAAGGAGGAGGCCAGTATTTAAAAGGAGAGACTCGGAGCCCGTTTCGCGATCGCCAAGCGGCAACCTCGCGGCGCGAAACACTTAGGTTAAACCCTGGATTTCAACTTTGACGAACTTGGCGGCGCCATACTTGAAACTTCGCGGACGCGAAATGGCTACTGGATTGACTTTATGCAATTTTCACGTTTTCTCGCCTTTTTCCGTACTTTTTCGTTCCACAGCCTCCAAAACCTATAAAAGTGAGAATAGGTCCAAAGTGTAAGTAATTAGACCAGAAATGGGAGAGAAATGGGGCAAAATCAGACAATTAAGCATAACCAAAACATGTATAATTTTGGTGTTATCAAAATCCCCACACTTAAGCTTTGATTGTCCTCAATCAAAAGACTGAAAGATAAGAGAAATAACGCCAAAATTATCTCCACCCAAGATCATTCAAGAGAACAAAGAATACTCACACAATCGAACACAAGAATAAGATATATCAAGCAATTGGACACCAAGATCAACCTTTTACCCTCACATAGTATGAATGACAATTTAAAGTGTATCTCTCGGGGGGTAAAAGTGTATATATGATAAGTGATCACACCAATACTCGACTAATTCCCGCATGCATAAGCTTGTCACCAAATCTAATCTCCACCACTGAGAAGTTGTCAACCGTCAAGAGGACTTTAGGGTTGTAATGTTAGGCTAGGGGTTAAGGGTAGGATAAATGATATATATATAAGTGACTAAGGGTTGTAGCAAAAACGTGAAAACCAATCAGTTCAAGATCCAAATTAATCATCTGACTTTTGAGATTTTTAGAGCTCGGGATTTCTATCACTTTCACTTTTGTATCGGCCTAAGCATATTGCTTATTTGGGGCTCGATATTTTTCTTTTCTTTTAAGCACATTGACTCTTTTGATTTTGCTTTTTGATAATGAGTCGTTTTTTTTCATTTGACTTTCTTTCTTTTCTAACTTCTTTTCTTTTCTTTCTTTTCTTTTCTTTTTCAAGCTCTATATATATTTTTTTTCTTTTTCAACTTTAACTCTTTTCACAATCCCTTTCTCTATTTGTCAGATTTCATAAAATGGACCAAAAACATGAAAAACATTCAACTTTGAGCTACGGCCAAAAGATAGATAAAAGAATGAATGGCTAAAGGATAAATGATATTGGGTAAAGAAACGAAAAGGCTAAAGCTCAAAATTGGTTTCAAGGGATAAAGTACTAAAAGTGTGTACTTTTAAAAATTCGGCTAGGCAAATTAAATAACCTTAAGATGAGGTTATCTAACGAAGGCTAAAAAGGGTTAGAAACGAAGGCCTCTATCAGTGCAATGGTGATAAAACTTCTATTATGTGGTCTCGACAAGCATTCAAATGACAAGTTCTACCTTGGGTCAAAATCGGTATTCCTCACGAAATAATAAACAATCAGGATCAAACTCTCAAAGGAATTGGGTGAGGCACTCATGGTAATTGGTATTCCAAGGCATCCTTTTACTCAAATAATCTCATTCAGTGTTCTCCTACGCAAGCAACTAAGTTCCAAAAACAATCTCAGATTTTGAAAAAAAATTGGGGTCAAGTCTCAAAGCTTTCAAAAATTTGAAAAACGACAAATCAAAAAGCAAAAAGTGAACCCATTTAAACAGATAAGTCTACATAACTCCCTCCCCACACTTAAAACTTGCAGTGTCCTCAATGCAATAGTTAAAACAATTAAGGAGTAATTGGGAAAAAGAGAAACTTCCCGGGTTATGTGACGAAATCTGATATGATCTGAGAGAGAGTATTCCAAAATCGTGCTCGGTTCAAGATCATAGATCGCTGTATCTATTACCAAAAAGAAAAAGAAAAAGTAAAAACTAACAAAAGAAAAATAAACCAAACCTAAAGCAAACAATTAAAAGTCTTAAATCCTAAAGAAACCAAACGAAAATAAAAAGATTTCCAAACAAACAAACCAAACCAAACCACACCACACAGTTTAAAGTTCAAAGTAAAATACAACCCAATCGAATAAAATAAAACCGATCAGTTACGGTTTTCAAAAGCCCATTCATCATAGGTTGAGTAGCCAGCGGGACCGTCATCACCATCACGCCCATAGGGGATGAGGTTCAAGATGAGCCGAGGGAGCATGTCCCACGCTTTCAAAGTACTCGCTCATCGACGCGGTGACCCACGATAATTCTTGACGAACACCATACATGTCATAAGAAATCCGGTCAAGTCGCTCCATGATATCGTGATGTTCGCTTCCCAACTGTTCCGATAACCCCTGAATAGCTTCATGAATTGATCCCGATCCTTGTTGATTACTAGACCCACTTTGTTGATTTGTCGGAGGAGGATTGCTTGATTGCCCCGGAAAGGTTGGTTGAGGTGGTGAAGTAGCCATACCGATCGGCCCTTCATGGGATGCGGCATCCCCAATCCAAACAAAAGTACCCCTTTGCGGCCCCGGTGCAAGTAGCTTCATCGAACGAAAAAGAGCCTTGTCGAGAATTCCCAAGGGAGATAACTTGGTAAGAGTCGAGCAAACTTCCGGAGTAAGAGTTCCCAATTTCTCCGCTATAACCGTAACGAAGTGTCATCCACAAAGACCCGTTCTGGCCTTATCATGCACCTTGACGGTACTTTGGAACATTTTTGCCATCACAAAAGAAAGATTGGTTATCGCATTCCGATCGACCAATCGCGAAAGAAGCCAAAGGTCACCTTCCGGTACCTTTTCCTTGATAGCTTTCCGGTAAGCAATTGAATGAACTAGCATCTGATGAAGAAGGCGATGCTCGGGTAGAATGATAGAAACTTTCCTTGGTATTGGACTGTAGGTACGGTCCCGATCCAATGGTTGCCCAAAATTCCGCACCCGAGAATTCGGCACTGGGCTCACAAGCACCGTTTAGGAAGTAATGACAAAAGTATTCGGACCTCGACTGAGCCACCGTGAAGAGTCCGAGCAACACTCCAAAACGAGGTACTGTAACTCCATACCATTCTCCAAACAAACGGAATCTTACACACGGGCCATCAAATCTGTCTTCATCATATGCCTCCACATCGAAGCTAAATGTGGCCAAAAACTCTAGTACAAGCTCATAGTAGATCGGCTCATGAGTTTTCAGTGCTTTTCCCAATCGTTGCTTACAAAACGAAGTACACCAAATTGATCGCGGTACTCTCTCCTCAAAAGGCTTGAAAGCCGATCCCCAAATCCTATCTCATCAACAAAGTGTAAGTCGACTATCGATCCAATCTCAATGTCTCGCTTTTTTAAGCGATCAAGCTCAATCATCAAAGACATCTTTTCGCTACGCAAGATGTTATCGGAATCAAAAGACAAGCATGGATGGTCTTGAACATTGCGAGAAGATGAAGCTCTCTACACAAGCAAAAATCATGTATATCATTTAACACAATGCTTATAATCTCCCTTCCCCACACTTGAGTTGAAACGTATCACAAAATTATAAAGCTAAACTCAAGTGTGTGCATTCAAACAAATCAACATAAGAAACATTCCCCTCATAAACATCAAAGAAATCCTAGCCAAAGAAACCCCCTTTTGGGTACATCCGCAAGTTTAATCAACTAGGGCTTATAAGGATCTTTAATTTAAGCAATTAGAGAGGAATTACATACCTTTGACGCCATGGAATTGTAGGATGGGAAGAGGATTGCAGAGAAAAACCAAAGGGAAGGAAAGAAAAACTGAGAATAGGGTTTTAGAAATCAAACTTAAACCCCACGTTCCGAACTTCGCGTCGCGAAGTAAAGGCCCTCGCGTCGCGAAGTCGCAACTGATGCACTATTTTCGGAATTTTTTCTCCTTCACGATTGCGAAACTAGAAAGTTGGCGATCGCGAAAATACCTCAGAACGAGAACTTACCTTTCCTCCTTACTTCGCGTCGCGAAGGTTAAAACTTCGCGATCGCGAAGAGGCTTCTGTTTGGTTTTTGTCAAATTTTGATCGGGTTGTGATTTCCTTTGACTAACACTGCAAAATTGATTAGAAAACACATAAAAACAAAAATAACTAAGAAAAACACGGGTTGCCTCCCGAGAAGTGCTTGTTTTTGTAACGAGTCGCGAGCCTGACTCGGGAGAACAACTAGGTAGTTGGCTCTTCAGAAAGATGATAGACCTCGCCATTTCTGACCGGGTCATCTTCATTGTAAAGTTTTAGTCTATGGCCATTTACCTTGAATTCTTCTCTTTCGGTCATTATGTCCACATATCCGGAGGGATAAGCTTTTAAAACAACGTATGGACCTATCCACCGTGACTTTAACTTACCGGGGGAAATTTTGAAGCGAGTTTGATACATTAGTACCTTGTCTCCCTCCTTGAACACCTTTACTTCCTTTAGATGCGCATCGTGCCATTTCTTTTGCTGTTCCTTGTAGATTTTTGAGTTCTCATATGCAAGAGATTTAAGCTCCTCCAATTCATGCAAGTTTATCAATCGTTCCTTTCCACTTGAAATATCGTCCAAGTGAACCTTTTTTAGCGCCCACAATGCTTTGTACTCGAATTCAAATGGTAGGTGACACGTTTTCCCGTAAAGCATTCAATAAGGAGTGCTTCCAATTGGCGTTTTGTAGGCCGTACGATATGCCCATAGTGCATCTTCAAGCTTTTGCGACCATATCTTCGGGTTGTTATCGACTGTCTTTTCCAAGATCCGTTTCAATGCCCGATTGGTATTTTCCGCTTGTCCATTTGCTTGCGGATGATAGGCGGTCGAAAACCGATGATGTACCCCATACCTTTTTAAGGTCTTTTCCAAGAGGTAATTTGCAAAGTGAGTACCTCTATCGCTGATGATTGCCTTCGGACATCCGTACCTACATACAAGAGATTTCATGAAGTCAACAACTACCTTAGCATCATTTGTAGGTGAAGTCTTTGCTTCGGCCCATTTGGAAACATAGTCAACTGCCACAAGGATGTATTTGTTGCCTTTGGAATCAGGGTAGGGTCCCATGAAATCGATTCCCCAAACATCAAACACTTCGCTAACGGAAATGCTTTGTTGAGGTATCTCATCTTTCTTTGTGATATTACCCGCCCTCTGACAGGCATCACAAGATTTTATTAAAGTGTGGGCATCCTTGAAAATCGTAGGCCAATAAAATCCTGATTCGAGGACTTTTCTGGCTGTGAGATTAGCTCCAAAATGGCCTCCCGTGGGGCCTTTGTGACAGTTATCGAGAATGTCCCAAGCAGCAGGGCCTGAGACACATCGACGGGGCATCCTATCAGGTCCTATTCTAAACAAGTGGGGCTTGAACCAAAAGTAATGTTTTAGGTCTGAGAAAAACTTACCCTTTTGTTGATGAGTCATACCTTTAACGAGAACACCGGCGGCAAGATAGTTTGCAAAATCTGCATACCAAGGTATAGGGTCCTCTCCTATGGTCTTAATCATATTGAGGTCCTCATCGGGGAATTTATCCCTGATGACTTCTATGCCCCCGGAATCCATGTCTGGATTCTCCAGGCGAGACAGATGATCAGCAGCCAAATTTTCAACGCCTCTCTTATCTCTTACCTCTATATCAAACTCTTGCAACAGAAGTATCCATCGTATGAGTCTGGGCTTAGCATCTGGCTTAGCAAAGAGGTATTTAAGGGCTGAGTGGTCCGTGTATACTATGATTTTGGACAACACAAGATATGATCGGAACTTCTCAATGGCGAAAACGACCGCTAGAAGCTCCTTTTCAGTCGTGGTATAGTTTTCTTGGGCATCATTCAGAGTTCGACTCGCATAGCAAATCGGTTGAAAATGATTGTTTATACGATGCCCAAGAACTGCACCAACAGCATAATCACTCGCGTCGCACATAATCTCAAAAGGTTGATCCCAATCAGGCGGGACCATAATAGGGGCATTAGTCAAATGATGTTTCAAAGTTTCAAACGCAGAAATGCAATTCTCATCAAAAATGAAAGGTGCATCTTTTTCAAGAAGTTTAGTTAGAGGTCGGGTTATTTTTGAAAAATCCTTAATAAATCTCCTATAAAACCCGGCATGACCTAAGAAACTTCGAACCCCTTTTATGTTTGTAGGTGGAGGAAGCTTTGATATGGTGTCTATCTTAGCTTTATCCACTTCCAAACCATCTTTTGAGATTTTGTGCCCAAGAACTATACCTTCTCTTACCATAAAGTGGCATTTCTCCCAGTTGAGGACCAAATGAGACTCCTCGCATCGACCTAAGACCCTGTCTAAGCTGTTTAAACAACCATCAAAAGAGTTACCGAAAACAGAGAAATCATCCATAACGACCTCCATACAATCCTCTATCATGTCCTGAAAAATGGCCGTCATGCATCGCTGAAAAGTAGTGGGTGCATTGCATAACCCAAAAGGCATACGCCTATAGGCAAATGTTCCAAAGGGACAGGTAAAGGTCGTTTTCTCTTGGTCCTCGGGATCAATGGGGATTTGGAAATATCCCGAAAATCCATCCAGGAAGCAATAGTACTCATTTCCCGCCAATCGTTCAAGCATTTGGTCTATGAAGGGTAACGGGAAATGGTCTTTTCTAGTGGCATCATTGTTATCATTAGGCACTAACTCATTGTTATCATTGGTGACAACCGTGAGTCCTCCCTTTTTGGGAACCACCTGAACGAGGCTCACCCACGGACTATCAGAAATAGGGTAGATGATCCCGGTATCAAGTAGTTTGATAACCTCCTTTTTTACAACTTCTTGCATTTTTGGATTAAGCCTTCTTTGTTTTTGCACGCACGGTTTAAAATTATCTTCCATTAAAAGTTTATGCATACAAAAAGAAGGGCTTATTCCGGGAATGTCCGAGATTTTCCAAGCTAAAGCCTTTTTGTGTTTTTTCAAAACCGTAATAAGCTTTTCTTTTTCAGTGGCTGTTAGCAAGGCAGAAATGATTACCGGGAGAGAATTGTTACCTTCAAGAAATTGGTACTCGAGGTGCTCGGGAAGGTCCTTTAATTCCAAATTTGGTGGTTCCTCCAAAGAGGTTCTCACCCTAACTTTATCTTCCTGCTTTAACTCCTCAAATTCCTCTTCTTCTCTCTCCATGGTTTCTTCCCATCTTTCTCAAGGAGAAGCTTTCTTCCAATTCACCTGATTCAAAAAGATGATCATTAAGCTCTAATTCAAACGGTTCAGTGAAGTCATCCATGCTGTCTAGATTATTTATAGATTCATCACAGTCTAGAGTCCCGTCAATGGAAAGAGTGATTCGGTCTTCGCCAATTCCTAGACTAAGTTCTCTTTTGGCAACATGGATAACGGCACTGGCCGTGTTGAGAAACGGACGACCAAGGATTAGAGGAACTTTAACCTCGTCCTTTATGTCCAAGATCACAAAGTCGGCGGGGAAAACAAACTTGTCTACCCGCACCGTGACATCCTCAGCTATTCCTTCAGGGTATTTTATGGATCTATCAGCTAGTTGTATAGTCATTCGTGTGCTTTTTAGATCTTTTAATCCCAGTTTTTGGTAAAAGGATAACGGCATTAGGTTTATATTGGCTCCTAGGTCTGCTAGGGCCCTACATGAAACACTTTTACCAAAATAGCAAGGATAATGAAACTCCCTAGATCACCCTTTTTGAGGGTGTCGGAAAGTGTGGCTGAGCATTCGGCATTCAAGAATGCTATTTCTTCTGCTCCCATCCTTGCTTTATTAGCCACCAACTCCTTGAGAAATCTTGCGTAACTCGGCACACCTGCAATCAAGTCTACAAGAGGCACATTAATATCTACTCACTTTATCAGTTCAATAAACTTACGATACTGGGCCTCTTTCTTCTCTTTTCGCAGTCGTGTAGGATATGGCACTCTTGCAGGCACATTTGGTGTCGCAGACTCCTTTGGCTTGACTGTTTCCTCCCTGACTTCTCTTGTTGAGCATGATGGTAATTCGACCTCCGGTTTGACAACCTGCAAATTAGGAATTTGGTTAGTTTGGGGCATAGGTGGTCCTACAACTACCTTACCTCCTCTCGTGGTAGTGAACACTTCAGCCTGTGCGTCTATCTCCACATGAGGAAATGCCCCTTTGACCTCTTGGAGGAACTGGTCTGTGCTCCTATGTAATCCTGCAACAAAATTTACGAACTCTTGAATTTGCTGTTCGACGTCCGTACCCATCTTTCCTTGTTCCGGTGAGAATTGACGGAACAATTGTTCGATTATTCCGCTATGTGGCTCCGGTTGCGAAAGAGGAGTTGGCTTCCAAGTGCAGTCCTCCGTTGGATGAGCGTGCTTATCGGATGATGAAATTTCATTTAGATGCGCTGGTTGGTTCTCCTCTTGTTCCTCATCAGTGGACCAATCCAGATAATGTGCTTCCAAGTCGTCCAAGATTTTACGTGCTTTTTTCACTGACTTATACGGAAAAATACCTCCACAAGATGAGTCTAACCTTAATCGAGAATCGTTGGTCAATCCAGCATAAAAAATATTCATCATCTCATTATCATCAATGGCATGGTTTGGAAATATTAAGAATAAATCCTTGTACCTTTCCCAAGCTTTCACAAGGTTGTCTTTTCCTTGTTTAAAGTTTCGTATTTCAGCTTTTATTTTGTTAACCCTGGAAATGGGAAAGTACTGTGACAACTGACCAAATTCGGCTATCAGGTTAGTAACTCGTAAAGCACTCACTGTAGCATAATTTTAGTGAAAACCTAGTCCTATAACTATTTAGAAAGAATTAGGTTTGTTTATGAGAAAAATTTTGAAAGAGCATTTAGAAATCCCGAATATAGCCCGGAAAAGCCCGTATCAGTCCATAATCTCCCGAAAATCGTATATAATGCCGAATCGACTCTACTAAAGCCTATACTATTTAAATTATTACATTTTAAGTTGTTGCATAAGAACATATTAAAATTTTCAAAATTTGGACATAAACTGATAAAAATCGCTTCTATCGGAAAAACTTGTTTGAGTCGAGAAAACGTGAACCGAGAGACGTTTTGGGCTTGTTTTTTTAAAAAAAATATATATGTGATGGGTTGGGTGGGCCCCATGTGGCCGGCTCCCTACCCCCCTCCCTCTCTCCCTCCATATAAATTCCAAGACTTCCTCAACACACCTCTCATTTCTCATTTCAAATTTTGCAAACACTCACCTTTTTCTCTCTTCTTCTTTCTCATTTCACCTTCAAAATTTCCAGCAACAATCAGCCCCAAAAATCGAAATTCTTAAAAGATTGAAGCAAGATTCAAGTGTTCTAGTGTTCATCCTTCAAGGTAAGAACAATAATTACTTTGTAGCTTCAATCTCTAGCACTTTTAGTGCTCTTTATGCAAGATTTTTGCATTTAAACCTCAATATATGATGGATTTATGTTCTTGATGTTTTGGAGATGAGGATGAACTCTATGGATGATTGAAATATCCATTGAAAGGTGAAATCCTATGAACCTCCTCTATGAACACAAGATTAGAGTAGAAAACCCCAAATTTTGGTGTTTTTATGCCCTTTATGAGGCTGGATGCATGTATATTAATGATATTTGAGCATATCTTTTTCATTTACATGTTATATGATGGGGGATTTTAGTTTAGCATCAAAGAAACCCCAATTTATGAAGATTTATATGCTTTACTTGTGAAAATGGTAAGTTTTGTAAAGGACAGAAGCTGACAGATTACTTCATGCAACTTTGGACGACCCAAAAAGGGTTCAAATGGATTGATTTTTGTCTAAAAATTTTATGGGTTAATATTTTGTGAGTTAGGGTTCGAACCCAACTGGAATCACCCAAAAATTCCAAGTTTAAGACCTTCAACCATCACAAAACATTTTGTTGTGCAAATGGCTACGGGTCAGATTTTATGTCAACTTGTTGCATGCATTTCCCCTTGAAAACTTGTTCAAATTGCATACTTTTTGATTCTAAGTTCTAGTTCATTGAATTAGCTTTCCAAAGAACCTGGAATCATTTGATTTGGTGAAATTTTGAGCATGCAACCAATGAAAACAAAATCATGGTGCAAGCTGTCCAGAAATGGCAGATTCACACATGTGAGTTTAAGAGGTCATAACTCACTCAAAATTCATCAAGTTGGTGTGAATCTTGTTTTATTAGATGGGTATGCATGTTATCTTGAAAACCGCTTTTGAAATTTAAGTTTTGGAGTTGTAACAAACTCTCTATGAACTAAACACTACAGACATGTATTTTGGAATGTGAGCTGTGCACACTGTTTTTATAAAAATTATTTATATATGCTAAACACATCAAAAATATATGAAATTTGGTGGGAATGTTGCTAACACACCCAACTTCAGTGGATAAAAATTTGGAAACTTAAACCTTTTTGGAGTATAGCTTAAAAGTGACATTTTTACCAAGTACACAAATCTGTCAGCATCTGAAAATTTACAAAAGCTTGAATTTTGAGTTTCAAGATCTTGCATCCAATTAAGTGATATAAAATTTTTATTAAAATTGTTTTATACTATGGTTGGCTACATAAACTAAGTAGAGGCATTATATAAGGATATCGGATTGTGACTTAATTAGGATATTGAACCGATAATTTGGCACTTACGTTACCCATGGATTGTGACTTATATAAGGATATCGGATTGTGGCTAGGCCTTGAGGCATAGAGGGTCGTTGATGCGGTAATTATCGTATATAAAAAGCGAAACAAGTTTTAACCTCTAATGTCTAGCCACTGTTTTACCACATTCACAGGCAAGCGTACCTGATCATGAGTAATATAGTGTAGCAAAGTCCAGGTATCGTATCTACCACTGGGAACGGTCAAGTTTTGTAGACTATTAATCTTGACTAGTTTAATTAACCTAAAGCTTTGGGGGGGGGGGGGTTTATGAAAAAGGTTTAATTAAATAAAAAACAACTAAATTAACTAAGAAACTAAGAAAGCAATAAAAGATTATTTAAAACTATAAGAATGAAAACAGTAGTACTTATCATGGTATAGTGATTCCCCAAGTGGATGATTTACACTAGCCAAAGGTTTGGTTGTTTTGGTTATTGTAGGAATTTAAGTCTGCGACACCCTAGCATGTGATTATTATGGCTGTCAACTAGGTTTTTGGTCCCCCTAGTCCCAATACATAGACTGTTTGTCAGGCAATCTAGTACCAGCCACCCAATTCTCTCTCTGTTGCACGGTATTCTACTACCTGGTCGCTCTCGGTCCGAGTAACCACCTAACACAACTCTCCAGGTAACGAAGAGAAGGTCAAGAAAGGTTGATTAACCTATCGGAGTCTATCTATCTTGGTCCAACAGATACACCCAACCAACGAGTTCAAATAACCATACAATACGAATCAAATCGGAACCATAACATACATTCAATGAACCAAAAACAAACCAATAAACATTAAATCATAAAATCATCATCCACAAGGTTTATCAACCATAATAAGTACCACTACTCGAAACTAGTCAGTAATCATTATAGAGTAAGAAAACAAGAGAGTAGAAACAGATATTATACCGACAGTACACGACAAATGATCGAGAATCAAACCCCGCATCGTATCGGTACAATAACTCTCTCTCTCTCTCTCTAACACTAAAGAACTCAGAATTACACACAAATTTGTCTCTGTCAACTAAAGGAGGAGGCCAGTATTTAAAAGGAGAGACTCGGAGCCCGTTTCGCGATCGCCAAGCAGCAACCTCGCGGCACGAAACACTTAGGTTAAACCCTGGATTTCAACTTTGACGAACTTGGCGGCGCTAGACTTGAAACTTCGCGGACGCGAAATGGCTACTGGATTGACTTTATGCAATTTTCACGTTTTCTCTCCTTTTTCCGTACTTTTCCATTCCACAGCCTCCAAAACCTATAAAAGTAAGAATAATTCCAAAGTGTAAGTAATTAGACTT
Source organism: Centaurea solstitialis (assembly GCA_030169165.1). NCBI lineage: Eukaryota > Viridiplantae > Streptophyta > Magnoliopsida > Asterales > Asteraceae > Centaurea > Centaurea solstitialis. The sequence continues at coordinate 41,789,487 of CM058040.1, forward strand.
GAAATGGGTGAGAAATGGGGTAAAATCAGACAATTAAGCATAACCAAAACATGTATAATTTTGGTGTTATCAGTCGTACATAGCTCTGTTGGTTGTTTGCATTTGGTAAAGGCACTGACGTATGAAACTGAGGACGAAATGGCGGTCTTAGGTGCTGAGGCAGATAAGGAGGATGAATAGGCATCGATGGAACATGCGAAGCTCGAAGTCGTTGGATTTCCTCATTGGCTTGTTGCAATTGTTGTTGTAGAGATGCCAAGAATGCGTTATCCATTATCCTGCAAAGATAGCTCAATGAAACTCGAAGAAAAGATTAGTACTAAGGCGCACTTTTCACCGAATGAAATTTTTCTCAAAACGGATCCCCACAGTGGGCGCCAAACTGTTTATGTAAAAAATTACACCAATCGATTGTCGTATGAAATTTGTGAGGCTTAACCGTCTAGAGAAAGAAATTACAATCGATAATGAGTGCGACGAAAAGTAAAATAACACGAATGATTTGATGACGCAGGAAAACCTCTCGAAGGAGGAAAAAACCGACGGTCGACTGAATAACGGTCGACAGTGTACTATGATCACCAAGCAGGGGTGATATCCCTCAAGATTACAGCGTGTGCCGAACGATTACAAAGAAAATATACGTGTGATTGTACGTAAATTACAAGTATTCTATGAATTCTAAGTTAGAGAAAGTATAGTAGTTGCTTCAAGAGTTGTCTGGTGCCCCCCCCCCCAGTTTGGTCCTCGTTGCTTTATATATTGATCTTGATAACGGTCATGCATTTAATGTCTTCAATGGTCATAACGGACGTCGCATTAAATGACATTAAATCTTTGTCTTGATTGTCTTTAAATGATCCTGGACCAGGTCTTTAGCTGCAGGCGGGATATCCGGTAACTGACGATTTCCTGTAATCAATAAGAAAACTTACGATAGAGGTTACCGTTACTAATACGTCGTACGTCCTGAATAGGAATGTCGTTCGACAGGTCGTTTGACTTATTCGACCGATCATCATATTTGTTCAAGGGTATTACTATGTTTATCTCAGGACCTTATCTTAATACAGGATTATCATCCTGAAAGATATCTAACGATTATAGTCGGTCGTCGTGCGATCGTGGATTTTTACCCAAACAATCAGCGACGTCGATTCTCCGGCCGTAGGCGACGGAGTGAAGCACATGCCAAAGTTGCGTCGTGGCCTTGTCAACTCCTTTCGTCTTGGAGGATAGGCACCTGTTCATCAGGTTGAAGAAAGTGAACCAAAGCGGAGGCAGCATGCCTTGAGCGACTTGGGAGATCCCGTTGAGCCTCTGGTTTAGCTTGGTTTAGACGCCGAGCGCGAGGATCTCGCTGAATAATATTTGTCTGGAGACGAGGGGCTCAAACAGAGTCTCGGCAAAGTCAGCAGGAAGATGGAGGATGCGTCGGAAGTCCTCCAAGTTGACGGCAAGTTCCGTCTGATCGACTCGTCCTACCAAAGTTTGAACGCCGTCTCGAGTCATGATCCGAGAGGTGTGCCAGAATTGTTGCACGTAGATCATCGGCACATTCGTTACGTCCTGCATAGCATAGGCTATTGGATGCGCCTGAAGGACCTCGATCACCATATCGTGTTGAATGAATATGTAGTTCAGGTCCACGAATTCGTTGTTCTGCATGATCGGACGAAGGTCTGCCTAAGAGATTAGGGCGCAATCGGCGGCGTTGTTGATCGGCGACGGTGGCTTGTTCTGTCATTGAGCCATTTCTGACCGAATGAAAACACGTAATAAAGTTAGAACCCACCAAATTTCACCAAGTGTTGGAATCAAAGTTCAACTAGGTTCGGGAAATGCAAAAACCCGAATTGGGAAAAGTTGTTTCCCGAGTTCAACTTAAACTCAACAACACTTGGGTCTTTTAACAAAACGAGTCGGAAAACTCGAATGCCCAAGTCGGGTTATTCCAGTTTTCCGAGTCGGGAATTGAGGAACAACAAATAGTACTTGGATTACATTTCCTTATGAAACCCGAGTCGGGAAACGATGTTTCCCAAGTCGGTAAAGAAGCACAACACTTAGAAAACATTTGATAGTTTCCCAAGGAAACCCGAGTCGGGAAATGTGGTTTCCCGAGTCGGAAAAGACGATATAACACTTAGACAAATTTTGGAACGAGTTCAAAATATCCTTGCCTAAAAAGCGAGTCGGGGAACTCGAAAACCCGAGTCGGGTTTTCAAGTTTCCCGAGTCGGGTTACTTTGAAAGATCAAAGGTTCCACTTATAAAAACGAGTTGGGAAACTCGGATACCCGAGTCGGGTTATTCAAGTTTCCCGAATCGGGATATTTGAACGTACATAAAAACCCCGAGTAGGGAAACCGAGACTGTTCGGTTTCTCGACCTTCAATCGACCAAAAACAACAGATTTAAGCCGTAAAACTTGCTACATTTGTTAAAAAAAAGCTATAAACAAGTTTAGAAACAAGATTGGACCGATTGAACGTCCCGAAAACCCTTTCCAAATAGTTTGGGTTTCGGGTTTTATTTAAAACTTTTAGGCTTCGATTCGAACTCGAAAACAGACGATTACAACGTAATGGATATGCAAGGGTTGTTCGAAATCTTACCGTGAGTTCGATGAAGTGATCGGAATTGAAATCGGAGCAAAAAAGAGCGATATCGGAGTCAGGATGGTGGACGGCGGTTGAGAGCACGTCGAGAGAGAGATGAGAGTGATGAAGTTGATTTTTGAAAATTAAAATAGAATAATCCAAAAATTCTTTTTATATTATAGAAGTCAACTTATCTGATTTTGGTGATAAGTACACTGACAACTCTCTTTTTGTCTCTCTCAACACCTAACTTTGGCCAAATGACACAAACACCCCCTAGACTACAAGTTTCACACAAATTGCAAAACGAGTCCCTGAACTTGTAAGTTTAGAATACTTTCAAAAACAGCCCCTGAACTTATGTTTTAGTAAATGGCAGACTTGGTCCCCGAAATTGAAAGTTCATAAACTTGTCACATCCACCCCCTGAACATCCAAGTTCATAAAAATGCACAAGTTCAGCCCCTAGACCTCTACAAAACAACTAACCTGGTTATTTTCTCGAAAAGAACGGTGTAATCCCGAGACTGGATTTTACGTGAGTTCTGATCTGAGATAATCAGAAGTCGTTATGTTGATCCATACTACATAAAGGAGTTGAGAATGGTATCAAAAACAGTGTGGATCCGAGAAAATTAGCACAAACAATCAAACAGCTGTAAAAATACTCCCCTAGATGTGTGCATAACTAAGAGGCTCCCCCTACACACATGCGTACATAAAATAAATTCTCGGCTCCCCTAAACCTCAGGCGGTAGGTCTAGCATTCCTAACTTGCTTAGAAGAAATAAATGGTGTTTCTCATCAAACGGCTTAGTGAACAGATCAGCTAGCTGAAGGTCACTTTCCACAAAATACAGTTCAATATTACATTTCTCGACGTGATCCTTAATGAAGTGATATCGTATGTCGATATGTTGCGTTCGAGAATGTTGAACTGGATTTGCCGTGATTTGAATCGCACTTTTAGAGTCGCAGTAGATAGGAATCCTCTGCATGGTGTCTCCAAAGTCTGCCAGTTGGGTTTTCATCCACAGGACTTGTGAACAACAGCACGCAGCGGTGACATATTCTGCCTCCGCCGTAGAGAGTGAAACACTGTTCTGTTTGCGGGACGACCAACTCACCAACTTGTCCCCAAGGAACTGACATGCTCCAGATGTACTCTTCCTTTTCAACTTACAACCATGCGTGATCTGAATCTATGTAGGCTATTAGTTCAAAACTGGAATGCTTTGGGTACCAAAGGCCAAAATCAGGTGTGCCCTTCAGGTACCTAAGGATTCTTTTCATAGCAGTTAAATGAGAATCACGAGGATCACACTGATAACAAGTACAGACACCCGTAGAGAATACGATATCAGGTCTACTAGCCGTGAGGTAGAGCAAAGAACCAATGATCGCTCGATAAGTCTTTTGATCTACTGGCTTGCCAGATAAAACAGCATCCAGTTGGAACGATTTGGGCATTGGTGTAGCAACTGAGTTTGCGCCACCGAAATCAAAACGTTTGAGTAAATCATGAACGTATTTTGATTGGTTTATAAAAATGCCATCAGGGCGTTGTCGAACTTGAATTCCTAGAAAGAACGTCAACGCGGCCATCATGCTCATTTGAAACTGTGACTTCATGGTGTGCTCAAACTCTTTGCACAACTCAGGCTTTGTAGATGCAAAGATGATGTCATCCACGTATATCTGTACTATAGTCAAATCATTACCTGATCGATGAAGAAATAAGGCGGGGTCGATTGTACCTTTCTTGTAGCCAGCTTCGAGCAAGTGAATGGTTAAAGTTTCATACCATGCACGAGGAGCTTGCTTAAGACCGTAAAGCGCCTTGTCTAGAGCGTAGACGTGGGTTGGAAATCTCGGATTTACAAACCTGTCGGGTTGCTCAAAATACACTTCTTCATGAAGGACACCATTCAGAAAGGCGCACTTGACGTTCATCTGGTATACGGTCATATTCTTATGAGCGGCATATGCAAGAAAGATCCGAATTGCCTCTATTCTGGCCACTGGCGCAAACGTCTCATCATAATCAATACCCTCTTGTTGCCGAAAACCATTGGCGACCAATCGAGCCTTATTTCTAATTATAAGGCCGTGTTCATCTTTCTTGTTCCGGAATATCCATTTTAAGTCAATGATGGATTTCCTTCTCGGTCTTTCTACCAAGCGCCATACCTTGTGTCTTTCAAACTCTGCCAGTTCTTCTTGCATTGCTCGTACCCAATCCGGATCTGACAGAGCTTATTGGTTCTCTGACGGTTCAAAGTCACTCAGGAACCCGCCAAAGAGAACCGCGTTATCAATTCTCTTTGAAGATCTAGTTTGAACAGTCTGAGATGGACTCCCGATGATTTAGGAGGAGGGGTGATCTCTTGTCCACTTTCTAGTGTGAGGAAGTGTAACATACGTTTGCTGATCATTTGACGCATCATTTTCGTCGTGCACTGCTAAGACCCCTGACTGGTTCCCACTTGAAGAACCTTCTTGAAGATTTGTCAGTGGTTCTATATTTAGAACAACCTCCAAACGGGGCTCTCGAAGTACCTGAGCATAAGTCCTTTGAGAGGAGCTCGGAGAAGGTAGTGGAGCGGCTTCAGGAATGGGTGCAAGAACAGGTGATGTTGTCTGCTCTTGGACAGGTTCCGATGAAGCAACTATTGGAGGTTCTGATGAAGAATTTTTCGGGGGAGAAACCACTGACTTCGGTGTCACTGAGTTTATGAATGTTGAAGTGCTAGACGATGGTTCTGTCACAAAGGCATCAAATGACACTGAAGTGGTAGATGAATCAGGATGAGCAAGAACTACGATTGGTCCAGTTAGGGTTAGTAAGTCGTAGTCTGCAGGATCTATAAAATCTGAAGCAAAAGTGTTAGATGCAAAATCTGTGCTCGGTGGTTCAGTGGACAGTTCAGGTAGTATGGTATTTGGATCACTAGGGCATGCATCATAATATGTTTCAGTTTCAGAAAAATCCACATTTGAGCTTTCTAAGATGGATCAGGTGCGTTTGTTGAATACCCGATAAGTTTTCGAGTTAAGTGAGTATCCAATGAAGATAGACTCATCAAACTTAGGGTCAAACTTACCCAGATCCTCTCGATCGTTTAGAACATAGCATTTACATCCAAAAACTCTAAAGTAGTCGATGTTTGGCTTACGCTGCTCGATCATCTCGTAAGAGTTTTTACTAGTCCGCTTCACGATTAGTGTCCAATTTTGCGTAAAGCATGCTGTAGAAACGGCTTCAGCCCAAAAGAATTGTGGAACGCCTGAGTGAGCCATCATGGATCTCGCTGCTTCGACCAACGTCCAATTCTTCCTTTCCACGACTTCATTTTGTTGAGGAGTGCGTACCGTGGAAAAGTTGTGAGAGATTCCCACATCTTCAAGGAAGGATTGCAGTTTCGCGTTCCGAAACTCGGTGCCGTTGTCGCTTCGTAGTTTCTTCACCTTGCGACCCAAAAGAATTAGAATCCGCTTGATGAAGGCAATTATCCGATCAGCAGCGTCAGATTTGGCTCGTAAGAACTCAAACCAAGTGAACCGAGAGAACTCATCGACAAGAACCAGCATGTATTTCTTTCTGGCTAAGCTCTCGACTCTCATTGGTCCACACAGATCCATGTGAATCATGTCAAGTGGACTTTTGCTGTTGGTATCCATCTTTGGAGGATGAGAGCTTTTTTTCATCTTTCCTTGTTCACAAGCGGGACACAAGGTATCTTTTGAAAGACGAGTCTCTGGTAATCCACTGACCAAATGCTTTGAAACTATCTTGTTCATATCTTTGAAATTCTGATGGCATAACCTCCGGTGCCACAGCCAACTGTCCTCCTTTGAAGCTTTTGAGAGTAAACAGATTGCATCTACTGATTGAGATAGTGCTTCAAATTGAGCGTGTGTCTGAGGGGGGGATCTAAAGACGGTTGTATACAAGTTCCCTGTTCTTCGTGCACTAAGAACTACATTACCGTCTTCGTCGTTTACTGAGCTTCCGTACAAAAACTGTTTGACCCAATAGCCGCTATCACAGAATTGGCTAGAGCTAAACATTTTGTACCCAATCCTCAATACCATACATTTTTGATAATGTACTTTCCATCTGTGATGCTGCCATAACCCATCATTCTCTTTGGAGTTTTGTCTGTTGTCTTGACATATCCCTCGAACCTTTCAACGTAGTCGAAAAGGAAGGACCTTTGACCAGTCATGTGTCTATAAGCTCCTGAATCGATGTACCACACATGACTGACCTGCAAACAAATTAAGCTTGTTTAGGGACCCATTGCCAAATGGGTTCCTTAGGGTTAGAGGCAGTTGTAACTTTCGGTGTAGTCCCCTTTTTGGATTTCTCCTTAGGCGCAAGGGACTTCACTGAAGAAGAGGAGTTCGACTTCCCTCTTTTCCTTCCCTTTCTCTTTCGATAACTGACATTAGAATTATGTACCTTAAAAGAATTTGCCACACCATAACACAAGAGATTATCAAACATAGAACACATGTCATTTTTAAAAGAATCAAAAACATTGTTCAAGTTACGATTACGGTTTACATACATGTTTGAATCAAATCCTACACTAGGTGGGTCATGGCCTAAACCCGCACGGCCAGGACCACGCCTCTTATGGAAAGAGGTAAAATGGTTGTTCCTTCCTTGATGATCACTTCCTGGTGGCTTCACATTCTTTCCACTATCTTTCCTTCTCCCATCTGCATTAAAATCATGGTGTGAGTTAGAGGACGGTTTAGCAGAAATGGATTTGCCACCTTTTCCAGATGACGGTTTTGAAAAATTAGGTTTTGTGGAAGTTAAAGGTTGATTTGGTTTTACCCGAGATGTCTCACCCACTTCGAAAGTGCTAGAATTAAAGTCAAGACCTTTAATAGGTTTGACTGAGGCACGAGCATCTTTAGATTTTGAATTCTGGTGCTGGAGTCCCTTAGGTGTGTGAGGCTTAACTGACTTCTCCTTGTCAGTACCTACACCTTTTTCACCCTTAGGAATATTTTTCTCAGAACCTGATGCTTGGGACTTAGTAGACTTCTCAGGTTTAGAAAGATAAGATTTCTTTTTCTTTGGGATAAGACCGGAAGGATCATCACCATCTTCTAAAAATACCTTTACCTCATATTCAACATTTGGATCTAGGACGATCTTAGGTTTTCTCAACCTACGGTAAGGGATAAAAGACGTCTCATCATCTTCATAATCCAAAGAGTCAAAATCCTCTAAAATAGATACTTTCTTTTTCAAACGAGCGATTGACACATCTTGATTAGCAAAAGTTTGAGAATACAACAACTTCTTTTCATAAAAATATTCCTTTTCCATTTCAAAAAGAACTTTTTGGACGATGAGTTGCTTTTGAAGATCCGCAAATTTGACTTTGAAAACTGTGAATGAAGAGTTTGCGGTCTCACACTCTGAAGAAAGCCTAATTCTCTTGGCGTTAGCTTCGAGTAAGTCTTTTCCCAGAGTGTCTATCAAGTTGTCCTTTTATGAGATAATGAATTTGAGATTCAAAATTTGATGTTGACAGGCATCTAGATCCATGGCTTTCAATCTAAGTCCAAAGACTTCTTTCTCTAGCTCAACTAGGTTGGGACTCTTAGTTGCGGAAACATCCATGGGTGGGATAACTAAGGTCTCCTCAGATAGTTCGATTTCCCTAATGCCATAGCTAGTGTTTAAATCGACATAAATGATTGGTGGCATTGCTACACATGGAGTTCTAGCCCTGATACCTTCCAAGAGGGGTCAGTATTGGTTGGATCTCTAACAAGAATGAAGATAGGTCCTTTGGCAACGGGACTAATGGGAGGACTGCTAGTGGTGCTATTTGACGGACTGGTGGTTCTAGTGATGGTCTCACCATTGATGACTTCAGTATAAGTGATAGTCTATCTAACAAATTCCTCGGTAACATGTCCTCCTACAAAGGCTGGTTTAGGTTTAGACGCGGCCATATCCTCAAAGTTGTATAGATTCGAAGGCACTTTTTCTAAAACATGATTTTCGGCATGTCCTAGTCCGGGTCTAAAGTTGGCATGCATGGTGAGGATACTCAGAGTCTGTTCAGATTGTCGTCGTCTAAAGTTGTTGTCTTCAAGCTCTTGGATTTTTGTGAAAAGCTTAGTTCTTTCCTAAGAAAGTAACTGAAATTTGATAATGACCTCCCATGACAACTATTGAGTTCATTATGTGAATTTTGAAGAGACAACATTTTGTTTAACAAATTTGACTCTCTAATACCAGACTCAAATACCAGACTCAAGTACCTTGCTTGTTATACCCAGAACCAGATCCGTGTTGTCTGAATATCCTGAAAGTTGTAGTCTGGATTTTGTCCGCGCCAATTTCCATGATAATTCAAACCTCCTTGGTAGTCAATGAAGGAATTGTCACGTTGATAGTTGTCCCTGAATCTCCCTTGATCGCTTCTGTTCGGATCGAACGACCGATACCTTTCCATCTGTTGATATCCTCCTCTACCTTGGTCACTTGACTGAAATCTGCCTGATTGCTGATAACCACCTCGTCCCGGACCCATTCTGTTTCCACCTTGAGATCCCGAAGCTTGAGATATGGTAAATCCCCGATTTGCATTCAACTTCTGCATGTTGTGCGAAATTAAAGCAAGGGATTCATTCATGTTGAACAACTCTTCATCAAAATGGTGATGATCACTGGATCATCCGGGTGTTGCATGCCTTGGTTGAAGTTTGATTGAGGTCATGCTTGAAGACATGATTGAAGTCTTCTAGATGTTGAGATAAAGGCATGTGGTTAAAAGAGGTTGGTTGAATTGGAGCTGAATTAGGTCCTCCAAGTGGCACTGCAGCAAGCGCCAGAGGATCGATAGCTCTCTTTGATCTGCCACTAGTGATAAACTCCTCATGTTGTACCATCATGCTATACAAGTCATGCAGTCCTAAAGTGCCCAAATTTCGGCTCAGCTGGATGTTAATGGCCATATTCTGCCATTCATGAGTGAGATTCTTCAAGAACTTCACGTTGACCTCATAACGGCTCTTCTCCACACCCAGCCTTCGTAGATCGTTAACAAAGGAGTTTAGATGTTGGTAAGATTCGGTCAAGGATTCATTCTCCTTAGCACGGAAGCCTTCATAAGTATTCAGTGCATTTTCTTTCTGACTCTCTAGAGCGGTGTCTCCTCCTTGCATCTGTTGCTCGATTTCCAACCATACATCCCGAGCACTTGTCAGACTGTCTACTCGTGCATACATGTCATTCGGAAGTGCCATGATTAGAAGGGTAAGCACGCGTTTGTCTATTGCATGACGTGCCATTTGTTCCAGAGAGTACATATCCAAAGGCTTTTCCACTACATATGCCGGTAGACGCGGGCATGTTCTGTTCGTGGTACTTCAGCAACCGTGATGGTGGGTTTGACCGGACCCTCACGAATGGATTTCATGAGGTTTTCATCGAGGGGTCTAGGAAGTGGATCATTTGTCGTTTCCACTGTTGATACTCACCCATGACGAGTACGGGTGGGCGAGATTCAAACCTATGTCGATTATTTTTTCGACATCTTGTTCACACATAAAAGAGGATCTACTTCGAGTAGACAACTTGGTTAAAAAAAATAGCTTTTGAAAACGTTGTTTCTTCGAGCACCTCGGTACACAAATAGCCTTAAAAAGTTTGGATTTTTGAAAAATGGCTAAGTGTCGGATTTGAGATGGAAATTAAAAATTCCCTGGCTCAAAGAGACGAATCCCGACTCGGGAAACGATGTTTCCGACTTGGAATTGGCACAAGAAGTCCAACTCGGGATATGCAATATCCCGACTCGGAAAATGGTACGTGGAGTTAACTCAAGACGTATATGCTGACTCGGGAAACGGGTATACCGACTCGGGAAAAGTAAACGATTCCCTTAACTCGGGAAATTCAAGTTGATGAACAACTCAAGTATCCCGACTCGGGAAATGAGTCCAGTAACTCCGAAAACAAGCTCTAAATCAGCCAAAAACGCTTAAAGATTCAGTAAAAAGAGTTCCAAAAGTTGTATAACAAGTATACAACTATAAAGGAACCACTTATCACTTAAAAATAAGCTAATAAGAGCATTTTTAAGCTCAAAATGTGCAATAAGTTTGTAAGAAAAAGTTTTCAAAAAGCTTTCAAATCTTTTAAAACAAACCGAATGTGAGTCCCAAAAGAGATGTGAAACAAGATGGAATAATACTTGAGTGATGATAAAGCTTGAATAACAAACAAGCATGGTGGAAAATGGTAAGAAGATGAAGAACACAATAAATGGAAGAATGTTTCTTGGGATTAGCAATGTGTCTCCAAAAGGTAGGCTACCAAAATCAACAACAAACCCTAGGTGCTAGGCATTCTATTTATAGCACCTAGGAAGCTAAATTACATAAAAGGTCCTTGGAGTCTATGACTCCTTACAAAAAGGGACCAAAACATAAACTAGGCTAATAAAGAAAATATATAAATACTAGATATGCCCCCTGACTTCTTCACAACCAAATCAGGGTCTAACATTTCATCTATATGCTTTAAAACTTCGTATATTACGTATATATCCATATAAAGTTTGAAATTACATATATGTTCTTTTAAACTTCTAAAACTCACATACATATTATTTTCCTTAATTTAATTATAATTTAAACATTTACAAAAAACAAAACATTATCTTAAAAATACAAAACATCTATAATATAAGTTTTTTTTAAACAAACACAATTTCAGTTGACGTTTTGTATTTTTTTTAAATGTTTAAATTATAATTAAATTAGAGAGAATGACATATATGTGAGTTTTAAAGGTTTTGAAGGAAATATTTGTAAGTTTTGAGAGGTTTAGAAGGACATATATGTAGTTTCAAACATTACAAGGATATATATGTAATATAGGAAGTTTTGGAGGATATAAATGAGTTTATCCCTTTCTCAAACTACTATTATGTAATCTAATATTAATTTTTTTTATAGGTCATGCGAGTGTGCCAAGACCTTATAGGCCATCTGTAGCGCAACCCACAAGCCCATAAAGCCCGAGCTGTCATATCAACATCACACCAGCTTTACGCACAAATCCACAATAAACCCGAAATAGGAGTATCACTACCCACAAGTCTGAATATCTAATATATATATATATAAAATATGGGGAAGGTTCAAACGTGAAGCATGATAATTTAAGAAAAAGTGAGGAGCAATCTCAGCCACTCATCTTGCGGTTACGATGGCGTGATCACAGAGGATTGACGCGATTCATGGGCGGGTAGAGATTATTAAAGGGGGGGACCAGTCAAAGCCGCACTTGTTGACCGAGATGAGTGGTTGAGATTGCTCCTCGCATTTTCTTAAAAAGTTATATTTTTCGTATGAACCTCCCATATATATATATATATTATATTATAATTAAGTTCAAACAAAACCAATACATTTTGTAGAAAGACATGAACAATTTTGAACCACATGTGATGTGGGCTCGTGTGGGGCCAATCAATTAAATAAATAATATATGATTTAGTGTTGGAGGGATCCCACATGGGTCACATCACATGTGGCTCAAATTTAGTTCATTTGTTCCTACAAATTGGGGTTGTTCTTGTATGAACCTCCCATATATATATATATATAATGAGAAAAAAAGGAGTGTAGTGTTTGTGTGTGTGAGAGAGAGAGAGAGCGGGTTAGTCGGGTACCCAAACCCAGCACACCGAGCATGTCTAAAGCCCGCACGGGGTCCTTAGCCCTACCCAACCTAGCCCGCCTACTGCGCTGATTGAATCCCCAAGCCCACTAGGTGCTACCGAGGACCTTAAGGACGTGACTCAGTCGCTCTAGGCTTATATATTATGAAAAATCCAAAAGAAATTAGCACATTTTTTAATCACAATAGGCAACCTTGGACAAATATAACAAGCGGTCAAATATAACGGTTTTATTGAATTTATCTTTTCATAAATTTCTTCAAACTCATTTATTTCTACCTACTTAATTTATGATTCTTTGAAAAACGTTGCTTTATTTTGAACAATATATGGACCATATATTATAAGATTGTCGATAACTTAGTTGAGTTTATTGAACAATGATGGAGCATATTATATATCATCATAGCCCATGGTTTGTACTCTAGATAAGTCTTTCAAGGTCCTTAGAAATTAGAAAAACAAAAGAACTCCCAAATTGAATTTTTAAGTCTTTTTCATTAAGTATCATCTCTGCCTTCGTAATCCAACCATGATCTTAATTATCGTGAAAGTGAGATCTACGTCACCATTTATAAATAATGATTCTCCACTCATACTTTTCATTAATTCTATATATTAACAATTTCAAAACATAAAGGGATCAATAAGTTGATACATGACATCAACTAGTTAAGTTGTGTCATCAAAGTCATATGGGAATATTTTGTAGCCAAGTTGTTTGTAGCATAAGTTATGGCATCAAATGATCAACTTGTATGAAATTAAATATCATCAAACACAAACTTACCATTTAATTTTCAGCTTATAACAAGTGCAAGCTAATGCAAATCTTTCACAACAGGTGCTAATGAAACAATACCCATGCGTTTTGCACATTTTTTTATAAGGAATCCATATGATTAAATGATTGAAGATGGAAAATTTCAACATCATGAAATCAACGTTCGAATTGAGCAGCACGATATTAAATTTATGTTGGTAGGAGACGACAAAACTAAGGTTGTCACAACAAATAAAGGGCATTAATGATCTTATTCGGCCATAAAGAATTTTGATAAGACTATACACCTCACAAATAAAATTAACTAATATAAAGTGGATAAGAGAGTTAGTCGGGTCTATCGCTAATATTTGGAAAAAGAAAAACCTCCAAAGATTGAAGCCCAAAAGTTGGCATTAAAACTGAAAAGTTGACCTATCTCATACGACTTGAGTCACGTACAAAGTCGCATGAGTTTCCGGACTAGTCCTGAACATACTATTAGTTGATTATTTTATATCTTAATTATTTTTTATTATTTATTTTGTTACAATAATTATTTATCAGCTTAGGATTATTATTAGTTTAATTTTATTATTATCTAATTAAAATTTATAGTTAGATTAAGATTAAGGTTCGAGTTAATTTAAGTTTCATAGTTTGATTCATTGTTTTCATTAGTATTCGAGATTTTCCCTTATTTTAATTTCAAGGTTCTATGCTGGTAGACCCGTTATCCTTTAGGGTTTAGACGCTTGCCGAACATTCCGTAAACCTAAGTTGCGTCATTAACCAACTAACATAAACATAATCTCCATCACCGTCACCACCATCTGTCGCAAATTGTATGAACATTCAAAACCAAAAAACTTAAATCTAGATGAATGACAAGAATCTGGGTTGAAAACATTCAAAGGCTGATCTGGGTTTGAAAACCAAATATGTAAAAATCGAAACGAAATATGCAAAATCGAAAACCAAATCTTCGATCGAGAACTAGACGCGATCAGCTAAAGTTGAAAACCAAATCTTTGAGATCCATACATTGAAACTGAACAGATCTGTAAGGAAGACCCGTTCTTATCTGCATCTAACATATTAACATTAGTTTTTCTTTTTTTAATTAATACTAAATAGTGTGAATTGCATATTTGGTCCTTGTAATTTAATTAAAAATAGAAACATAAATGAAATTACCTAAATACCCCTGTATTTAACCTAATTAATAAAAAAAAATTAACAGAGTTTGAAATCAAGGACCCAGAGTGTTATAAAGTGTAAATCACAGACACCAAATCCATAATTATTTTAAACATGGACCTAGAATGTTAAAAAAACCAAACCACAAGGACCAAATATGTAATTAACTCTTAATATATGATTTGTTTCTTTCAACATTGTAGTTTGTTTTATCTATTTATATCAAATTAAAGCAACTTTAGTAATCTCTAAGTTGATTCTTTAAAAAAAAGATAATACATTGTAATGTACTACAATGTATAATCATCTTCTAATTAAAATATACAAGTCCTTGTACGTAGTTTTCAAACTACTATAAGTCTTCAATTATTATCCATGTAGGTTTTATTTGATAGCCTTCCAAAATAAACATGTATTGATGTATTAATTAGCATTATTCACAAGTTTAGATGTTATTCTATTTGCGACCCTAATTAACCGTTGTCTTCTAGGAATATGAATAGCTTTGTACATTTTGGCATTGTGTAGCTCATGTCGACAACCGGTACCCGAACACTTGAGGACAAACAAGACATGCATGATACAAAGTGCCTTATTGATCAACAAAAGGTGAATAATTGAAAATCTCAACTGGGAAAACAAACACATAATTGAAATAATGCCCCACTCACTAATTTAACATCATTGCAAAGTGGACAATATGCTTTTAATTGGTTATGTCTACATGGGTAACTTACAGAAAAGCTACAAGCAAATACATTGAAAATATCTATGAGTTTGTTTTAAGGAATTATGTTGCCTAAAGAGATCAGTGTATTACTATTAGACAGAAAGAAAGAAGAAAGAAAAAAGGCAACCAATTAAGGTGCATCTTATGCATACTCGCTTTGACTAGGGCTAGACCTTTAGCAAAGAGGTTGTTATTTGGATGATTTAAACGACCATATAACCAGAAATATTGGTACATTCATATGCAAATTACATGGTGAAGATTCCGCATAGAAATTGGGCAATGGAATTTCTGAAAGAGTTGACCACTATGGTTGGTGAGGTTAAGGATACACATTTATAACATGTAATTAAATAATTTATATATATATAGAGAGAGAGGTAGGTTTAAACAAGAACGATATATGATAAAAACTAAGAAAATCATATGTGATTCATGTACAAAATCATATATGGTGTGCAGGACTTTGCAATTTGCTGTCAAAGGTATCCGCATGGCCTTTTTCAAAATTTAATGCAAAGTTATATATAATTTTCTTAGTTCTCGTATTCTATTATAATAGATATCATTCTCGTATGATCTTCCTTCTATATATATATATATATATATATGGAATGTGGATCACGTGAGACAAAACTGTTTTCGTGAGATCAATCATCAATGAGACCAAGTTTTTACATTTGAAACCTCGCAATAAGGATTTTTTTTATTTTCACAGTGTGTTTTACTGTGAAGTTTCAAATGTAAAAATTTGATGTAGTTACCAATCTCAAAAAACATGTTGGTATGACGTGAACCTCATGCTATATATGTGTGTTCACATATAAATAATAATGTTATAATAGAATTTCATTTTTATGTTTACAATGATGACTAATTTCTTAGTTTTGAAATTATTTATATCATAAAATGGTTGGTGAGGTTTAGGGTACACATTTATAACATATGCTTAAATACATTTTTATCATTGTGTTCTTATATAAATGATAATGTTATATAGAATTTCATTATTTGTTTATAATGATGACTAATTTCTTAGTTTTGAATTTATTTATATCATAAAACATCATCTCTTCTTTTCTTTTCGTTTTTCCCAAAATTGGTTTCTGTAATCAAGTAACTAATAATTGGTGACAATTTGGTTTTTCCCAAAATTATCTTCTATTTAATTAGATATGCCATGCTTGCATTCACCATAACTTGGAGGCTCATCTTCTAAATCATATCATATTTCAATTAAATATAATAAAAATAGACGAAGTTGATATGTTTTGGCATAAAATTAATATATATATATATATAGCCTTCTTGCTTCACCATTGTTGTGTTATATATATATATATTATATATATAGATTCAGATATAGAGAAAGGATTATATAAGATGTTGAGGTTAATGTGATAAATATGAAAAGTGGATCAACTTATATCCTTCCATGAATTGCTTTTCAAAAAGGAAATGGTCTTTCTTCTGAATTGCTTTTATTCTCTGTATTATATGATGATCTATTATATATTGGTTTTCATCATAGTCACTTTTAATGTTAACCTCAACCTTTAACAGAACCCAACCCTATATATATAGTATTAGGTTCAAATGAGAAATGCTAAAAAAATATGAAGTAGAGAGGTGATCTTCATCATTAATCTGGTCAATAAATGTGGCTTTGACCGCTGCCCCTCCTTGAATCGCATCTACCCGAACTTTGACTAGTAAATTATGATCTCAATCTATCGACGGTTGAGATCAATACTCTATTTCGTAATTTTTTAGCATTTCTCGATTAAACCTTTCTCTCTGTATATGTATATATGTATATATATATATATATATAAGAGAGAGAGAGAGAGAGAGAAAGAGGAAGTGGGGAGAGAGAGAGAATGTGATATGTTTGGGGAGAAATGTGAATCCGTTAACAAGGGGACATAGAAACACAAGTGGAACTGTATGCTGGCTAACATTATAACATGAGTCAATATTCTGGTCGAGAATAGAGGCTTAGAAAGAGAAATTAAAACGCCAAAAACATTTTGTTAGGAAAGAGTCAATTGGCCATGTTCTACTAAAAGCTACCAACATAAACAATCAAACAAAATTTGATGCTCCTCAACATGCAATATCTTCCCGCAACAAAACACATAAATCGGATTTTTAGGGCTTTGTTCGTAATTTGATTCCGATAAATATTCTTCACAATGTCTCACACGACAACAACTTCCACTTGCGTACCATAGAGATGTTACTTAATTGCGTTAGAACGTTGATTATGTAAAAAGAATGAGTAAACCAGACTCAGTCTGCAACCTAATTACAAGATTGCGAAGGATGCAGTCTTGGCAAAACTTAAGTGAATTACCAAGAAAAACATAGGTACCTTCGAGACTATTGAATTCGAATTGTACCTTCCGATATTGTTTAATAAATTATAAGCCATGTTAGCTTCAGAGCCATGAATAAATGACATATATACCCGTTTTTCTTTTAAGCTTCCTTGTTCAATATAGAGCACATACTCATAAACGAAAGTACCAGTGAAGCATAAACGTTAGATTTACGAGTTGTATCATAGTTAGTTGGTGTGATCGTATAATATTTGAGCATAACTTTTTAAAGAAACCAACCACTTTAATACAGATTCATGGAACCAAATTTGTAATCTTTTTTATAAACCTCAAAATAAGCATAAGAGAGATTCTACAAGATTGAATAACTAAGCACATGGAAGCCACTTTGATTTTTGGCAACAAAAAATCAGCCACATGGGAGCATACATATATACATATACATGTGAATAAAGTTATACTAATTAAAGAGTGGATGTACCAATCTTAGAGGTTGGTTTAATTAATGACAAAGATACAAGATCACTTATTGTTCAATAAAACGACACTTTAAGTTTGATTTTGTTGGAGGATTGATTATGGGTCATGCCAATAATTATATAAAAAAGTTTTGTTCTTTCCAATTATAGATGACAATGAGCTAAAATTTATGAATATTGTTGGTAAAATATCTATAACTATCATAAGAAACCAAGAGGTGTCAAGTTTGATCATGCAATGAACTTAGACTAGGGGATAACATATTTATAATCACTATGTATTTATGGGAGAACATGATTTGTATATAGATGCTTCAAGCAATACGATATCGTATTTTTCTTATAGATGATTAGAATTTAGAGATTCTTTCGACATAAACTTTGGATTTAAGTTTGTAATTATACAAATTGCGAAAAATACATGATGCATAAGTCGGTATTTAAAAGCTAAGAACAATAAATATCATTGGGTATGATTATGTAATATCAATAATTCATATGAAAAAGTTATGTTCCATTCACTTATAGGTGACAATGAACTTGGATTATCAATATAGCTTGTAAAATATCTACAAATGTTTGAAAGAAATAAAGTGTTAAGTGTGGTCGGGTATGATCCCGCAACGACTTGGACTAGGGAACACACAAACATCGACGGTCTTTTATAAAGTTAAATGCATGCACTTTTAGGGAAATTATTATAAATTGCCAAATTGATCAATGGTTTTCATCTTTTAGTCGACTCTCTTCCAATTTTACCAATATATCGACACCACCGCAAGTTCCCTTGCAGTAACTTACGAAGGGGCGTTTTCAAAATACATCCATAACACATGCATATGAAGTGGTTGGGATGAAGGCTTAGATGCATTGTTTTAGGATTCTTTACAACTATTTAGGTCGATTATGTTTTCAAATTAGGTTTAGTCTTAATAGTGAAATTTAAAATCAAGCTTGATGGTCAAACCACGCTTGTTTAACCGTTAGCGATGCTAAGTCTATCATAGTTGCATTCAGTAAACATTTAAGTTAGTTACCAACATAGACATATAGTTCGTTATAAAATATTGACGAAAAGAATACGATTTGTGGAAAACCAAGACAACAAACAACTCTTCAATTAAATGACATTTACAAATGCATTAAGTTAAGGTATTTATGAGTCAAACAAATGTTTGACAAAACTAGCTAGCACCATAACAAAATTAGGTTAATAGAAAGTCAAAATACCTAAAGTCAGGTTCATATGAGAACAATAGCTAAATAAGATAAGAAGAAAATGGTCAAAAAACATGTGATTCTACTCTAAATTACGTGCAAAATCACATGTTATTCATGTGAATTTGGCTGTGACTTGAAGTCGCAGGCCACGTCGTCTGCACACCATTCTATTGATTGTTTAATTAGACTATGTTTAGCAGCTGATGACCAATAAGTTATTCGAAGACTCATACGTTAGTTGTTTACTAATAAGGTAGTTGTTAGCTAAAAAGTTAACTGATCATGAACGAGTTATGTATGACAAAAACTAGCTTATAAAAATGTAAAATAATCAAATAGGGCATCATGAATATATAGTCAATTACAAATATTTCAAAATATAATTAAGATATATTTCTAATATTTTTTATAATATAATTAAGATATATTTATAATTAATTAATATTAAATAATAATTAAAACTAAAATTATTATAATTAATAACATTTACAAATAAATAATAAGTTTCATTAATATATAGTGTATATAATTATTTTTAATATTAATATTTAAAAATTAACCATTTAGTTGTATTTAAGAAATTATTTGTTTTATTTTTCTTGTGTTTTAACATTTATATAAAAAACCATAATAAAATATAAAAAAAAGTATTAGTTGTAACAATACTTAGAATATTTAATAGTTTAACTAAATAACTGATATTTTATTGTTATTTATTATTTTTATAAACATATTTTATATTTAATTTAATTTTGAAATTATAAAAAAAATTATTGGAATAATTTAACCAAGAAAACAACAAACAAACTATATTAAAATTCAAAAGTCTAAATATAATATTATTTGAATATTTAAATATTTAAATAAGAAGTAATTGGTAATTTTTGAATTTTTAATATTGAAAAAAAAATGATAATTATTTATGAATTTCTAAAATTACAAAATGATTGATAATATATACTATATCAAAATATAGGTGAAATAAAAGAGTGTGAGTTATTATTTTAATTTTTAATGTTTTTTATTCTGTTATATACAAGCAAACCATGTGACTATATACACATTATTAAATTTATAAAATTATAAAATAAATAATGTGTTATTTCTTATAAGTAACAAGAGATTTGTCCTAATTTATTTATTTGAATTTTCTTTTATAATAATTACAATACATTAATTTATTAATAAAAACAAAAAAAAAATGAATAATATTAGAGAAAGAGAGAGAGATCATGACTCAAACTTCTAGGTAACTTTTTGTGAATATTTTGACTTTTTGATTACACCTCTTTTAGTGTGGTGTCCAAATAGCAATCCTCTTTCATTATTTTGTTGAAAGTTTTTGAATCATTTTTTGTTATGTATTTGTCAATTGATTCAATTTTATTTCTTAAACTAGATTTGTTATGTAATTAATTTTAACATTTCTTTCTATTTTTTTTATGTATAATAAAATATTTTAAACTGTCGTTGAAAATTAAACTTGTTACAATATTTTTACTAATCGAAAAAATTATACTGTTTACTGATTGTATCAAAACATTATATAAATTAAATCTAGAGAAAAATCACCCAACATGATACCTAAATCGTTATTCGAAGTCAACAAGCCTTTGAGATAGAGTTTATAAAGTATTTTGCTCGGCTAGGACTAATGAATCTCGTTTGGTCATGCTACTTCTATAGCAAAGATTGTTCTAATGATGGCCATGATTATCGGGGGTGTATAAGTATAACAAAACAACCAATCAGTCCAATGTAACCAGAAAAGTACATAGAATAACCCAAATACTCAACTTGGATATAAAATTTTGAACACATAAAAGTAGTGTCGGTTATAAATTTGGCTATGTCAAACTAAACCAACCTGAAAAAGTTATTGTTCATTAAGAAGTCATATTATTAAATGTCTATTGATTGAAAAGCTTCAAATCGAGTCCATTGTCTAGTCCATTGAAATTTACATGTCCAGCCCACTAATAATCATTGGGCCATAATCTTTTATAGTTCTATTCTAGTAGTCTAGTAGAAAATAGAGATGGCGAAATGGGCTTAGCTTGTCCCAAGACCCGCGGAGGCCCGGGACCATTTTGGACCGCCGCTAAAGGACGGGTTACGATATTCCACTGAAAACGTTGTCTAGCCTGACCCACGACTAGTTATGGGACTTATCCGATTTTCTACATAAAATTTATTTTTGAATATATTTTTAAGTATAGAGGTGGCCAAAAATCATCTGATATAGAGGTGGCCAAAAACAAATTTCGGGTCGATTAATCTTAATCCTATGCAAGCGAAACAATTTTCAAAGTCGCTACAACAAAATTGGGTTTATAGGACACCAAAAATGTTCTACCATCCAAATTGACTACTTTATAGAACTTTAGTTATTTGACAAGCACTTATGTGGCCTATGAACAAAGTTTGTAATACTTCGATAGTGATGCTTTTGGACGTCCTATTAACTATTTTATAAGACATTACTTGAAGAAAAAAATGTCTTACAAAATAAGTGTTGATGTGTTTATAGTACTCTCATGGGATCGTGTTAGAAGTGTCATTTTTTGTCTCTTTTGATTTTGAAATTACGTTTTTCATCCCAGTGGCATGCAATTTGTTATTGTTTTTGTCTCTTTTTGACTAACCCCACATAAACTCCGTTAAGCAAGGGGTATTTTAGCCTGTTTAACCTTTTTTTCATTTTTCTTAACAAAAGTATTAGGTTGGGTTGCTCCAATTGACCTTGCACCACTAACTATGAGTTACAAATTGGTGGATGGCAGTGTTCTAAAAGGCTCATTGCAATCGTCGTCGTGGTACACCGTTGTTTAAAGCTTCTATCTAACATGTTAAGCGTGTGACACATCATGCTCTAATATGCGATTTTTGTAATACGATTATATTTTTCTTACCTTTTTAATATGATAAAATTTTATCAAATTTCATTCTAATTCTTTTAAAGTCAAATTTCTTCAATCGATTCCAATTTCATCAAATTCGATTATGCAAAAACACCCCCGAACTATCAAATGAACCTTTGCAATATGTCCCTAGGCTTTTGCCCGTAAGCAAATGGATCTTTGCAGGAGAAAAAAGTCCAGGCTTATTTACATTTTCATTTCAAACCATTTTCGAGATATCCAGTACGCCAAGTGACTGATCGGCGATCCCATCAAACACGTATAAATAGAATCAAAACAAAACACCAACTCAACTCCATAACGAACTTTCGGTTCACAAAATTCATCGACAACCTTAACCAAAAAAGAAAACGAAAATATAACGATAGAAAAACAATTAGTCTGTGAATTACAATACTTTCAAGATATATAATAAAAACCAAAGTTACCACCATCACAAATGGTCTTTTCTCCTTCACCTCTTCTCCCACCCCTTTCACCGGCAGAGCTGCTCGACCGCCGCCACAATCTGCGGCGGCTGAACGACGGTCCATTCTTCCAGCGTCCCTGCATACGGGGTTGGCACATCTTGTGACGATAAACACACGATTGGTGCATCCAAGAAATCTTGAAAATTTTCATTAATAGCCGCCGTTAAACTGGCCCCAATTCCACCGGTCCGCATACATTCCTCCACGATCAGCACACGGTGCGTTTTCTTGACCGAATTCCCGATCGTGTGGAGATCAAACGGCTTCAAAGACCGGATGTCGATAACTTCGGGATCGTAGCCTTTGTTCACTAGAGTTTTTGCAGCCTGCATCACATGATACCTCATGCGCGAATACGTGAGAATCGTCACGTGTTCTCCAGGTCGGACCATCTCGGCTTCCTCGAGGTTCAAAACGTATTCTTCATCGGGAATCGTTTCCTTGAGATTGTAGAGCAAAACGTGCTCGAAAAGGATCACCGGGTTGTCGCTTCGAATGGCGGCTTTCATCAATCCCTTGGCGTTATAAGGGGTCGAGCACGCGACCATCTGGATTCCGGGGATGGACTGGAAATACGATTCCAGACGTTGGGAGTGCTCGGCCCCGAGCTGCCGCCCGACGCCGCCGGGTCCCCGGATCACAACCGGAATCTTGAACTGGCCACCGGAGGTGTAGTGGAGCATGCCGCAGTTGTTGGAGATTTGGTTGAAAGCGAGGAGGAGGAATCCCATGTTCATTCCTTCAATGATGGGACGTAATCCCATCATGGCGGCTCCGATTCCCATTCCGGTGAACGCATTTTCGGCAATCGGGGTGTCGAGAACCCTGAGATCTCCATATTTTGGAGCGAGGCCTTTGCTCACTTTGTAGGATCCTCCATAGTGTCCGACATCTTCTCCCATAATGCATACGCTAGAATCTCTCTCCATCTCTTCTTCGAGGCCTTCTCGAAGGGCTTCAAAGAGTAACAACTCGTGCCTACAAAATGAATGCAATTGTCGTTAGCTATACGTTCGACCACCACAAACACTTGGAAGTCTTGAAAGACTAGAGAGGTAGCCGAATTGATGAAAGAAAGATAGTCGATAAATATTTATCCAAAAAGGGTATTGACACTATCCTCTGTAGCGCCCCCACTGTACTGGTCCCACGGCCATCATGACAGAGGTAAATTGTTTATCCCACCCTCCTCAGACACCACTTTCATATGAGAGATATCGGGTTTGTTTGCTTTAGTTAATTGAAGTACGTAATCTTGAAATACAAATCATAACTAGACCAAGAACATCATTAACCCCACACTAAGAAACTTTGATGCACTTTGATACACCTACTGATAGAAAATACTTGACGAACTTATATAAGTACTAACCAAACCAAAACAAACGAACCCAGGATATCCCACCCGAAAGTGGGGTCTGAGGAGGGTAAGATGTACGTAGACCTGACCTCTATCCCCAAGAATAGAGCGGTTAACCCCAATGGGGCAGCCTACCGGTTAAGGCTTTGGTGTTGGGGAAAACCCACCCAAGTTCGAATCCGGGGGTGAGCAACCAGGGGCCACTGAGTGTTAATCCCAGGGGAGCATGCTTTAGCTCTCGGTAAAAATTGCCAAGGATGTAGTATGGCCAAAGTCCAGGTGAACCTTCCAAAAAAAAAAAAAGAATAGAGCGGTTCGTTTGAAGTATACTTATGCTCCTTGAATCATACAAGCATGGTTATCCTCGGTTATTTAGCTAAACGACCTTTTGACACGATTTTTTTAAATCAATGACCTTCAGACACGTTTCAAGAATGTTTGTACCTAACTAAAGAATGTCTCTTCCAAACACAAGAATTCCTAGAAACCTGTCAGAAGGTCATTTAGCTAACTAAAGTTAGTTCTCCTACCACAAACAATAGTTGGTTGAGCTAGCATAAGTTTTTTTAAAAACTTTGCTATTTTCATCTTCAAGTTATTAACAAGTGTAAACAAAAACAAAACAAAAAACCACAACCTATAATCTCGTTTGTTCGTTTAACCACCGGATAAGTTCTATCAATCAAGTATTTTCCAAAAGAACCTCATAACTTATATCAAGTTTAAGATTCTCTAAAGAATTTATAAAAATGATTGCAATAAAAATGATCACTACAACAAAATCGGCCATCAGATATGTTTAAATATTCTTCTAATAGACTGTCTTATAGGATCAAGCATGGTTATCTTCGGTTACTTAGCTAAATGACCTTGTGACACGATTTTTCAAATCCATGACCTTCAAATAGGTTTCAAGAATGCCTAAAACTAACAGAAGAATGTCTCTTTCAAACACAAGAATACCTAGAAACCTGTTAGAAGGTCATTTAACTAAACAAGCCTAGTTCTCCTACCACAAATGGTAATTGGTTGAGCTAGCATAAGTTTCTAAGAATTTCGCTGTTTTCATCTTCATGTTATTAACAAGTGTAAACAAAAACAAAAAAAAAAAAAAAAACACATCCTATAATCTCGTTTGTTGGTTATTTTTGAAGAAATGAGGGGTATAAACTTTTACCACCGGAAGAGTTCTACCAATCAAGTAATTTTTCAAAAGAGCGCCTCGTAACTCATCTCAAGTTTAAGATTCTCAGAAGAATTTATATACAAAACAAAACAAGCTTCAAATGGCATTATCTTTACTTTCCCAACTTTGTGACTGCAATAAAAACGATCACTACAACAAAATTGGCTTTATAAGCCGTCATACATGTCTAAATGTTCTAATAGACTGCCTTATTGTGGAATATCATTGAGAAATAGGAATCCGTGTTATCAAAGGATTTCCTGCGATTATTTCTGGACAAACAAGAGTCCTTTGGTTAAATGACCTCATGATTGGATTTTCGAATATCATTTCCATACACATCAAGAATGCTTACAAATTTGCCAGAAATCATGGTTTTAAAAGCACTTGTCAAAAGATCTTTTAATTAAATAACATGACCAAACAATTTGCATCATAGGCACATGTGTTACAACAAGTTGATGAGATGCTTTTGGACGTCCTAACAGGTTTTGTAGGATATTTTTGAAATAAAGCGTCATACTAATCGTTTTATATGGCATTATTTGAAAAAATTACATAAAAAATGTGTTTGTAGACCATTTCTCAAAAGCATCATGTGAAAAAGCATATAAAATATTTTATATAGAAAACACCTCTAAAATTTGTCAGCGTGCCCAAATAGGTTCCATTGACTTATTTTTATTTTATTTTTGGTAGGGTATCCGAGGCTTTGCCCCGACAAGGTTCACGACAGCTAAAGCATGATACCCTGAGTTAATCCCCAGTGGCCACAAACTAGAAGCACATGGATTCAAACCTATGGTAGAAGGGTTAAGAAGCCACTTCCCCCAGGCCTTAACCAATACGCCACAGCCTTGTGGTCTAGGTTCCATCAACTTATTGTAACACCTATTACATTGGGAGCACGATTGTTTGATCCTATTTACTTAAGTCTTCTATTATGACATTTAGACATATTTGGCTTCCTATAAAGCCTATACAATCAAGTTGTGCTTCCTTTCAGAACATCAATACAATCAACAACAAAGAAAGGACTTTTAAGAACAGGCAGAGATACAAAGGATTCTACAAAGTATATAACTATACATACATATATATATATATATATATAGATATACATAAGGAAAACCTCTAAAAAGGTGAAAAACTGATGAACACCCTAATAACTATTCATCGGTACCATATGCACATGTGCATACAAGTAATTTGTCTATATGCACATATGAAGACACATGCACACCTACATATAAAGCATCTTCATTATAACTAGTATGCACATATGCATACTTCACACATGAAAAACCTTATTAGGATGATCCTCAATTTTTCATATTTCCTTTTTGTGGTTCTCTTAAATCTGACCCTATTTATCTAATTCTATCTATCCATCTATGTATACATACATATATATATAAGAGAAACTATGACATACCCAGATTTAGATGCAGTAGATGCTGCTGAAGTATCAGGCTTTGTCTGCAATATATGAACAATTCAAAAATCATTACATTGAAAAAAAAAACACACACACACACATACATATAAAGAGATGACTTACAGCAACAGCATTTGTAACCAATTGGTCAGCTCTACCCCCAATCTTGCTCAAACCAGGGTTCACCTTAGCAGCATCAGATCTAACCACAACAAAACTCACTTTCCTCTCTGAAAATTCAAACAACAAATTACCCAAATCAGAACTAATCACAACCCAAGAAACAAAATTGATTGAATTACAAACTAGCAAACAACCATAAAAGGGCTAAACTAAATATCACCAGAATCAATCAAATCAACCAAAAAGAAGAAGACCCCATTAATGAAAATCGAAGTAAATGTGGATTACCTGAAATGGGTCTGCGAGAAGAGAGGTGGAATTTCTTGGTGTCAAAAGAAGAGGTGGCAGTTCTTCCAACACCTTGAAAAATGGATGCCATTTTTGTTGAAATTGAAGAAGGGTTGGATTTGGGAAAGATGGGCGAAATGGAAATGAAAGGCAAATGTGAGTTTATAGATCGATTTGTTTAAAGAGGGAAATTGGGGGCGGAGAGATTGAGGAAGGTTTAGTGGTTTTCTTGTAGGTGTTGGTCGATTTGATAGAGAAAAGTGGCAAAGAGTTTGGACTTCGATCTTAACGCCTATAAAATTCAACTCCAGCTTTACAACTACTTTTTTCTCCAAATTAAATTAATCACTAAATTACGGATTTGGTCTATGTGGTTTTGTGATTTTGTGGTTTTTACGGTTTCGTTCCTATGCTTCATTGATTATGAATTTGGTTCCAATAGTATGCATTTTGTGTTGGATTTCATGTCTATGGTATGCAATTTTTGTTGGATTTGGTTCTTATGGTATCTGTTTTCTGTTGGATTTGGTCCCTATTGTATGCGCACATATTTATTGAATGGCCATTAGGCCAAACGACTAAATCCAAAAGAAAGTGCATACCATAGGGACTAAATCCATAATTAGTGAAGTCCAGGGATGAAATCCGTAAAATCTACCAAACCACAGGGTCTAAATCCGTAATTTACTCTTAAATTAATGAGTAAATTACATACCTGGTCCTTATAGTTTACTGGTTTTAACACTCTAGGTCCCTAAAAATGGAATAGTTATGGCTTAGGTCCTCGTGGTATTCATTTTATAACGAAATGGGTTTCTAATACTCACGCCATCATTTTTTCTCCGTTAGACCCATCATATGCACAACACATGATGGATAATTTCGTCATTTCAGCTTTAGGGACCAAGTATGTAATGCATTATTTCTATTTTTACTTAAACCCTTATACCCTCATTAATTTACCCATAAGTTCTTTTTTGGGATAAGGTTCATCTAGACTTCAAGACTACATCCTTGGTAATTTGGAACTGAAATTAAATTCGGCTGTCTGAGACTAAGCCTGGCTACAAGATGTGCACGAAGGTACCCCTAAGTTTACTTAACTAAAACCCTTATCGCTTAGAAGCATTCTTTTCTCTTCTTCCTCATCAGAGGTATCATCAAGACATCTATAACTGTAAGTAATCAGTTTGGGAAAACCCAAATAAACCATTTTACTCTTCCCTCTTCATTCATTCCGATGACATCTTATTCTCTAATTTTAGGTTTTTGGATATGGTACGCACATTGTGGCAGGTTCGAAGCTATCATCAAGATGATCACAGTGATGAATATAGTGATATTAATGGTAAGATTTTTTTATCAGGTAATGATTTTGATTGTTTTTTTATAAATGTGAAACGATGTTGATGTTTGTTTTTGGAATCACAACTACATATTCATCAATTGTAGCTCTAAAGATACATCATGGAGAGAAATTCACTAAGTTCCCTGGTAGGCAGTACCAAAGAGGTAAAACACATATTGTGGACTTAGTGGATACATATGCATTTTATGTTCTTGAATTGGAGGATATGCTGAATGAAATAGGGTACAAAAATCCTCGACCTACTTACTATCACTTCTTAATTCCTGGAAAGGATTTACATTATGGCCTTCATGCTTTAGGTAGTGATATGAATGTAATAGAGATGTTAAAATTTGTGTCTGAATGCAAAGTTTTTGAGATTTACACAAAACATTAGGTGAGTAGGTTAAATACTTATGAACTTAGTCATGGTGTAAATAAAGCGGTTGTAGAACAATTCCCAGATGAAGTACCACTTGTTTTAAAAGGGGGGGGGGAGTCTCAAAAAGGTTGCTACTAGAATAGAGGGATAAATAAACTATTTGCAAAGATGGTACTGATATGGCCAATGAAACACATGAAGTTCAAGAACAAAGTATTGATATCCCCATGGAAACACATAAAGTTCAAGAACATGGTACTGATATCCCCATCGAAACACATAAAGTTCAAGAACATGGTAATACACATGGCAATGACACTTATAATACACATGGCACTAATGTAGCCAATGAAACACCTAACAATTCAAAAGGAAGGGAAGCAATCAGTATAGACTATCTAGAGGGTATTGACATCTTTGTGTTTGATGATGATTTTGATCCATTTTATGGAGCTGGCAATAGGCAAGGGCACGGATAATACACATGACAAGGACATTGATTTTGTACATGGCTCAGATTCATATAGTGTTTTTGTTGGGTTTTTGTGGGATCCTCGTATCGAACTGATACGAAGAACACAGTGGATCTCAATCGTAACTGAAAGAGATACACAAAAAAAACCTAATGATCAAACTGATCCAAATGTTTGATCTTTATCAAACCTGACTGGTTTGATTAGTGCGGAAGCTAAGAACTAAAACCCGGAAAAACATTCACAGATCTTTATCATTAGTTTTATTTAATCCTAAAAGGTTAAGGTTATTACCTGGACTGCTCGAGCTTGATCCACCCGTGATCGACCAAACAAATAACCTTCTAGCCGGTTGAAATCTCGAGATCACGAAACCAACTGTTACGTGATGAAAACCACAAAACCCGAACTCGTTTTTCCTTGTGGTTTTGGCGCCGGTTTTGGAGAGAGATGGGAGAGGAAATTTTCAGGTTTTCTTCTAGGATTAATTGTATGATCATCTTTAACTGACAAGCCTAAGCCTATATTTATATGGAAGAGTTTCCATGTAAACCAGTTACCATAAACCTTTATAATTATCTCTTTGGAAATAATTCTTTTCTTTTTCCTAAAGAAAAGAATATCCAATAAATCTAGACAATTATATCTTTATTAATTAATAATCTATTACATATTTATTTTTCTTAATAAATACATAATCCATCAATTAATAAACATATATATATATATATATTTATTTACCTAATAAATATATATAATCCATTTCAAACCTTTATCTTTGGGATTTCTTACGGAAAATACCCAACTGATTTATAATCGACTATTATAAATCCATTCTCTCCAAACTAGGATTATTCTACTTATTTGATTTACAGGTCCTCACAGGTGTGACCCTCGAGTGTCTTGTAACGTTGGATGTGTAATTACTGGTTTGTCAACTTCTGCACATAATCACTAACAGACACCCACTTGTGCAAGTTGGCAATACCGCCTTGATCACACGGTCCTAAGGAGGCCCCTAGACAGGCACTCAGGCTAACCAGGTTACAAGAACTCTTATACCCAGATAGGTGATAAAACATTTCCATAAGGAAATAACATTTATGAAACTACTGTTCATAAATTGGGTATATCTTGGCTTTTCTTTTTGCATCGCGATATTTCATCTTTGAGTATGAGCTTGGAATCAGTCAACTCTAAGTACTCAAGATTATGTTTCTTGACTATCCGACCTCTACTAATAGGTAAACGTCAAAGAACTAATCAGTTCGTTTAGGCATGGCCATGCACTTCATCAGTATGTTCAGTCAGTCAAGGGGTCCAGAAATATCTCTCTTCATGGAAGAGATGCAAATTCCATCTTGCATATCTGCACTTAACACCATGACTTCCGCTAAATCTAGTTACGCTCTTTATAGCCACCCTGTTACGGTGTAGTGGTTGAACGCACTAAGTATCCAACAGCCCTCATGTCATCAAGCTAGATACCTCAGGTGATAACGACAACCACTGTGAGATTTACTTATGACAAAATCCAAGAAGTAATCTCAACCGCGGATCACGTCCAATATTCGCTACTCTATCGAATATCTTTGCAGCTTTTGGTATACAACACTTGTAGCTGTCATTCAACGACTGATCATAACTACCCAAAAGTTCACAATAACTTTAGCACCTTATCAAGTTCCCACAATGATAAGTTGTCACGGACAAATTTTCGAATGAAAACTGGAAAACTAGTTTCATTCCTGGATGATTAAAACATGCAAAATATAAAAGCGATAAAGAAACTAATTTTGTATAGTCCACATTACACTTTGTAATAATAACAAAAATTAATTGTTTGTCCCTAAATCAGAATAGAGGAGAAATGGATTGAAATCTATGATAAAGTGATGAACACAAAGCTTGACAAAAGCATCAATGGTGATAAAAATAAATGTTGCAATAAAGAGTAATTTCCAAAGATAACAATGTATTCATTATCAAAACCCTAAACATCTCATTCCTTAAATAGGAATGAGGGAAAATACAAGATTGTCATAAATGGCCCCCGAGGTTCCAAACCTCTAAACAAGCGCATACAAAGCATAATTGTTCATAAATAAAGTAAAGTTAACTAAGAAAGCTGATAAAGATAGTGCTTCTGACTCTTCCCAACAAAGAGGTCTAACAATCTCCCCCTTTGGGAAGAAGTCAGAAGGGTGGCGGAAGCTCCAACGCAGGTTCCCACTTTGACATCTGAAGGAACTCGTCCCAATCTCCAATAATCCTTGCTCGCATCTTCATAGCGGCTTCAACCCGGCGATACATCAGCCTCTCCTTTAGTTTCCGCTCGATCAGGTTCATTGCTTCCAAAATCTTGCCCTTCCCATCAATGATCTTCGACCCAGGAACTTGATCCGCCAGAAGTCTGCCCTTCAGCCCGTTGTAGACGTAGAGCAGGGTGCCGTCGCAGAATTTGGCAAGCTCGCTAAAACGCATAAACTTGCGTTCCTTCTTCTTCTTGGTCACGTAGATGACCCCATGTTCTGGTATCCTGGATGGCATGTAGGGAAAGTAAGCACCAATTACGGGCGCTTGCAAGTTTGGACGGAGAAGGTTGACTTTAGGCTGGCGGCTCTCGATGGCAAGTTGGTAGTCCGTCACACGTGCAAGGGTGATCGCATGATGAACATACCTTTTCAGATTCTCGGTGCCGTCTCGGTAGTATTCCGGTCGAAGGATTGGGCCTTCTAGATATTTGATGAGCGCGAGGATGTCTTCAAGATGGACCCGATCCAGATCTGCTTCGATGAATGTCCAGTTTTGTAGCTCTCCAGCGGGAATGCCGGTCCTATACATGCGAACATCGAACTCAAGGAATAACTGGTGTCCGTGTTTGTAAGGACGAACAGCAGTTACCTTCGTGAATCGACGTCGTATCCTTTGACGTCCGTGGGTTGCCCAGTTACACATCCTCTGGTAGACGTATGCAGTTCTTCTTCGCAGCTTCTTGATGTGAGAGATCCCGAAGTAGACTTTTCGGGACCATGTGTGCAGCTTTTCTTGCTAGAAGATCCGGGTGAAAGACTCCTTGAGGAACGGCCTGAAGATGACCGTGTGATTCCAGTTTAACTGGATGATGGTAGGAGCGGAGGATTCTAGAGTTGTTGTGGAGATCGTTTGTGGAGCTTCAGGAGTGGGGAACTCTATCGTGGAGAGAAGGTTGTCGTAGTCTGTGCTCCGGAGGATGTCATCCCCCTTTTGATAAATCCGGAGGCTTTGAGCGAGCGACCGAAGTATTCTCCGGGCTTCTTCCGGAATCTGAATCTCTGAGAGGTCTGTCGGTGCTGCTTCCGGGGGAACGACATCAATGTCAGCAGTCTCGGCTAGATGAGGGAATTGTATCACCTCGTCTCGTGGGATTGTCTCGTAGTGCCAACCCGACATATCAAGAGTCTCCGTATCTGAATCTTCGTACGGGATGTCGGCGGCAGACTCTGATGGAGCGCTTTCTGGAGCAGTAGATGAAGCTGGAGCGGGGGATGAGCCGGAACCGGAGGCTGACTAGAGGTCGATGCGAGGCCTTTTAGAGTCTTGCACCTCCCCCTCATGAGGACCCGGTGCCGAGTCATCAGGGTCATCATGCCTCCGTTTGGAAGGCTGAGCCTGAGACCGACGCATGGCTCTTAATTCTCGGATGCGCTGCTGAAGGAGCTCGATCTGGGCGTCTCTCTCTCGAAGCTGGGTGGAGAGGCGATCATTCTGAGTGGTGTAGGAGGAAATCATGATCGCGTGCTCCGCCTCCGTGACATTTCCAGGGATGTCAGGTAGGTTGCCCGAGGTAGGTGGTGGAAGACGAAGAACATCTTCGGACTGTCGCGGGATAGGAACTTCGGTTGATGGGGCTTCCTCCGTATGCTTGCCCTTGATCCTCCATTTGAGCTCATAAAGCTCTTGATCCCGGTCTTCTTGAGTCGTCCTTGATGCCTCAAGATTTGCTAATCGCTTCCGCTCTGTCTCGGCCAAGGCACGCTCCAATGCCTCGACCCGTGCATCCCTAGCCTTGTTGGCTTCCTCCATGGCTTGCATTCGTGAGTGGACGACTTTTAGGATGTCGTACAAATCCGTCGGACCTTGAAGTCCCGTTGGTACAGGGGTGGTTTTAGGAATTCCACCCGAATCCGTCAGGCCTAAGAGCCCCGGTGTTGCGTGAGCGTCTTTAGAGACTTCGTTCGAGTCTGTCGGACCCGGTCCCGGTGGTACTAAACCCGGTGCTGCTTGAGCTCCGGTTGTCGAGAAGAGACCTATAGAGGTGCTCTCTCGGCCTGATGTCACCGCTGGGATAATGTTGACGGTGTCAGGGCTTCCGGTGGATCCTCGAAGGCCGTCTTCTGACGCACCAACTCTCCCCGTTCCGGTCAAGTCCGGAGGGATCTCGACATGAGTCACCGACGATCGTGGCCTAATGATAGAAGGGATCATAAAAGTCCCGGGAAGTGGCTCTACGACTCGATGTGCACTGAATGAAGTCGAGAGGTGGGGCAGTTCCTCTCTTATCTCAACACCGGCAGACTCCGAGTGAGTGGCCGGTGGAAGTTGTGCCATATCCCCGTGAGAGACTGAAACGACCATCTGTTGAAAGATGGTCGAGTGGCTGGTTGAGGTGTGCAAATGCGCTAGTTGGCTGCTAGCGTCTTGACCAGACACCATAGGGTGCCCAGTCTCGATGTGGGTTGCCTCTCTGTTGTGTTGAGTCTAATACCACTGCTCTCATGAAAGTTAATACTGCTGATTACCACTGCTGGCAATGGAAGGTTACTACTGCTAATGAAGATTAGAGATTACCACTGCTGGTATGTGATGAAGGAATGAAGATCAAGGTTACCACTGCTGTATCAGATTACTACTGCTCTTGAAGGTTACCATTGCTGGTTTTGAAGTTAACACTGCTGGTGCAAAGTTAACCCTGCTTATGTTTTTACCACTGCTATCAGAAGACGATAAGGAAAGGATTGTGATGACTTGAAGATATAGACAAGATACGATATGCTTGGAGATATTTTAGAGATTATCTTGTAAATCTAGTTTCCTTATTGTAATCTGTTATGTCGTATATATAGCTGATAGTTTGGTCATTATTAGATACGAGTTTTTGATAGCTTTTGTGTTAAGATTAAGAGCCTCAAGATTGTTCTTGAAATCCCTGCAATAGAGAAGTATTGCACGTCTGTTTTGAGCCTGTTCAAACAGATTGGGGCTTGTAGTTGTAATCATTAAGCTATTAAGATCAATATACACAGTTTGTTTGAATTCATTGTTTTGTTTTTATAATCAAAGTGTTATTCCGCAAACTTCTTTGATTAAGTATTCTGTTCTTGATATTGAGATATAGATCCTGTCAAGTGGTATCAGAGCCTGTGTTCAGAATACTCTTTAATCAATGGATTCCCAGGATTCTGTTCTTGTGTCCAAAGTCCCCATGCTCAAACCCAATGAGTTTGAGATGTGGAAAATTAGAATTAAGCAATACATGCTTCTTACTGATTATGCCTTATGGGAAGTAGTTGAACATGGACCCAGTGTCCCTGAACCTGCTGTTGCTGGAGCACCCCCAAAATCTGATGCAGACAAAAAGAGGAAGCAGACTGAGATGAAAGCCTTAAGCACTCTGCTGTTGGCCATTCCCAATGAATACCAACACCAGTTTTGTACCTGCCCTGATGCAAAATCACTGTGGATTGCACTGGAGAAGAGATTCTCTGGAACCAAAAGTTCCAAGAGAAATCAGAAAGCCCTATTGAAGCAACAATATGAAAACTTCACTTCTACAAAGAATGAGTCCATGACTCAAACTTTTGACAGGTTCAACAAATTAATTGGAGAACTTGCCAATGTAGATGTGAAGATGGAGAAGGATGAAGTCAATAGAAAATTCCTCAGATCTTTGAGTGAGGAATGGACTATGTACACTGTGTCATTCAGACAAGGATATGACTTGGAGGACAAGGAGCTTGAAGATCTGTACAATGATCTCAGGATTTTTGAAGCTGAAGTAGAGGCCAAAAGAAGACCAACTGGATACTCACATACTATTGCTCTCTATTCCTCTGAAAATCCTTCTTCTAATTTTAATACTGCTAGTACTGCAAATATTAACCCTGCTAATAATAACCATGACAGTACTAATGATAAATCATCTGTGTCACAGGATACTAATGGGGATGCAGTCTTGGAAGCATTCCTTGCCAATCATGTAAGATCTCCTCTGATCAATGATGATCTTGAACAAATCAATGCTGATGATTTGGAGGAGATGGACATCAAGTGGCAGATGGCCATGTTAACTATGAGAATGAAAAGATTTATAAGGAGGACTGGCAGGAACAACTTTGATGCCAAAAGAGGAGACCTTGCTGGTTTTGACAAATCAAAGGTGAGATGCTACAAGTGCAATGAGCCTGGCCACTTTGCCAGAGAGTGCAAAGGGAGTGGCACTCATCAACAAGCCAATAATGGAGGACAAGCACATGCTCCAAGACCCAACAGAGGCACAAATTCCAACTCTTCTCAAGCCTTGGTATCACAAGAAGGCATGGGATTTGACTGGAGTGATCAAGCTGAAGAAGCCATCCAGAATCATGCTTTGATGGCCAAAATCACTGAACCCGAACTTCCAACTGAGGTATCCTCTAAACTATGTTCTGATTCTTGTGTTGAAACTGTTAAGAAGTATAGGGATCACAATC
The DNA here is from genome assembly GCA_030169165.1 of Centaurea solstitialis. NCBI lineage: Eukaryota > Viridiplantae > Streptophyta > Magnoliopsida > Asterales > Asteraceae > Centaurea > Centaurea solstitialis. Next base: position 41,825,273 of record CM058040.1, read on the forward strand.
AGACTATGAGTGATACCATCAAGACAATGGAAGTTGATAGAAGAGAGTATAGGATAGTCATCGAGAATCTGGAGGACCAAATCAAATCCTATAAAGAGAATGAACTCCAGTTTGAGTATGACTACAATTACTGGAAGTGGGAGAAAAAGGAGTTTGAGAAGAAGCTAGTAAAGTCAGGTGAGGAATTAGAATCTGTCAAGAAGGAACTAGAAAAGGCTAAGGAAGATCTTTATAAATTCTCTAAGTCCTCTAAAGTCTTGGAAGAAATTCTAAAGGCTCAAGTTCATGATGAACTCAAAAGAGGGATAGGATATCACAATACTCCTCCACCCCGCAATCACACCTATATTCCTCCTACCACAGATATCCTAGATAGACTAAACAGAGAGGAACTAAAAGAAGGAGTGTGTGATATAGATCCCTCAAGTAGTGATGATGAGGAAGAACAAAAGGGAAAGCCTGAAAACAAATCCCAAGAAAAAGTCCCTGAGGAAAATCAAATCCTCACAAATGAAAAAGGAGGTATGCCCTTTGTACCCAGTAAGATTGCTACAGTCTCTAGGAAAGGAAAGGAGAAAATAGTTGACCAGGAACCTGCAACTTCACAACCATGTGTCAAAGGTGGTAAATCCACTCATAAAGATGACAGTGTTCCTGGTACTTCTAAACAGCCTCAGACAAGTGACAAACCAAGAGGAAACAAAAGGAATTGGAACAACCAATGGGCTCAAACTCATGGTGTTGATCTGAACAAGATTAACAAACCAAAGCCCTGCTTTATATGCTGTAATCTCAACCATCTGGCTAAGGACTGCTACTATAACCCTTTTAATCAAAGAATGACTTTTCAAATCAAAGGGTTAATTTTCAGAATCAAAAGCAGTTCCAAACTAGGAGGACAGATTATAATAGCAGAAGGTCTGTTCCAAAACCTATTGTTGAAAGACAAATGGCTCAGAAAAGGAAAAGTCAACCTAAAAAGAAAGTCAGTGTTCAAAAGAAAAAGGTAGAAAAGAAGACTGTGAAGATAGTTACAAAATGGGTACCAAAAGCCTCACTAAGCAATACTACTGCTTCCACAAGCAGTGGTAATGAAAGTGTCGCTTCTGAAAGCAGTGGTAACAATCAAAAGGATATAGAGGTTAACACTGCTGCCAGCAATAGCAGCAGTGGTAACTCAAACAATGTTACCACTACAAGTTCTTCACTGAGACAACCCATTGTAACTAAGTACTCAAGTCATGAGATTCCTAACAAGGATTATCTTTTAAAGCTTAACAGATTCACAGAGGTCAATTATGTTAATGAAAAGGGAGAACCCAAGACCATATTGGCTTGGGTTCCCTCAAGACACTAACCTATTTCCCTTATGTGCAGGGCAACCCAGACAGGAATGAGAACTTATGGCATGTGGACAGTGGTTGCTCTAGGCACATGACAGGCAATAGATCCTTTCTTGAAGATTTCACTACATTCAATGGAGGATATGTTGCCTTTGGAGATAATCCAAGAGGAGGTAAGGTTTCAGGGAAAGGTAAGGTTACAGGAGGTAAGTTAACCTTAGAAGATGTATACTATGTGGATCAACTCAGATACAACCTGATGAGTGTGTCTCAGGTGTGTGATAAGAAACTTTTCACTCTGTTCAGTGAAACAGAGTGCATGATTCTTTCTCCTAAGTTTGTAGTTGATGAGAGCTTTGTTTTACTGAGAACACCTAGAAAAGATAATGTTTATTGTCTGGACTTAAATGGTATGCCATCAGAAGTTGTGAACTGTCTGTTTTCAAAAGCTTCAATGACTGAATCCTCTCTCTGGCATAGAAGGATGGGTCATATGAACATTAAGACCATGAACTTACTTGTCAAAAATCAATTGGTCAGAGGTCTTCCCCCAAAAGAGTTCACACTTGATGATCATTGTGTAGCCTGCCTCAAAGGCAAGCAACACAAGGCTTCTCACAAATCAAAGACAATAAACATTATCTCTGCTCCTCTTCAATTATTGCACATGGATTTATTTGGACCTACCAATGTAATGAGTATAGGCAAGAAATCATATTGTCTTGTGATAATAGATGATTATTCTAGGTTTACTTGGGTTTTCTTTCTAAGAACAAAGGATGAGACAAGTGGACTGATCAAATCCTTTGTAAAGAGAGTTGAGAATCAGGTGAACCTTAGAGTGAAAGTCATTAGATCAGACAATGGAACTGAGTTCAAAAATGCTGATTTGAATTCCTTTTGTGAGGAAAAAGGTATTGAAAGACAATTCAGTGCTCCTAGAACTCCTCAACAGAATGGAGTTGCTGAGAGGAGAAATAGGACACTGATTGAGGCTGCAAGAACCATGTTAGCAGATTCTAAACTACCAATCACTTTTTGGGCAGAAGCAGTTAACACTGCCTGCTATGTGCAAAACAGGGTTCATGTAGTCAAGTCCAAGGGAAAAACACCTTATGAACTTTTCAAAAACAAAAAGCCTTTTATAGGTTTCTTTGTACCTTTTGGGTGTCCCTGTTCTATCCTAAATACCAAATCTCACCTAGGGAAATTTGACAGTAAATCTGATGATGGTTTCTTTGTGGGATACTCAATACAGAGCAAAGCAGTTAGGGTATTTAATACTGTTTCTAGAACAATTGAGGAAAGTGACAATGTCAAATTCAATGAACACACTCCCAATGTGCATGGGACTGGTCCAGACTGGCTATTTGACATTGATTCACTCACTAACTCTTTGAACATGAGCAATGCAGTTAATACAGGTCCTATTATCAAGGAAAAGGAGACAGACACACCTTTTGTTCTGTTTCCTACATCCACCATCAGTTCAGAAGAGAAAGAATCAGAGTCTGAAGTGCAAGAGGATGCTTCAGAGAATCAAGAAGGAGACAAGGAGACTGAAGAGACTCCACAGCTTGAAAGCAATGTGGAAAATGAGACTGGGGATACAAGTGAAATCACTCAACCAGATCCCTCAGAATCTGGTCCTGATGATTCAAATCTAGGGGAACTCCTATCTGAAGAACCCCTACACCTGACAAGAACTCAAAAGAACCACCCTGCCTCACAAGTGATTGGAGATGTGGCATCTCCTATGATTACAAGGAAGCAAAGCAGAGAAGCTGGATATGTGAATACTCATTCTGGGATGTTGTCATGCTTTCTTTCCCAGAATGAACCAAAGAAGGTGTTAGATGCCATGAAGGATCCAAGCTGGATAGAAGCTATGCAAGAGGAGTTACTGCAGTTTGTCCTACAACATGTTTGGGATTTGGTGGATCTCCCAAAAGGACACAGAGTAATTGGTACTAAATGGATATTCAGAAACAAGACAGATGAGAGAGGAATTGTGTAACAACCCAAACCATTTTTCCACCAAATTTAACGGAAAATTAACGGAATAAAATAAAAGTAACCAATGCAGCGGAAATTTGTCCAAAAAGATACTTTTATAACTTTAAAGGTTTAAACAGCATTCAAAAGACTTTCAACTCAAAATCCTCAAAACGAGGTTCAACCAATAAAGTGTAACTATCTTATGAAACCATTGCTTAAAAATTTAAAACAACTGTTTCTCAAACCACCAAACAGAACTGAGCCTCTTGGGAGATCGGAACTTCAAGCCAAGCCCTTCCCTTTAACCTTCCCGGAGGAACCTGCAACTAAAAAGGGGAATCCACAGACGGGTAAGCTTGAAAGCTTAGTGAGCACAAACCACAAACACATGAACAATATATCACAAACCACCACGCATATGAGAACTAGGCATGCTATCACCCATGGCCTTACGGTACACGCCGGTAAGGACCACACACATTCTGATATCAGTTTAACACAAGGACTATACCCACGGTGGCCACCACCACTACAATGGGTACGCCATCACACAAACATGCTAGTCTCATAACCACATACGCATCACATGCAATTCGTACATAGAGCCACGTATAAGGGTTAATGTACTCACCTGACAATGGAGTCTGAGAGCTACACCCTTGATATATATCACACTTAAGAGTTCACGCACCTAGAACATACATATAACGTACATATAAACAACCTTTCGACATGACTCTAAAATCGTACCCAACCTTCGAGCCGTAGACAAAGCATATCTATCTCAATGGCTCTCAAATTCTACTATAAATATCCCTAAGAGATTTCCATAAAAGAAAACCTCAAAAGATCGCCGCAACAAAACAACTCAAAACATAACAGCATTTTTGGCGCTGATCTTGGCGCTAATCAGATCAGCGCGGAGATTAGCGCCAAGGCAAAATTGCTCCGCGCTAAACATGGCGCTAAACAAATCAGCGCGCGACGTACCGCCGACACTAGGTCAGAAACCCATCAGCAGGTTTGGCGCTGATCTTGGCGCTAATCAGATCAGCGCGGAGATTAGCGCCAACCTGACAGCACCATCTTCTTCAACGCGATTTTGAACGAAATTCGAACCCAAAACCCCAAAACTCGTTTTCCTCACTAATCAGACCAAATAAGGCGTATATGATGATCCCTTAACGTAATTTAACAACCCTTAATCATCATATCGCCATACAACACTCAATTGATGATCCAAAGATCATCAATCCCCATTTTCCAACCAAAACCCTAACTAAAGACATGAATCAATCTTGCAAAATAACATGAAGAAAGTGAAATTGATGCTTACCTTGCGTTAGGAAATCCGTTCTAATGATCACTCGATGATCAATTGCACCACAAACACTCAAATTCACCTCCAATTGCACTAGTCTCCTTTAAAGCTCTCAAACCCTCTTCACTTCTCTCTCTGAAAAACGTTCCACCATCAAAAGGGTTTGGGGCTTCTAAACTAGTATATAAACATAGGTCATCCACAACCCTCTACTATCACAAATAACATTCTAGTCCCCCCCCTACCTGAATTTACATAAAAGACACTAAAAGTTAACTTAAGTTAACCAAAGTCAGTTAAATCACTAACTTGGGAAATGGGACGTTACAACTCTCCCCCACTTACTAAGATTTCGTCCCCGAAATCGCTTAATCGTGGAAAAGGTCCGGATAGTTGGATCTGATCTCCACTTCCGGTTCTTAATACTATTCTGAGTCATTTCCTGATCCCATTGAACATTCGCCATAACAATTTCCTTAATTCTTAAGGATTTGGTATACCTTTCCAGGATTGCAATCGATCTCTCTACAGTCAAGTCATTCAAGAACCTAAATGCCGTCAAAATATCACGAGATGACACATCGACCAAATACTTTTTCGACCAAGAAACATTACAAGTGTTATGCATCTGGCTGAGTTCTGACGGTAACTCAAGGGGATCTTTTACCCATCCCATCCGTGTAACTATCTAGAATGGTCCAACAACATAGGACCCAACTTCCCTTTGTTATAAGATGTATCATCACTCTCCAAAGTGACACTTTATCTAACACATCAAACTCCACATTTCCTTTACTTTCATAACACTTCTAACAGCTCTCAGTAGTTTCCAATATATCTCTAATCATCTGAATACTCCCAGACGCCTATTGCATTAATACCATATGCCTATTTCTCGTTGTCCTACTTTTCCCAATAAATGGAAGTTCTAATCCTCTTCCATTAATCATCCACAAACCGTTAATAAAACCTCGAGGGTTTTGATAGTTCCCTCTTTCTACCTTCACTTTTAACTATTTCACAAGCTACTGCTTAATCATATCAACCAACGAGGTTATCACTACCAATCACATCGTCATAACCAAAAGAACACTATGCCTTTTCTACACAATGTAGCTGCTGTCACATTAGTTCTTCCCATCTGAGAAGAGATTCCACAACATAATCTTCTACAACTTCAATTTCTATCGACTCATGAAATAACACATGCTTTTGGGACTAGTGTAAAGGGTACACTTACCCTCATATAGGAAGTATCGCCATGTCTTAAGCACCATAACCACCACTGTGAGCTCTAAATCATGAGTCGATCATTTTACTTCGCACCTCTTTACTTGACGGAACCCATAACCATACATTTTCTCACCTTCCATCCAAAACACAACCTAACCGTGTTAGGTTACGTCACATTAGACTGTCATGTCTTAACTCTCTCTCTCAAGAAGAGTTAATTCCCCGACTCATACCACCTCCAAACACTACTTTCTTCTTTTCTTCATGCAAATGTTTCCGCTCTTTCTGATCACTCTGGTTTTCAAAATAGCAGTCCTGCATACAACATTCTCCTTTAGAGAATGTTTCATACAATTGTTCTCATGACGTCTCTACACTTCTTTTAACGTTTCACAACACTATTGATTCGAAAATCGCTATTCATTCGAAGTTATTATTCACCATTCACTATTCACTATTCATCGCCTTCCCCAATAAACATAAATAGTGAAACTCAAGATTTTCACTCCATATGAATCAGTTCTCCCCCACTTAGAGTTCAACCCATTATTCTCTATGCATCGCATTCTGAATGAACACGACCACAACTGAGCTAATCCATGCTAACCATCTCATTGACTTATTTCATCACCACTAACCGCACTTGCTCTCTTCATGATTACCCAAAACACACAATAATTCCACCCAATAGCTCATTCCTACTACATCACAATGGGTATTGCCTTATCTAGGCCAATTACCCCACACATGGTAGAATGATATTACCTCCTGATCTTGCCCTTCTTGAATTTAGATGGACCATAATTCATAACCACTTCATTTGGTGCCATCAACCAAACCCAACAATCTTCACTTGACCCTCGAAGCCTACGGGTGTAACCACCAGTGTAGGAAACACGGGAATCAAGTGAAAATCAACCTGGATAACAGGCTCAGCCCCCATAACTCCCATACTCACTTCCTTCAACTACCTCTCACTATCGCATATAAAACTGATCAAATAGCCATAAAGAAATTTCCTTCTAATTTCCATCTTCCAAAGGGTATCTATACCACCAGTCATTAACTTCACTGATAACCATGTGGACGCATTAAAGACATCTTTCAAAAGCAAGGCTTCACAATGAAACCGTCTTATTCTTCAAACAAGACATTTACTAACAACTATACTCGCTAGATACCACTTAAGAGCATAAATTACTCTGTTACCACATTACTAAAGTCAACGATCTAAGACTTCAAATATCAACTGCTGCTCACCATCTTAACAGCGAGGTCTAAAATCGACCATGACGGACATACCTTACATTTAATTATCTGAACTTGCCCCTATGCTTCATTCAGTCCTCACCATGACCTAGTGAGTTTATAGCCTTCATGTACAATGACACAATGATTTAAATTATTTTCGTAAATCTGAAATTTTGAAAATTTCGGTATGCACCATAGCATGAAAACAACTTAGATATGCATGACTTATTACCACCAAAAATGAATTACACACATACGATGATTTCAGGAATCACCCCTACACATCACATGGCATTTCACCACCTTGCACGGCCAACTGATGCCAAGGCAAAAGAAGTGACCGGAAAAGAACTTTCATCGTTTGCAAAATGCTAAACAAGATCCCTTTCACCAAATGAGTTAATTTGCACTTCCACTCATTGGTAGGATAGCAACATGTTTGTTTTTTTTTTTTTTGTTTCACTTATAAAGTTTTGTAACTAAGTGTCGCCATTTTTTTTGTACAGTTAAAACAAAAATAGTTTGATCGTAAAAAGATGAAACAACTTTAACAATCACTAAGAAAATCTCTTCAAGAGATAACATAGGTTTTCTAGAAACACATTTTCCTAAATACTAGCTCTTTTCCAAAAGATTTAACAACCTCAATGAGAAAGGAAGACACATTTTGTTTAGACACAAATAAAATACATAGATTTAACTTTCAACAAGAAGGCTATTCACTCAGTCATGGTCAATCACCAACATTCCAACAATTCACCAATTTATGATTTACTTCCTTCCTCCTGTCTTGCTTCTCTAATGCAAGCTTTTTATCCCAAAATTTTATGCATCTGATAAAATTCAATTCACCGTACTATCACCACACATTCCCTTATCTCAGATTCCAGTATCCCCACATATCAAATCGTCTTTAACTGCTCATTCGCCACATAATTGAACAAATGAGCGACCTTACCCACAAACAGGTCGGTGATTTTATTCACCGACTCTGTCGTCTATGCCAACGATACGAACTTGCTCATGAGTCACCTCAACCTACGACACAACTACCTCCACTAAAATGTGGATCTCCAATACCAACTCTTACTTTGTTTGAGTAATAACACCCGGAAGCACGTCATGCAAAACCTTGCCGACCCAGAATACTGTCTATATAGGCCAATATTATCCTGCAGTGAGCCCATACAACCCCCTAGTCCTTATCGGTATCTCAAGATTCCTCATGATTCCGTCGAAATCAAATTTGTACCGGTGTTTCTAAATAACTCACATGTGAGAATCATGTTTTGAACCCCTCAACAACAACCAAACAAGGACATGCCAAAAAGTTCTCTACAAGATTCTCAGCCATCGATACAAACTTGATCTTAACTTCACCATTAGTATCCTGATTTACAGATTCATCAATTAACTCTACTGAATGAAGACATTTAGTCCAAAAATAGTCATAACACTTCCCACATAACGAGGACACCTTTTTGTCCACGACCCATACTACCCCAAATGGCATCACACTTTTCGGATGACCACTTTCGGTCTTATCCGTCCACAATGTCCGGGTCAACGACCCTCACTACACCTTACCCACCCTAACAGACTACTGGGTTATATAACTAACCTTTTTGAGGACTCACACGAACGTCCTAACCCTTGATTTCTAGCATGCCCTTACACAATCCATCACACAACCACCCAAACTAAGGTTTACATAACCCATCTTAGCATGCTAATAACCCTTCCCAACCTAGTCGGTTCATAGGTACCCTTATAACTTCGCCAAGTCCGAACATACACGATATAATTGTAATGATATGGGCCCTTATATCATCATAATTATACCCTACATGTCTAGGCTCTACGTCGTCACCAAGAGTCCTAATCCCCAATGTCGGTTAACACCACATAATCATTCACATTTACAAGGCAACATTCTATCTAGCGCAATAAGAGTTACCTCTACACATTTCTAGCCACTATAGTGCTCATGCACACATGACAACATCAAGCATCTAATATAGCATCACATCACACATTACATGCACACATTAATCATACTATTACATCACAATAGTTAACATGATAACCATAGTATCTAGCATAATTTCATATCATAATCATGCTAGCACAATCCACATATAGCATGTCAACCACAATCACAATTCAACAACATCGCAATATATTCAACATAACCTTCACATCTCACTAAAGTTAGGCACACTCAATATATCATGCTAATACGTCACCACGATAACATGATAATCATAATTAATTCACAACATAAATCATGTGATATAAGAACAATGTGCTCACCCCGTCTTGATGCTCCGATCCTTGGCTCAGTTCACACTCCCTTTTCATAAAAAAAATCGAAGTTTTTTAAAGGTTACATGCATTAAAAACACAAACTCTTAGGTTTAAGTCCAAGCACTCACCTCTCGTGAATGCCCGAATCCCTTAAACCAAGGCTCTGATACCAATTGTAACAACCCAAACCATTTTTCCACCAAATTTAACGGAAAATTAACGGAATAAAATAAAAGTAACCAATGCAGCGGAAATTTGTCCAAAAAGATACTTTTATAACTTTAAAGGTTTAAACAGCATTCAAAAGACTTTCAACTCAAAATCCTCAAAACGAGGTTCAACCAATAAAGTGTAACTATCTTATGAAACCATTGCTTAAAAATTTAAAACAACTGTTTCTCAAACCACCAAACAGAACTGAGCCTCTTGGGAGATCGGAACTTCAAGCCAAGCCCTTCCCTTTAACCTTCCCGGAGGAACCTGCAACTAAAAAGGGGAATCCACAGACGGGTAAGCTTGAAAGCTTAGTGAGCACAAACCACAAACACATGAACAATATATCACAAACCACCACGCATATGAGAACTAGGCATGCTATCACCCATGGCCTTACGGTACACGCCGGTAAGGACCACACACATTCTGATATCAGTTTAACACAAGGACTATACCCACGGTGGCCACCACCACTACAATGGGTACGCCATCACACAAACATGCTAGTCTCATAACCACATACGCATCACATGCAATTCGTACATAGAGCCACGTATAAGGGTTAATGTACTCACCTGACAATGGAGTCTGAGAGCTACACCCTTGATATATATCACACTTAAGAGTTCACGCACCTAGAACATACATATAACGTACATATAAACAACCTTTCGACATGACTCTAAAATCGTACCCAACCTTCGAGCCGTAGACAAAGCATATCTATCTCAATGGCTCTCAAATTCTACTATAAATATCCCTAAGAGATTTCCATAAAAGAAAACCTCAAAAGATCGCCGCAACAAAACAACTCAAAACATAACAGCATTTTTGGCGCTGATCTTGGCGCTAATCAGATCAGCGCGGAGATTAGCGCCAAGGCAAAATTGCTCCGCGCTAAACATGGCGCTAAACAAATCAGCGCGCGACGTACCGCCGACACTAGGTCAGAAACCCATCAGCAGGTTTGGCGCTGATCTTGGCGCTAATCAGATCAGCGCGGAGATTAGCGCCAACCTGACAGCACCATCTTCTTCAACGCGATTTTGAACGAAATTCGAACCCAAAACCCCAAAACTCGTTTTCCTCACTAATCAGACCAAATAAGGCGTATATGATGATCCCTTAACGTAATTTAACAACCCTTAATCATCATATCGCCATACAACACTCAATTGATGATCCAAAGATCATCAATCCCCATTTTCCAACCAAAACCCTAACTAAAGACATGAATCAATCTTGCAAAATAACATGAAGAAAGTGAAATTGATGCTTACCTTGCGTTAGGAAATCCGTTCTAATGATCACTCGATGATCAATTGCACCACAAACACTCAAATTCACCTCCAATTGCACTAGTCTCCTTTAAAGCTCTCAAACCCTCTTCACTTCTCTCTCTGAAAAACGTTCCACCATCAAAAGGGTTTGGGGCTTCTAAACTAGTATATAAACATAGGTCATCCACAACCCTCTACTATCACAAATAACATTCTAGTCCCCCCCTACCTGAATTTACATAAAAGACACTAAAAGTTAACTTAAGTTAACTAAAGTCAGTTAAATCACTAACTTGGGAAATGGGACGTTACAAATTGTGATCAAGAATAAGGCCAGACTAGTGGCACAGGGGTACACTCAGGAAGAAGGAATAGACTATGATGATGTATTTGCACCTGTAGCTAGAATTGAAGCCATCCGACTATTCTTGGCTTTTGCATCTTACAAAGGATTCAAAGTCTATCAGATGGATGTGAAAAGTGCATTTTTGTATGGCACTATTGATGAGGAAGTCTATGTCTGTCAACCACCAGGGTTTGAAGACCCTAAATATCCTGACAGAGTTTGTAAGTTGAGGAAGGCACTGTATGGCCTTCATCAAGCACCCAGGGCTTGGTATGAAACCTTGTCCTCATATTTGTTGGAAAACAAATTTGAAAGAGGTGTCATTGATAAGACTCTATTCATCAAGAGAACAAAGACTGATATGCTGTTGGTGCAGATCTATGTAGATGATATCATCTTTGGTTCAACAAAGGAAGACATGTGCAAGGAGTTTGAAGAACTAATGCACAAGAAGTTTAAAATGAGTTCTATGGGAGAACTAACCTTCTTTCTTGGTTTGCAGGTCAAGCAGAAAAGAGAGGGTATTTTCATCAATCAATCCAAATATGTTGCCACAATGCTTCAAAAGTTTGGAATGAATGATGCAAAACCAGCAAGCACACCAATGGAAACTCACAAACACCTCACTGCTGATGTTGAGGGGGAGGAAGTTGATGTTCATCAATACAGATCCATGATTGGATCATTAATGTATCTTACAGCTTCTAGACCTGATATTATGTTTGCTGTTTGTGTGTGTGCTAGGTTTCAAGTTAGGCCAAAGGAGTCACATTTACATGCAGTCAAGAGGATATTCAAATATCTCAAGGGTCAACCTAAATTGGGACTTTGGTATCCTTATGACAATTCTTTTGACTTGGTGGCCTACACAGATAGTGATTATGGAGGAGCAAACCTGGATAGGAAGTCAACATCAGGAGGATGTCAGTTCTTAGGAGGAAGATTGGTCTCTTGGCAATGCAAGAAACAGACCACTGTTTCACAATCAACAACTGAGGCTGAATACATAGCTGCTTCTCAATGCTGCTCACAAGTCCTATGGATTCAGAATCAGATGCAGGACTATGGTCTTTCTTTCTTACAGACACCTATATACATTGACAACAACAGTGCTATTAGCATTGTGAATAACCCTGTCAAGCATTCCAAGACCAAGCATATAGAGATTAAGTACCATCTTATCAGAGATTGTAATGAAAAGAAGCTAATTCAAGTTCAAAAAGTCCACACTGATAATCAATATGCAGACCTTTTCACAAAAGCCTTTGATGTAGGCAGATTCATATTCTTGGTCACAAGTGTTGGAATGATGAACTCTGAATGACCCTTCTTCTTGTTACAATTATTCTTGTATTATCTCTGTATATCTTTCCTTTCTTTTTATCTTGTGTAAATGTTGATAAGTTCTTTGATGTGGCAGAAGGAGTTTCAGCAAGTTCACAAGCAGTAAGATGGAGCTTTTATTATCAATTTCAATACAGCAGTCCATGGAGAGAAATGCTTGTTTTTAACACTGCTAGTCATTCGCCCATTACCACTGCTAGACATTCGCCCATTAACACTGCTTTCACATTCGCCCATTACCACTGCTAGTCATTCGCCCATTACCACTGCTAGCCATTCGCCCATTAACACTGCTAGCACATTCACCCATTAACACTGCTAGCACAATCGCCCATTACCACTGTCTATGCATTTGTGTTTTACCCCTGCTCACACACACGCTTGTTAACACTGCTAGTATTACAACTGCTTTTAATTAAGCTGATGTGTTTACCACTGCTTTTAATCTAATGCGTGTCATTACCACTGAGGGTATCTTTTACCACTGCTTTTAAGAGAGTTTGACAAATACCACTGCTAGCATTGATTACCACTGCTTATTTGACCTAGCCCACCTTGTGTTTGTTAACACTGCTAATGGTAGTTACCCCTGCTCTAAAGTGTAGTATATAAGCCCTAACTTGACCGCCTTTTTCATTAACGGCTATTCTACACTTTTGCTCTCAAAAACGTTTGCAATTCTTAGATTGATTCTCTCTCAGTATTCGTGCATTCGAGATTACGATCCGATTTCATCATCTGTTTAGGTTTTCTTAATCGATTGCTAATGGCTTCATTGACTTTTGTCAAGGATCATAACAAGGTTGGATATATTTCCAAGGGTGGAGATTCTGAAGGTTTCGAAGATATAGTTGATTTCTTGGCGTCATCTCACATTGCGCACGCCGCAACAATCACTCCTACTGTCTACATTCAACATATGCAAGACTTCTGGATGAATGGAGTTGTCCAGAAAGAAGATGGAGTCAAACGCATTCAAACCACTATCTGTGGTCTGTCTCTCACACTTACCCCTGCCAAGATCAGACATCATCTGCAACTAAATGATGAAGGAGGTATATCTATGCTCTCTACTCGAACCATCATGGAAAACCTTTTAAAAATGGGATATACAGGCTCTCAAACATCTTTGAAATATCTTAAGAGTCAATTTTTCCCTCAATGGAGATTCCTTGTGCATACCCTGTTGCACTGTTTTTCAAAGAAATCCACTAGTTTTGGTGAGTTTAGCAGCACTATGGCTTCTGCCTTGGTCTGTCTAGCCACAAAACAGGTGTTTAATTTTTCACAAATGATTTTTGATAGTCTTGTGTACAATCTTGAGAACATTCCAAACTCTAAAGTCAAAACATTTTTCATGTTCCCAAGATTTGTCCAAGAAGTGATTACAAACGAATTGACGGCTGTACCTAAACATGGAAACATCTATAAGAGCTCTGCTCTTGGTCATAAGTTGTTCTCCAATATGAAGAGACCTGCAGAAGGCTCCAATGACCAATTCACTCCATTGTTCTCTACAATGATGAGAGTGAACCACCCACAAGGTGAGGCATCAGGCTTGCAGCCTACACAACCAAGCATTCCCTCTGATAACCTACCCACACCTATCACAGATACACTCCCTCAGTCCTTTGACAAAACCCCCACCCCCACACTTCAAAAATATCAGAGAAAGAACAGAGGAGCTCCTTCCTCCTCTGGTTCTAAACCCCAAAAACCTATAAGCCAACAGTTGGAGCACTCTCCTTCTGATTCTACCCAAAGGGTTACCCCTGGAGTGCAGCCCCACTCAAATATAAAGAAGGTGCCCTATAAGGAGAAGGATGGGCATGTGGTTGGTGAGGCTCAAACTACTGATGTTGCACAAGGTGTGCATCAGGCCAGTTTGAACATAAGTAAGACCCCCACCACGGCAACTCCTAGTGAGAAATCACATGGAGGACCCAGGTGCCAAGAAACCAAGGGGGCTTCTAGTGCTTCAGCAAGGCTGAAGACTAAAGTCAAAAAGCTCAAAGATCCAGTAATGGAGGTTAACACTTCTAAACCTGGTGAGAGCAGATTTACACATGAGGAATTGATGAAAAACTTTCGTACCATTGCCAAAGATTTGAAGGCCTTTGAGAAGAATTTCTTTGTCCATGATGAGAAACATGGCTCTCATGCAGCCAGACTTGATACATTGGAGGACTTGGCCACTGAACATCATGATATGCTCAAGCTGCATGAAGCACAGTTGGTGAAGCAATCAAGGGTCATTCAAGCTCAGGGAGCTTCCATTGCCTCAATGAAGGGTACTATTCGAGCTCTAAGGAAGAGGTATAATACGTTGGTTCAGTTCACAAAGGGGGAGAGATCTGGATTTAAGGGGGATAAGGGGGAGTTTGTGCATGAAGAAGATGTTGTGAATGAACAAGGTGTTGAGATGGAGACTGAAGCCAAGGGGGAGGAACAGAAAGAGACTGAAACAGTGGCTGAGACTGTTTTGGAAGAAGATGGTGTGAATGAAGACACCCAGGTTGCAGATGAACCTGCAGTTATTAGTGCTGAACCAGAGAACAATGAGGATGATCTAACCATTGCTGAGTTGCTAGTAAAGTTGCCTGAAGTAGTCAAACCTACTGAGGGTGTAGTTATCAAAGAATCAGAGATTGTGAAAAAGAATGATCTTCCTATTGTTGATCCTAAAGATAAAGGAAAAGAGAAGATGATTGAAGAAGCAGAGTCTGATACTGATTCTGAAGTTGATGAGGCAAAAAGGAAGATTATGGAATATGAAGCTTCAGAGGCTCTGGCCAGACAGTTAGGTCAGGAAGAACAAGAAAGAGTAAACAAGGAAATAGAAGAAAGAAAGAGAAAAGCTGAAAAGAAGAAGCCTGTGAAAAAGCCTCAGAAAAAGTCAATTTCAAAACAGGAAACTGAAAAGAGGAGGACTATGGTGAGATTTTTGTCTACTGCTCTTGGAAAGCCATTTCAATTCTTTTCCAGATGGACTCTGGAAGAGATTGAGAAAAAGTACAATGTCACCAGAGAAGCCATGCATTTGGAAGCAATGGAGGAACAACAGGTTGAAACTGAAGAGGTGGCATTGGTTCAAAGGAAGAGGAAGAGAGATCAGCTTAAAGAACAGGTTACCACTGAAGGTAAGCCTGAACAGGATAAAGAACTTATGATGATTCCTGAGCAACAAAGTGTTCAAGTTGTTGAGAAGAAGGAGGCATCTGTAAAGAAGGATGAGGTAGCTGAGAAAGCTGTTGTGAAGGAGGTTGAAGTGGATAATCAGAAAGAGGCACAATCATCAAAAGCAATAAGGAAGAAATCTGTTGCTAAAAAGCCTAAGATAAGTAAGGAAGTGGAGGAACCTTCAAACATCTCTATGTGGATATACTTTGATAATAATCAGATAGATTATTTCAAAATATTCAGAAGTGATGGAACAAATGAAGTGTTTGCAAGTGAGATTGGGATTTTCAGAAAGCTGTCCAAAGGTGATCTGAAGAAAATGTATGAGATAGCCTGCACAAAAGAAATTGAAGATTTTGAGGAAGCAAGGATGCTTGTAGAAGACTTGAAGATGATGTTTGCTTTTTCAAAAACAAAAGCAGAGCTCAAGAAGAACAGAAAAAGAGATCAGGATGATAGCATTGGTGAAGGAAAGGTTATTTCCTGGAACACCTATGAAAATAGGGTGTTTTCAGTGACTTTTGAGAAAGGAAGAATGAGTTTCTTCCTAATGGATAAAAGATATGACTTTGAGCCAATTATGATGGGAAGTATGCTGGAAGTGAAGAAGAAAGCAGAGAATTTGTCCGAATTTGATAAGGAGTTGATTGGAAGATTAAGAGAACAGCTGCTAGAGTTGAATGCTCATTATTTTGATGAAGTAATTGAGCTAAAGCAGAAGAAAGTTGTTGGTTGGGGAGTTGATCAAGATCTGAGATATGTTGTCCAGTTTGATGATGGAACAGACTTTTGTGATAATGACTGGGAAAATGTCTTGGATGAGTGCACAAGGGAGAATTTAAAGGAATTGTATGAACAAAGATGCACTGTGATCAAAGTAGCTGTGAATGACAGAGATAATCCTGATCAAGCCAAGAAGAGGAAATTTGCACTAGAATGTTTGTTTTGGTTATTTGAACCTTTCAGACTTCTAGGTGTAAAAAATTCGAACTGTGAGGAAATAAAGAAATGGAGATGGTTTGAAAAGTGTAGGGTATACAGCTTGAATGTCAATGATAAAGAAATGGAGTATTATTTTGAAGAGTGTGAAACTGATACACTTGATATTCAAAGGCTGCAGTGTATGATGAAGGTAAGTCTGAGTACAAAAGGTGAACCTACAAGAGCTGCAAGGTTGCTGGTGAAGAAGATTGAAACATATTTGAAGAGAAGACTCAGAAACTTAGCTCCTCATGCTGAGAAGTTAAGTTTAGGGGGAGATTGTTGAGTCTAATACCACTGCTCTCATGAAAGTTAATACTGCTGATTACCACTGCTGGCAATGGAAGGTTACTACTGCTAATGAAGATTAGAGATTACCACTGCTGGTATGTGATGAAGGAATGAAGATCAAGGTTACCACTGCTGTATCAGATTACTACTGCTCTTGAAGGTTACCATTGCTGGTTTTGAAGTTAACACTGCTGGTGCAAAGTTAACCCTGCTTATGTTTTTACCACTGCTATCAGAAGACGATAAGGAAAGGATTGTGATGACTTGAAGATATAGACAAGATACGATATGCTTGGAGATATTTTAGAGATTATCTTGTAAATCTAGTTTCCTTATTGTAATCTGTTATGTCGTATATATAGCTGATAGTTTGGTCATTATTAGATACGAGTTTTTGATAGCTTTTGTGTTAAGATTAAGAGCCTCAAGATTGTTCTTGAAATCCCTGCAATAGAGAAGTATTGCACGTCTGTTTTGAGCCTGTTCAAACAGATTGGGGCTTGTAGTTGTAATCATTAAGCTATTAAGATCAATATACACAGTTTGTTTGAATTCATTGTTTTGTTTTTATAATCAAAGTGTTATTCCGCAAACTTCTTTGATTAAGTATTCTGTTCTTGATATTGAGATATAGATCCTGTCATGTTGGTTGGACTCTGGGATGGGGGGACTTCCGTTTCTAACCTATGCGGCTCTTCTTCTCCGACCGCTTCCTGAATCTGAGCCCACGGCTCATCCAACTGGACCTTTGCCTCTTTGGTCTCTTTTTCTAATCTCTCTCTCATCTTCCTCACTATCTAACCTACCCCAACCGGTAGCAACTTCGGCTTCTCCTTCCTCCTCACGACCGACGGTTCGGTCATCCGACATCTGATCTCCGCCAAGGTTGAGATCATCAGAAACACCATCATCATTGAACGAGGAAGTTACCTCGTCATCATCTCTCTCGAGGGCTTTCCCGCCCTTAGCTGGTTCCGTCTGTTGAAACTCCTCATCAGATCCGTAGTCAAGCTTCTCGGATTCTGTTGCCTCGTCATCTTTCTCACGACGGTCAGAATGAGCGTGATCAGAAGACTCATGACCGTCGGAGTCGTCGCCGGAAGGATCTCCAGATGGTTTTCCTTGTGGTTGTGGGGCCGCGCTCGCATGAGGTGGGGAGGGGAAGTGTGCTTGTTTTTGTGGGGAAGCTTCCACTTCCACCTCCATAGGCCCGGTTTGTTGTGGCGGCGACGGCGTGCGGCGATCCTCGGATGACGAGTGAACTGGGGATTGCTGGAGTATCCCGGTGTATTGCTTGACCCGGTAGCCAAGCATGAGATCACGTTCAACGACAGCGTGCGTCGTTTCTTCAACGTATGTGCGTGTGCGGGCACGGCGAGCCCGAGTCTCGACGGCTCTCTGATAGGCCTCGGCTCCCTCGATGTGAGGAGTAGCGGACGTTCGTACAATTCTACCCGCTTCTCCCCTCACGTCTACACTCATGACTCCCGAGCCAGAAGCTCCCCCACTGGAGCTTTGGCCCGCCGTGCCGGTGGCACGGCTTCTACGAGAGACGAGTTGCGCGTCAGGGGTAGGGCTCCTCGGTTCTGAGGAGTCCGTGGACGCGGCTTCTAAGCCTATCGACACACGGTAAAGCCTAACACTCTCTGCCCTACTGTCCGCCATACTCAACACATTCTCAGGGATGGGCATTTCTACCTGGCCGCGCTTCAGAGTCCTCTTGTTCATCCTTCCAATCTGCTGGCTCTGGAAGCGCTGGTGGCCTGATCTACGTCGGACCGTCGGGTGGCGATCCATATGATCGCGGATGATGATGCTAAAGAACCGCATCCATGGGATGGATGTGTGACGGTTCCTTGCAGGGCCCGCCCTGACGTCATTGATGATGTCCATCCAGAGTTGTTGCGCGACGTTAATGCGCCTTCCGTAGGCGACCGAATGGATTACATGCCAAAGATGGGTGGATGCTCGGTCCACGCCGTGAGTCTTCGAAGATAGTGTGCGGTTCAGGATGTTGAAGACTAAGAACCAGATAGGGGGCAGCATCCCTTGAGTGACGTGGGAGATCCCGTCCAGCCTTTGAGATGGTGTGGCATGGACTCTGAGTGCGAGAATCTCGCTAAAGAGCTCGACGCAGGTAACTAGTGGCTCGAACGGGGCCTCAGGAGTGGCGGTAGGCAAGTGAAGGATTCGCCTGAGATCCTCCAGGGTGATCGTCAGCTCGGTATGATCGACGCGTCCCACGATGGTTTGCACGCCGTCTCTGGTTTCAACTCGGGATGTCCTCCAGAATTGCTGAAGGTACAGCACTGGGATGTCGGTAGTGGTCTGCATCGCGTACGCCAACGGATGCGCCTTTAGGATCTCGAGTACCACCTCGTCTTAAACAACGAATTTTGCCAGGTTGACATATTCGTTGTTCTGGTTGATCGGACGAATGTCGCTTGGGGAGATGAGAGCGCGATCAGCGGCGTTGTTGATCGGCGAAGGAGGGGCGTTCGGTTGTTGAGCCATTTCTGTCAAGTCAAGATGCTAGATGGTATTAGTAAGTGCTCTTGAAAGATGCTAAGTAAAAAGACTATACCCTCGACTAGGCGCGAGTCGGAAAACCTCGAAAACCAAAAATGAGTGTTTCGTATTTTCCGAGTCGAAAACGAGCAAACACACGAGGGGAGCATTTTCCGATTCGGAAAAGAGGGTTTTCCGAATCGAAATGCTCAGCACTTGAAAAATTTAAGGCCTACATGTAGATAAGTTTTCCGATTCGAAAACAGGGTTTTCCGAAACGGGAAACACAATACTTAGGAAAAAGGCACATAAACAGGTAGGGTTTTCCGATTTGGAAAACATTGTTTTCCGAATCGGGAAACAAATTACTTAGAAAAATAAGGCATGCTCAATCAGATGGGTTTTCCGATTCGGAAAACATAGTTTTCCGATTCGGAAAACAATAACACTTAGAAAATAAACGAGCAAAACTTGTCCTCACACTCGATTCGGAAAACCTCGGAAACCCATAAGGGTAATTCCATGTTTTCCGAATCGGAAAAGATACACTTGAAAAAACGAGGCTCAAGTTTGGATTCGGAAAACCTGATAATCCGAATCGGATTTATCTGGTTTTCCGAATCGGAAAACACATGAATACTCAACGGCTTTGGATTCGGAAAACATGAACACTCATGTTTTCCGATTCGGAAAACATGAATGTTCATGTTTTCCGATTCGGGAAACCGAGTTTGTTCGTTTTCCAAGTCCAAAAACCGTCCACAAAACATCGATTTGAAGCTCTAAACTAGTAACATGCATCCTAAATCAGTAAAAAGCAAGTTTAGAAGCACAATGGGATCGATTTAACGTCCCGAAATCCCATTCCAAGAAGTTTGGGTTAGGGGTAAGTTTTTAAACTTTAGGCTTCGATCCAGACCTTAAAACGATTAGATTCAACGTTATAACTACGTAAGGATTGTTCGTGAACTTACCAGGATTCCAGAAACGTATTCGAATCGACGAACGGATATAAAAACGAGCAGATTCGGGATCGGTTGCGAGAGCGGTTATCGGGTGAGAATTCAGAGAGAAAAAGTGAAAAATTTGAAAATTGTGAAAAGTTAATCTTGTAAACCGGTATTTATATTTTTACCGTTTTACACTGTGTTTGGCTCTCCTTTTTGCTCTCTTAACCCGACTTTCACCAAATGGCAAAAAAATAACCCATGGACTTGAAGTTTCAAGGAACTTACAAACAAGTCCATGAACTTGTAGTTTAAAGAAATTTTCAAAACAGACCCTGACTACAAGTTTCACAAAAGTGCAAAACGAGTCCCTGAACATAAGATTCAGAAAGTGGCAAAGTTAGTCCCCGAACTTGTAAGTTCAAAACATGTACTCTACCGCCCCCTGAACTTTCAAGTTCGCAAAAATTTACAAGTTCAGCTCCCGATCCACGAATAAAGAGACTTACCTGGTTCAAAACATGTACTCTACCGCCCCCTGTGCGAGTTCTGATCTGAATTAACCAGAAGTCATCGTGAGGTTCCACACCTACAAAATAAATTCTAGAAAGGTATCCATTGTAGTGTGGATCCGAGAACGTTAGAAAAACAAGCAGATAAAGATATGACACTCCCCCTCGATTCATGCATACTTTTAAAGACTCCTAAAGACTCCCCCTACACACATGCATACATAAAGTGAATTCCCGACTCCCCCCTAGACCTCAGGCAGGGAGGTCTAGCATTCCCAATTTGCTTAGGAGAAAGAAGTGACGCTTCTCATCAAACGGCTTTGTGAACAAATCAGCAAGCTGATAGTCACTATCAACAAAGTATAGTTCAACATTACCTTTCTCGACGTGGTCCTTGATGAAATGATATCGGATGTCGATATGCTTCGTTCGAGAATGCTGAACAGGATTCGCCGTGATTTGAATCGCACTTTTGGAGTCGCAGTAAATGGGAATCCTCTGCATTGTGTATCCAAAGTCGGCAAGTTGAGTTTTCATCCACAGAACTTGCGAGCAGTAGCAGGCGGCGGCCACATATTCAGCCTCCGCAGTGGATAGAGATACGCAATTCTGCTTCCGAGATGACCAACTCACCAACTTGTCTCCAAGAAATTGACAAGCACCGGAAGTGCTCTTTCTGTTAAGCTTGCAACCTGCATGGTCTGAGTCTGTATAGGCTATTAGTTCAAAACCAGAATCCTTTGGGTACCAAAGGCCAAAATCCGGTGTGCCTTTGAGATACCTAAGGATTCTTTTGACTGCAGACAAGTGTGAATCACGAGGATCACACTGGAAACGAGCGCAGACACTCGTGGAGAATACAATGTCGGGTCTACTTGCCGTGAGATACAAGAGGGAACCAATGATTGCCCGATAAGTCTTCTGGTCAACCGGTTTACCAGAAGAATCAGCGTTTAGTTGAAAATTCCTGGGCATTGGTGTTGCCGCAGAGTTTGAACCACCGAAATCAAAGCGTTTTAAAAGATCTTGAACATATTTAGCTTGATTTATAAAAATGCCATCAGGGCGTTGTCGAACTTGAAGTTCTAAAAAGAACGTCAACTCGCCCATCATGCTCATTTGAAATTGTGATTTCATGGTGTTTTCAAACTCTTGGCACATCTCAGGCTTTGTAGATGCAAAGATAATATCATCCACGTATATCTGAACTATGATTAGGTCACTACCTGATCTCCGAAGAAACAAAGTGGGATCGATTGTACCTTTCTTGTAGCCAACTCCTAGCAAGTAATTAGTGAGAGTTTCGTACCATGCCCTAGGAGCTTGCTTGAGACCGTAAAGCGCCTTATCCAACACGTACACGTGGTTTGGATATCTGGGATCGACGAATCCTTCCGGTTGCTCAACGTACACCTCTTCTTGAAGAACACCGTTCAAGAAGGCACACTTGACGTCCATTTGATAGACCGTCATGTTCTTGTGTGCAGCGTACGCAAGGAAGATCCAAATAGCTTCAATCCGAGCCACAGGCGCAAACGTCTCATCGTAATCAATACCCTCTTGTTGGCGATAACCTTTGGCAACCAATCGAGCTTTGTTCCGGATGATGAGATCGTTCTCGTCTTTCTTGTTCCGGAATATCCACTTCAGCCCGATTATGGACTTTCCCCACGGTCTGGTTACCAAACGCCATACTTTGTTTCTCTCGAATTCCGCAAGCTCTTCTTGCATCGCTGAAACCCAATCAGGATCGGTGAGAGCTTGGGAAACATCCGAAGGTTCAAATTCACTTAAGAACCCTCCAAATAGAATCAAGTTTTCTACGTTCTTTGAAGATCTCGTTTTGACAAGTTGTGAGGGACTCCCGATGATCTGGGGGGGGGGGGGATGATCTCGTGTCCACTTTCTAGTGTGTGGAAGAGTGACATACGCTTGTTGGTTGTTGGATGCGTCGTTCTCATCTTGCACTGCAAAGACCTCTCGCTGGTTTCATCGCTATGACCCTGCTTCCAGATTAGTCTGCGGTGCTGCCTCTAACCGGGGCTCTCGAACTACCTGAGCATAAGTTCTTTGAGCTGAACTAGGTGAGGGTAGCGGAGCCTCTTCCGGGATTGGTGCAAGAGCAGGGTGTGGGGTCTGTTCTCGGACGGGTTCCGGTGAGGCAGCGGATGAAGTTTCAGGGGGGAGACCGCCGACTCTGGAGTCACTGAGTTTGTGGAAGTGCTTGAAGAAGGTTCAGTGATGAAGGCATCGGATGTCACGGAAGTAGTGGTCGAACCAGCATGAGCAGGTACTACAATCGGACTCGTGAGAGTAGGTAGATCGTAATCTGCGAGGTCTATGAAGTCTAAAGCAAAAGAGTTAGTGGAAGAATCTGTGCTCGGTGGTGTGGTGAACAATTCAAGGAAAGAGGCATCTACATTACTTGGACTTGCAACAGAATAAGTTTCGGTTTCAGAAAAGTCAACATTTGAGCTTTCCAAGATGGTTCGGGTCCGTTTGTTGAAAACCCTATAAGCCTTTGAGTTATGTGAGTATCCGATGAAGATAGACTCATCAGACTTGGGTTCAAACTTTCCCAAATCATCCCGGTCATTTAAAACATAGCATTTACATCCAAAAACTCTAATGTAGTCGATGTTTGGCTTACGCTGTTCGACCATCTCGTAGGCGGTTTTACCGGTCCGCTTAACGATCAAGGTCCGATTCTGCGTGTAGCATGCTGTTGAGACTGCTTCAGCCCAAAATGATTGAGGAACGCCTGAATGAGCCATCATGGATCTCGCTGCTTCGACTAACGTCCGGTTCTTCCTTTCTACAACTCCATTCTGTTGAGGAGTGCGCACGACAGAGAAGTTGTGAGAGATTCCCATATCTTCAAGAAAGGATTGCAGCTTGGCATTGCGAAAATCGGTTCCGTTGTCACTTCTTAACTTCTTCACCCGACGACCCAAGAGAACTTGAATCCGCTTGATGAAGGCTATGATTCGATCGGCAGCATCAGATTTGGCTCGTAGAAATTCAAGCCAGGTGAACCTAGAGAACTCATCAACGAGAACTAACATGTACTTCTTTCTGGCTAGGCTCTCGGTTCTTGTAGGTCCACACGGATCCATGTGTATCATATCAAGGGGATTTTTGCTGTTTGAATCCATCGTCGGTGGATGGGAGCTTCTCTTCATCTTTCCTTGCTCACAAGCAGGACAAAGTGTATCCTTGGAAAGACGAGTCTCCGGTAATCCCTTGACGAGGCGTTTTGAAACCAGCTTGTTCATGTCCTTAAAGTTCTGATGGCAAAGTCTTCGATGCCACAACCAACTATCCTCCTTTGATGCCTTAGCGAGCAAACAGATTGCATTCCTCGGATTAGAAAGTGCTTCAAACTGAGGGTGTGTCTGAGGGATTGAACGGAAGACGGTGGAGTAAAGATTGCCGTTCCTCCGTGCACTAAGGACGACGTTGTTGTCTTCATCATTCACATCGCTTCCGTATTGAAATTGTTTCACCCAGTATCCGTTGTCACAGAACTGATTGGAGCTGAACATGTTGTATCCTAACCCCTCGACATACCTTACATCTTTGATGATGTATCTTCCGTCCGTGATTTTCCCATAACCCACCATCGGCTTAGGTGTCTTGTCGGCAGTTTTAACATATCCCTCAAACCTTTCAACATAGTCGAAAAGGAAGGATCTCTGACCAGTCATGTGTCTATATGCGTCGGAATCGAAGTACCACACATGACTGACCTACAAGACAGATTAAGCTTGTTTAGGGACCCATTGCCAAATGGGTTCCTTTGGGTTAGAGACAGATAAATCAGTCGGTGTAGTCCCCTTTTCGGATTTCTCCTTAGGCGGAGGAGACTCCACTGACGAAGAGGATTTAGCTTTTCCTCTTTTTCTTCCCCTTCTCTTTCAGTATTTGACATTAGATTGAGGAGCATTGAAAGAGTTAGACACACCATAGCGCAGGAAATTATCAAACATAAAGCACATGTTACTGCGAAACGTATCAAAAGCATCGTTTAAGTTGAGATTACGGTTTACAGACATATTAGAATGAAATCCTACACTAGGTGGAGCATAGCCTAAACCCGCACGACCAGGACTACGCTTCTTAGGGAAAGCAGTAAAGGTGTTGTTTCTCTCCTGATGATCCTTTCTCGGTGGCTTCACATTCTTTCCACCATCTTTCCTCCTCGCATCTGCATTCAAAGCACGGTGTGAGTTAGAGGACGGTTTATCAGAAATGGATTTGCCACCTTTTCCAGATGAAGGTTTTGAAAATTTAGGTTTAGTGAAACTGAAAGGTTGATTAGGCTTTACCCGAGATGTCTCACCCACGGCAAAAGTACTTGAATTAAAGTCAAGACCTTTGATGGGTTTGACTGAGGCACAAGCATCGTTAGAGTTGGATTTCTTGTTCTGGAGTCCCTTGGGTGTGTGAGGCTTAACTGACTTTTCCTTGTCAGTACCAACACGGTTTGCACCCTTGGGTTTACTTTTCTCAGAACCAGAAGCTTGTGGCTCAGCAGGCTTCTCAGGTTTTAAAACAACAGACTTTTCTTTCTTGGGAATCAAACCAGAAGGATCATCACCCTCGTCTAAAAATACTTTCACATCATATTCAACATTAGGATCCAGGACTGGTTTAGGCTTTGGGTTAGGTAAACTGTGGTTGAGAACCGGATAAGTCGTATCATCATCAGAATCCAAAGAGTAAAAGTTTTCAAGATTCATAACTTTCCGTCTCAAAAGGGAATTAGACACACATTGGTTAGCTAAAGATTGGCGATACATTATCCTTTCGTCATGAAAAAGCTCTTTTGATATTTCTAAGTGAACATCTTGGAGAATGTATCGCGTTTGAAGATCCGCAACCTTTATTTTAAAATTAGCAAAGGCTGAGGTTACGGTCTCACACTCTGAAGAAAGCCTAATTCTCTCGGCGTTAGCCTCAAGTAAGTCCTTTTCAAGGGTGTGAACCAAAGTGTCTTTTTCCGAAACGATCGCTCTTAGATTCAGAATCTGATGTTGACAAGCATCTAAGTCCATGGCTTTCAATCTAAGTTCAAACACCTCCTTCTCTAGTTTGACTAGGTCGGGACACTTAGTTGCGGAAACATCCTCGGGTGGGATAACTAAGGTCTCTTCTGAAAGTTCCATTTCCCTAGTGTCATAACTAGTGTTCAGGTCGGTGTAGTTGATGGGAGGCATAGCTACACGAGGGGTTCTAGCCTTAATGCCTTCCCACGTAGGCTGGGTGTTGGTTGGATCACTAGCAGGAACGAAGATAGGTTTGTTCGGAGCAGAACTTGTGGGTGGACTGCCTGAGGTACTGTTTGACGGACTGGTGGTTCTAGTGATGGTCTCACCATTGATTACTTCAGTGTAAGTAACAGTCTGTCTAACATATTTCTCAGTTACGTGTCCTCCTACAAAGACAGGTTTGGGCTTGGAGGCGGCCATGTCCTCAAAGTTGTATAGATGTGAAGGCGCCTTTTCTAAAACATGGTTTTCGGAAAGTCCAAGGCCAGGTTTAGCTTTATAAAAAGGATTCTTGTTGGCGTGCTGAGTGAGAATACTCAGAGTCTGTTCAGATTGTCCTCTTTTGAAATTATTATCTTCAAGCTCTTGAATTTTAGAAAACAGTCTAGTTCTTTCTTCCGAAAGTAACTGGAATTTGATTGTGAGCTCTCCATGGTCACTGTTAAGTTCCTCATGGGATTTTTGAACACATAAAAGTTTGTTTGAAAGGTTGGACTCTCTAATACCAGACTCAAGTATCTCACGGTTATAATCTATAGTCAAATCCTCGAGAGAGCTTTTGTAAATGGCACTGTCAGTTCTAAATTTCGTGACGAGGTTCCTTTTCGATTGGAAACTACTCTCTAAGTCACAAATTTTAGCTTCTAACATTGCCATTGAATCAATAATATCGGGAATAGTGGATACCTCAGATGGATCGATGTCTTGGTAAGTGCTAGGACCAACAGCTTCTGGTCCCTCGAAATCAGCCATCAGGCACAGACCCTTCACCATATGGTCATCCTCATCCGAGCTCTCTTCCTCGCATACCCAATTCTCCTCATCGACAAGTAAAGCAACCCCTTTTTCCTTCTTCCTCATCAAAGCAGCCTTTTTCTCAAAGTAGGCAGCATCCTTGTACTTTACTGAGCAGTCTCTGGCATAGTGTCCCAACTTACCACACTTGTAGCAAGTGGTAGTGGGACTGGCAGCTTGTTGAGGAGCGGGGTTCTGGTTCATGGGAATCGGGGGTTGATTTGACCTTTGACCACCTTGCTCAGCTGGAGCTTGTTGATCTTCTCGCGGAGCCTGTCTGGAACTGCTTCCCCATTGATCACCTCCGTTGTAGCTTCCTTTGCCGCGATCCATTCTCTCATCTGACCAGCGGTCACTTCTTTCTTGCTCGAATCCGTAACCCGGTCCTTGATCAAGTCTTCCTCCATCATGTCTTCCTCCGTATCCGCCTTCATACCCTTGACGGTTGATATACCCAGACTCTGGAGTGTATTGCCTTAAGCTTCTCCGATAGTTGTGCTCGGAGATCTGATCTCTCCAGTCTCCTTGATACCCTGTACCTCCTTGATAGTCTAAGTACGTGTTGTCTCTTCTGGAGTTGTCTCTGAATCTCCCTTGGTCTTCTCGGTACCTTCCCTGCTCGTTGCGAAATCTTCCCTGATCATATGCCTGAAATCTTTCCCATTGATGATAGTTTCTTCTGCCTTGGTTACCGAACTGAGATCTATCCATCTGATAATGTCCTCCCCTGCCTTGCCCCATTCTGCCTCCACTTGGAAATCCAGATCCCCGTGATCTGTTAAATCCACGGTTTGCGTTCAGCTTTTGCACGTTGTGGGAAATAAGAGCAAGGGACTCATTCACGTTGAAGAGTTCTTCATCAGAAATGGTAATGATCAAAGGATCATCGGGATGTTGCATGCTCGGACCAAGATTCGGGTTGAACTCTTGGTTGTAATCTTCTTGATGATACTGGGGAGGGACATTGTTGTACTGTGAGGGTTGGATTGGAATAGAGTTTGGTCCTCCAAAGGGCACTGCCGCTAGTGCCAGAGGATCAACCGCCTTCTTGGTTCTTCCCCGGTGATGAATTCCTCATGTTGGACCATCATGCTGAAGAGGTCGTGAAGACCCATGACTCCCAGGTTTCTGCTTAGCTGAATGTTGATGGCCAGGTTTTGCCATTCCGGAGTTAGATTCTTTAAAAACTTCACGTTGACCTCGTACTTGGTCTTCTCAACGCCTAGCCTTCTTAGATCATTGACGAAGGAATTCAGTCTTTGATAGGATTCTGTGAGGGGTTCGTTCTCCCGGGCTTTGAAACCTTCATAGGCATTTAGTGCGCTCTCTTTCTGGCTCTCTAGAGCAGTGTCACCCCCTGCATCTGTTGCTCAATCTCCAGCTAGACGTCTCGTGCGTTGGTTAGACTGTCGACTCGTGCGTACATGTCGTTTGGGAGAGCCATGATTAGGAGGGTAAGTGCTCGCTTGTCGACGAGGTGACGTGCTCTCTGTTCCGGGTTGTACATCTCTACAGGCTTTTCAACAACGTATGATGGTAATTCTGGACATGTGTCAGTTCTCGGGACTGCGGCTACGGTAACCGTTGGTCTGACTGGTCCTTCTCGGATGGATTTCATCAGGTTCTCATCCAACAGATCAAGGAAATGAATCATCATGCGCTTCCATTGCTGATACTCACCCATCACCAAGACGGGAGGGCGAGATTCGGATCCGATTCCGATGATTTCTTTCGACATCTCTCACTCTCAAAGCAGATCTCCTAGTATGACTCACTTGGCTAAAGAGAAAGTTTTTGTAAAAAGCAGATACTTTGAGCGCCTCGGGACACAATTAGCTTCAAGTGTTGAAAGATTTGAAAAATAGCTAAGTGTCGGATTCGAGAAACAATTTTGCAAGAGTTCAGGCTCGAAGAGGCGAAATCCGATCTGGAAACTGACGTTTTCCAAATCGGATTTGGCTCAGAAGTAAGGGTTCGGAAAAGGCTATTTTCCGATTCGGAAAATGACATTTTCCGATTCGGAAAATGCTGAGTTCGGAAAAGCAATATCAGTTCGGAAAATGAGGATTAAAGGAGCAAAACCCAAATCAGAAGGACCAAATTCCGATTCGGAAAACAAGGTTTTCCGATTCAGAAAAGGTACAAATTCCGATTCGGAGAATAGTACAATTTCCGATTCGGAAATTTTGAACTGAAAGATCAGCTCTTGTTTTCCGATTCGGAAAACCTGTACAGGAACTCCGAAAATCAACTCAAAAACCCTCAAAAACACTTAAAAATTAAGTGTTAAGACCCCCAATTTGTGAGAAAACAGTAGGAAAACAAGGGGGAATCACTTAACACTTATAAACTCTCTTTTAAAACCCTTTTTGGATTGAAAAACCCAAAAAGTTTTTGAACAAAAACTTTGAAAAAAAAACTTTTTAAATCAAAACAAGCCAAGGAATCAAACAAGGATTGGCTCTGATACCAATTGTTTGTCCCTAAATCAGAATAGAGGAGAAATGGATTGAAATCTATGATAAAGTGATGAACACAAAGCTTGACAAAAGCATCAATGGTGATAAAAATAAATGTTGCAATAAAGAGTAATTTCCAAAGATAACAATGTATTCATTATCAAAACCCTAAACATCTCATTCCTTAAATAGGAATGAGGGAAAATACAAGATTGTCATAAATGGCCCCCGAGGTTCCAAACCTCTAAACAAGGGCATACAAAGCATAATTGTCCACAAATAAAGTAAAGTTAACTAAGAAAGCTGATAAAGATAGTGCTTCTGACTCTTCCCAACAAAGAGGTCTAACATTAATAATATTTCTTTATTACTTTTAGTGTCTATTCAACGTTTGTTAAATACTGGTCTAAATGAAGCATCACCTAATCTTCAGTTTAAACCCTTTGATCAATGTTTACTGAATTAATCAAAGTGATAACCAAAATAATACAAGTTTATATCTTCTAATACAATCTACTTGATTCTGCTAATCTTTGTTTTTGCAAACAAAAATTAGACTTTTCTTTTATCATATTCCCTGAACTTGGAGACCTGGATAAACTCCTAGTTACCCTGAATATGTAAGGTTAGACTGCAAATTTCCTTAGTTTCTGTGTAGACGATTTTTATCTGAAATCAAATAAGATTTCCATTTACCATGCTGTCAAATTTTCAGGAATTTTATCTTAATTATTCCAACATTATTGATTTCTCTCAAAGTCAATTATGACTTTTGTTTCAAACACTTTGAAACTTTTGTTCCACCCTTTTGTCTAAAAAGTAGATCATATCTTATGAATTCTCATCCTACCTGGATCATGAATTCCGAGATATATGAATCAATAATTATGTCTTTTATCCTCTATCTTTGACTAGATAGAGAACAAACTGGGCTCCCACTAACCTATATGAAAACCGACTATTACATAAAATTAACTATTTGACTTAGTCAAAGGTTTGATTAGTCAATTATATTTTAAGTAATGAACTTGAGAATTTTAACACTTATAAAACTTAACTGGATTTTGTTAAATCCTAATTCCAAGACTTGGAATTTTTTCTGGTTTTATAAATACTGGTATTATGTGATTTAATACCCTAAATTCTCATTTAAGAACATATGAGTAATTAGTTCCGATCCTTTACTCATAAATGCTTCATTAAAAACACATTCCATATAATTATAGTACTTCGTGTGTCTTTAATAGTTTTCATATATATATTACTTCAAAATTGAAGTAATACTGTTAGTGTAGTAGGCAACGTCTAGGATCTAATTTTAAATCAAGTCAAAACTTGACTTTATCAGATTTAAAACATTATGCATAACAGATATTTTAAGTCAAGACAATAATATATAAATTTAAAACCATCCAATAAATTATAAGTATTTAAAATGTAACCATAAACTTAAAAACAACTGTTTTCAGAATAAAATATCTTGAAAAAAATATCTAAAATGAACTTCTATTTAGATCCTTGCAATTCCTGGGCACTTCACTTCTGACCACCTGCAATAGTCATTTGCTCTAGGTATCAGTATACTTGTGAATCAACAAGTAAAAGTGACAAATTAAAGCAATCATAAATATCTGAGGTTTACATACCTGCTTCATGACGCTTTGGGCAGTTTTGCCTCCAGTGACCGACTTCATTACATGTGAAGCAGCGATTCTCGGTCCTAGCTTTGTTAGGCTTAACTTTCTTGCCCTTGCCCTTGCCTTTGCCATTCTCACGAACCTTGGGTGCAATCTGGACGGCTTGAACTGGACCCTTTCCTTTACTGATGCCTCCATGCTCATGCTTCTTTTTCACCCCTCCATCTTTCACCATCAGTACATCTTTTGTTTTGCTTTTGGTCCCCATATTCAACTTAACAGTTTTCAGCATGGAGTGCAATTCAACTATT
The DNA here is from genome assembly GCA_030169165.1 of Centaurea solstitialis. NCBI lineage: Eukaryota > Viridiplantae > Streptophyta > Magnoliopsida > Asterales > Asteraceae > Centaurea > Centaurea solstitialis. The sequence continues at coordinate 41,856,803 of CM058040.1, forward strand.
GACTTCTCCATGTTGTTCATGTTATAGTTGATCACAAAAGGCTTGTAATCTTCCGACAGTAAGTTGAGTATCGTATCCGTTGCTAGCTGTAATGGAACTGGGTGACCGAGCCTCTCCAGGTGATCTATGTACCGTTTCATTTTGATGACGTGGTCACTTATTGAGGTCCCCTTGATCATCTTGCACTCGTTAAACGCCTTAGTGGCATCATAACGTTCTGTGCCGCTTGCGTTTGGAACATGTCCCTCAACTGGCGGATCATGTCATAAGCAATCGTGTTCATGAGCCCCGTTTGGAGATCTGGGCTCATGGTCTCAAGCATAAGACAACCAACATCCAGCAAATCGTTGGAGTGTTTCTTGTGAGCATTCCTGATAGCAGCTGACGCGTTTTGCTGGAGGGGCCTCCCCTAGAGGCTCTTCCAAGACATACCATTTCCTCTCATGCCTGAGCACAATCAGTAGATTGTGCTCCCAGTCGAAGAAATTGGGGCTGGTGAGTTTGTCTTTCTTGAGAATGGAGCGGAGTGAAAGGTTGTTTGTGTTGGAAACCGTGCTTGCCATCTACAAATTTTAAAAACTTTGGTTTTTAGCAACTATGAATAGACTATTTCCAATAAATATCAATAAACCCTTAAATGATCAATTTATTGGACTAGGATCCTTATTTCATACGCCCTGATGTGCGATGTACTCACGCCCCACCAGGCCCACGTATTATTTTGGTAGGTAAGGACTTTTACCAATCATATCTAACAGACATGACTCCTAGATCTTTTCGGGACAACGATAACTATCAGTACATGTTTCAGTCCCTCTAAGTGCATTTTGGCCCGGCACCTCCCGGTGAACTTAACAGAACCAAAATAGATTTCACCATTTTGGGACTTGGATACTTTACTCTGGCCGGTACCACCCGGAAATAATACGCAGAGTCTTGTAATCCCCTCCCAGCTTCGGTTTGAACATGGACGTTCAAGGTGTGCTCACTCACAACGCCCGCGTACCTTACGCCGGAGGTTCCCCCAGATGGGTTGCACTACTGATCTATGATTACGGGTTTTTTAATTTAATTTTTGAAAAACCTTTTAATGTCCAATGTTTTGAAAAACTATAATTTTGAAAAATTGATTGTTTGAAAGACAACTTGTGATTTAAACTAACTGTTTCAAACACACATGTTATTTAAAACTAACTGTTTTAAGACCACTTGCTAATTCAAAACTAACTATTTTGAAAGCACACTAGTTGATTAAAACTAAACTGTTCTGTCAACTTTGCCTCTTACAAGAAAACAATCATTTATCATATCAGGTTTTTAAATAAAATCTACCGTTTGAAAAGGTTTGAAAAACTGGCAATTTTAATTATAAAAACCTATCTTATCTTGTGATATTATCTAGTTTTAAAACTCTCTATTTTAAAACAAAAAGCATATAAATATCACAACCACGCAGTTTAATAAAGCAACAACCACGCAGTTAAAACAGATTATAGTTTTGCCAACCTTTTCCTAAGGACAAATAATGACCTATCTCTATAGTATTGTAGGACCTCTTGTGTTGTGAAGAGTCAGAAAACCACTATCTTTAACAAGCTTTCTAGTTTAATTTCCTTTTTGTGTAAACATTGTCTTTTGTTAGTGCCCTTGTTTGAGGTTTGGAACCTCGGGGGCCTTTATTGACATTTCTTGTAACTTCCTCTTACCTATAAAAGGTAAAGGATGATTAGGGTTTTGGTATTGAATCATATTATTACCACTTTGGGCTAAAACCTCCATTGTTGCACTATATTCAAGCTTTTATGATTTCAATCTTGATTTCCATCCATTTCTTCTTATTTTCATTGTATTTTGGGACAACAATTGGTATCAAAGCCATACCTTGTTGATTCCTTGGCTTTGGTGTTGTTTTTAAAAGGTTTTTGAAGTTTTTAAAACTTTGGTTTTTCAAAACTTTTTGGGTTTTTGATCCAAAAAGTGGTTTTAAAAAGGTTTTATAAGTGATAAGTGATTCCCCACTGTTTTCTAGTGACTTTCCTACAAATTGGGGGTCTTATCACTTATCTTTTAAGTGATTTTTAGTGATTTTCAGTGATTTTTCGGAGTTCCTGTGCAGGTTTTCCAAATCGGAAAACGAGAGATGAAATTTCAGTTCAAATTTTCCGAATCGAAAATTGCACTATACTCCGAATCGGAATACACCTCTTTTCCGAATCGGAAATAGCATTTTCCGAATCGAAAAACAGGCCTCTGATTTGGGGTTTTGCTCCTGAAAATATCATTTTCCGAACCAAGTGTGCCTTTTTCCGAACTCAACCTTTTCCGAATCGGAAAAGAGTCTTTTCCGCACCCTGCATTTTGAGCCAAATCCGATTCGGAAAACTTCAGTTTCCAGATCGGATTTCGCCTCTTCGAGCCGGAACTCTTGCAAAATTGTTCCCCGAATCTGACACATAGCTGCTTTTCAAAACCTTTTAAATCTTAACGCTATTTGTGTCCCGAGGCGCTCGAAATACCTGTTTTTGAAAACCTTTTTCTTTTTAAGCCAAGTGAGTTATTCAAAGAGGTCTTATCTGTGAAAGAGAAATGTCGAAGGAAATCCTCGGAATTGGATCCAAGACTCGTCCTCCCGTTCTGGTGATGGGCGAGTACCAACAGTGGAGACGCAGGATGATTCACTTCCTTGATCTGCTGGATGAAAACCTGATGAAGTCAATCCGAGAAGGGCCGATCCGACCGACCGTCACCGTTGCCGCAGTCCCTAAAACAGATACTTGTCCCGAACTTCCGGCATACGTGGTCGAGAAGCCTGTTGAGATGTTCAATCCAGAACAGAGAGCCCGACATCTTTTCGACAAGCGTGCACTTACCCTATTAATCATGGCACTCCCAAACGACATGTATGCAAGAGTGGACAGTCTGACCAACGCACGAGACGTTTGGTTGGAAATCGAGCAACAGATGCAGGGAGGTGACACTGCTGTGGAGAGTCAGAAGGAAAGCGCGCTCAATGCCTACGAAGGCTTCAAGGCCAGGGAAAACGAATCCCTCACTGAGTCTTATCAAAGACTGAATGCCTTCGTCAACGACTTGAGACGGCTCGGGGTTGAGAAATCAAAGTACGAAGTGAACGTTAAATTCTTGAAGAATCTTACTCAGGAATGGCAAAATATGGCTATCAACATTCAGTTAAGCCGGAATCTGGGAGCCATGGGTCTGCACGACTTATACAGCATGATGGTTCAACACGAAGAATTCATCACCGGTGGACGCACCAAGAAAGCAGTCGATCCTCTGGCATTGTCGGCCGTGCCCTTCGGAGGACCAAGCACTGCACCTGTCCAACCAATGCCATACAACACTGTCTCTCCCCAGTACTATCCAGAAGAATACAGTCAAGAGTTCAACCCGAACTATGGAACAAGCGTACAACATCCCGATGAACCAGTGATTATTTCCATCTCAGATGAAGAACTCTTCCATGTGAATGAGTCCCTTGCCCTCATCTCACACAGTGTACAACGACTGAACGCAAATCGTGGATACAACCGATCACGAGGATCCGGATTTCCCAGTGGAGGAAGAATGGGGCAAGGTAGAGGAGGTCATTACCAGCCGGAGAGAGGTCAGTACGGAAATCAAGGGAGAGGAAGCTATCAGCAAGGAGGTATCCAGACTTACGATCAAGGAGGTTATCGGATCAACCAAGGGAGGTTCAGAGATCAGCCCAGAAGAGACAACACGTACCTTGACTATCAAGGAGGCCAGGGTAGTCAAGGAGATTGGAGAGGACAAGTCTCAGACAGCAACTACCGAAACAGCATGAGGCAATATACTCCTGAATCTGGGTATATAGATCGACAGGGATATGAGATCGGGTATGGAGGAAGACATGAGAGTGGAAGGCTAGACCAAGGACCAAGCTATGGGTATGAGCAGAATCGAGGTGATCGAAGGCAAGATGAGAGAATGGATCACGGGAAAAGCAACTACCACGGAGGCGATTCCAGGGGAAACAGTTCCAGGCAAGTTCAGAAAGAAGATCAACCGATTCAAACTGATCAAGGAATTCAACGTGCAAATCATCCCCTGGGTCCCATAACCCAGAACCCCGCTCCTCAACAAACCGCAAGTCCCACTACCACTTGTTACAAGTGTGGTAAGTTGGGACACTACGCTCGAGATTGCTCCGTCAAGTACAAGGATGCCGCGTACTTTGAGAGGAAGGCTTCACTGATGAGGAAGAAAGAAAAAGGGTTGCTTTGCTGGTAGATGAAGAGAACTGGGTTTGTGAAGAGGAGAGTTCAGACGAGGAGGATCATTTGGTGAAGGGTCTTTGCTTGATGGCGGACTTCGAGGAATCTGAAGCCGTTGGACCAAACACGTATCAGGATATAGATCCGTCTGAGGTATCCTCCATCCCAGATATAACTGATACTGTGGCAATGTTGGAGTCTAAAATTTGTGAATTAGAGAGATGTCTCCAATCGGAGAGGACTCTCGTCACGAAATTTAGAATCGACAGTGCAATTTACAAAGACTCTCTCGAGGATTTGACCATAGTCTATAACCGTGAAACACTTGAGTCTGGCATTAGAGAGTCCAATTTAGCAAACAAACTTAGTTGTCTTCAAAAAGCCCATGAGGAACTTAACAGTAATCATGGGGAGCTCAACATTAAATTCCAGTTGCTTTCAGAAGAAAGAACTCGATTGTTTTCAAAAATACAAGAGCTTGAGGACAACAATTTTAAAAGAGGACAATCTGAACAGACTTTAAGTATCCTCACTCAGCATGCCAAGAGAAATCCGTTTTACAAAGCTAAACCCGGCCTAGGTCTGTCTGAAAACCATGTTTTAGATAAAGCACCTTCTCATCTATACAATTTTGAGGATATGGCAGCCTCCAAGCCCAAACCTGCTGTTAGTGTTAGATTTATTAAAGAAGTTGAGGGACCATTTGTGAACATTTTATCTTTTGTAGGAATGAGGTATAAATACCTCATTGCCTTGTATTGTACTCTAAGTCTTTCATTATCAATGACATATGAGTTTCACATTTTCTCTCTCTACTTTCTCTCTCTACTAGATCTATCATTTCTCATGTTAGATTGATTCATCTTGCACTTACAAGTGGTATCAGAGCTGGATTTGCTGATTGTATGAAGATCTATCATGAAGATTGATTGAAGATTTGAAGAAAAATGAAGAAAACTTGAAGAACTCCAATTTTGGTGCAAATTTGAAGATATTTGAAGATATATTACTTGATTGATCATGAAATTGTGTGTAATTTCATGATTCTATCAAGTTTTATGTATTAGAAGTGATTTAGAATCATTTAGAAGTATTCAGATTTGAATTTTGAGTTGAAAAAAGCTGAAAATCGAGTTTTGTTCGTAAATCTTCATATGTCTCGAGTCAATCTTCATATGTCTCGAGTGGTAGTTAGGTGGTAGTTAGAATTTGAGCAAGATTAAAGTTGGCTCGAGTTGGATATCTCGAGTCAAGGGATTTTTGGCTCGAATTAAGTAACTCGAGTAGTGTATAAGTGTAACTCGAGCAGACAGTTTTTGGCTCGAGCTGAGAAACTCGAGTCAAAAGTTGAAGGGGTAACTCGAGCAGTGTACTGGTGTATCTCGAGCCGTATCTCGAGTCGTATCTCGAGCCATATTTTGAGAAGAATCTTGTTTGTGACTCGAGCCAAGACCAAGCTTTGTCTCGAGCCATATAGTGACAAGTGACTCGAGTTATATTGTTGTGTAACTCGAGCCAAGTAGTGATTTGTCTCGAGCCAAGTTTATTTGTGTATCTCGAGTGGAGTTTTTTCAATCATTCTCGAAACTGATATTTGTTTTCATAAAATCAGTAACAAAGATCCGTTTTAAAGATGAGTCTTGCAAATCGGAGAGATGATATGTCAATGGGATCAGAGACCAAAGCACCAGTTCTTTTCAAAGATGAGTATGAATTGTGGGTCTCGCGATTCAAGCTATACATAAGGAGAAAGAAAGATGGAGATAAAATTCTTCATTCGATTTTACATGGACCTCATCCTATCCCAGTTACCACACTTGATGGAAGACAAGTGCAAAAAGAATATTCAGAGATGGATGTGGCTGAAGGAGAAAGGTTTATGATTGATGTTGAAGCTCAAAACTGTCTAATTCAAGCAATTCCGAATGAAATCTTTCGCAAGTTAGATAGTTATGATGAGTCAGCAAAATCTATTTGGGATCAGCTACAAAAGATAATGATGGGTTCTAAGGTCGGAAATCAAATGAGAGTAACTAATTTGATGGATAGGTATGAAAATTTCAGAATGAAGGAGGATGAAACACTAGAAGAGACTTATGATAGGTTTGTAGAACTGATGAATGATATGAAGAAGAATAATATCATTCGATCAGAAATGGATTACATTGTGAAGTTCATCAACAACTTGTCATCAGACTGGAAGCAATTTTCAAGATTCGTGAAGCAACACAAAGTTTTAAATGAGTTGAAAGTTTATGAGGTGTATGAGAATCTGTTATTGTTCGAGGAAGAGGTGAACGAAATTGCTGCTGAACGAAAGAAGAAAGAAAAGTCTGAAGCTGATTCTATGGCGTTGCTTGCTGAAAAGGAGAAAGCAAAGAAGAAAGTAAAGAAAGGGAAAGCTAAAGTGTTGGAAGTATTTGAAGATGAGGAAGAAGAGGATGAGGATGAATATGATGAAGATGAAAGAGATCAAATGCTGCAAAGCTTATTGAGTCTAACTGAGGCTTATAAGAAGAAGTATTATAATAGGTCTGGGTCAAACAACAGAAGATTTTCTACAAGAGGTGGACGAGGCTATAACAGAAACTACATGCAAAGTTCACAAGGATATCCTCCTCGAGTTGAAAATCAGTATGCTGACAGATATGCTACAAAGAAAGAAGAGGTTGTCAAAGATACTCCAGAGAAAACAGAGGAAAGGAAAGGTCAAGCTGGTATTACATGCTATAAGTGTGGAAAGACAGGTCATATTGCTAAAGGGTGTACTACTAAGATGTCGAAAGTGGAACTACTGAGGAAGAAGTTGGAACTGGCAGAGAAGCAAGAACAACGATTAGTGTTGATGGCTGATGATGAAGAATGGCTGGATTATTCTGACAATGATGATCAAGCACAGATGTGCTTTATGGGCTTAATGGAGGAAGAATCAGAATCTGATGAAGAAATAGAGAGTGAAGGAGAAACTTCAACGGTACGTTCTGTCTCTCTTGCTGATCATAATAGAAAAATGCTTGAAGTGACAACATTAATTCATGACAAAAATAAAGAACTCGAACTTGTCATTTTAAAACAAACTAACGAAATTACTGATTTGTTGCAACAAAAAGAACAATTAAGTTCTCAATGTGCACAATTGCAAAAATCAGTAAATGAGTTTGAGACAATTCGAGCTGAACATAAGTCACAAAAGCTGGAAATTGATTTTTTAACCATCAGCTTGAGTGTGGAAAAAGAAAATGTTTCTAAGCTAAATAAGATGATTTCAGATCTTGTGACAGCCGTCAGTTTCAGTCGTCAGGTTAGGAATCCGTTAACGCACTCGGTAGCATGCCTGTAGGTTGAAAATTTAGTTATATAAATATTTAAGTGAAACTAGGTTAGTTAGCGCGAAAAAGTTAAGCTAAAACCTAAAAGTCCCGAAAACAGCCCGGAAAAGCCCGAACCGGCCCGAAATCAACCGAAAATCCCAAAATGCCAAATTTAAAGGAAAATTAAGGAAATTTAAATTATTATGTTAAAAACATACGTAAACTGATCCAAATAATCCAGCAGTACCTTCGAAAAATTTAAATTCCACCGAAAACCCGGTACCGCGTTCGAAAAACAGGTAAATTTGTACTGCTTTAAAAGACAAAAAAAAAATTTTTAGGAGAGAGAGGGGGGCCTTCTAGAAGGCCGGCCACCCCCCTCCCCTTTTCCCTCTTTTTCTCTTGTTTCCCACAAACTTAATTATTACACACACCCTTTCCCACATATTCACTCATTATCTCTCATTTCAAATTTTTCTCTCTTCTCCAACACTCTTCTTTCTCTCTTCTTTCTTTCTCTCCCAAAACCCACGAAATTTCCAGCATTCTTAGAGCAAAATATTCAGATTTTTGGAGGTTTTGAAGTACATTCCAAGATCAAAAAGTGTTATTCATAAGGTAAGAATGCAAGGATGATTGTAACTTCGTTTTTCTCTCATTTTGGGGTGTTTTGATTATGTTTTCTTGAGGATTAAACCCCTATTCTTGTATGATAACAATCTTCATGTTTGGGAAAGAGATGAAGCCCTAAAAACGTGCAAAACGTTATAATAAGGGTTAAATCCATGATTTCCCCATAAGCATGTGAGATTGGAATCAAAATCTTCATCTTGTTGTTCTTTCTCTATACATTTGGGGATGGACTTTAAAAATAGTCCATGCATGTCAATGGAGATGATAAAAACATGTTATTCTTTCTTTTATTTGTTGCATGAAGTGGATATGAAGTTGCTAGCAAGAATCCTTCAAAGAACTCTATGATTTTATGTGTTTGAATAAGAAAAATTGGGTCTTGTTGCTGGACAGATTCTGTCCGAATTTTGTAGGGTGTTTAGATGACCCAAAAACTTCTTGAATGATCTTATTTTGTTATAAAAATTTTATGGATGAAAGTTTAATGTGTTAGGAAGAAAATCCAACTTGAATCATCCAAAAATTCGGAGTAAAACTATGTTAATCATTTGGAAACATTTTGTTGTGCATCAGCATCTGTCTGAAATTTTTATTCAACTTCATGCAAGCATAACTCCTTCATAACTTGTTCAAAATGTTTGATTCTTGATTCTAAATTTAAGTTCACTGAGTTGGCTTTCCAAAGAATGTAAAATCAAGTGATTTCGTGTATTTTTGAGGGGTGAACCAATGAAAACAAAATGAAGGTGCAAGCTGTCCCAAGAGGACAGATTCACATGCACGACTTCAAAGAGGCATAACTCACTCAAAAATCACTCAAATGATGCAAGGCTTATCACATTAGCTTGGTATTTGAGTTATTTAGAAAACCCTTTGGAATTTCATGATTCGGTGGAATATTGAGCTCTCTATGATCAAAACTTTACTGAAAGGTATCTATGAAAAGTGAATTTGGGTACTGATTTTGTAAAAATAATTAAAATAGCAAAACACCTCTAAAAATCATGAAAATTTGTGGAAATGATCCTAACATCCTCAAAATCAGTAGGTAAAAATATTGGAATTTTTCCTTTTATGGATTTAAGTTTAAAGATGGTGTTTTTGCAACTATTGAATCATGACAGATTCTGGAAATTCTCTAAGGACAAAATTTTACCAATTTTAGGGTTTCTTGCATTTTTGAGAACCCATAAGACTTATTAAAACTAAATTAAACCTTATTTAACCAAATAAACATACAAATGGCATTATGTGGGATATCGGTATGATTATAAAGTTGGACCGTTGAATTTAGGACTCATGTAATTACGTATGTTATAGGGCAAGTGTAGATCGGGGGCCGAATTCTCGAGCAAACGTTACAAACACTTAGATCGCTAAACCGTGCAAGGTGAGTATTCACGGCCCCTTTTTCCACGTTTTTGCGTATTTTGGGGTGAAAAGCATGTCGATATTGAAATTTTACGAATTATGCTTCAAGTTTAAGTGTTAAGAAATACGATTGATTGTTACTTTTAGCAAGTGTTATGCATTATGTGATACACGTTGAGTAAATTCCCCTTATAATAAACACTACTATTAACTTCGTTTAGGAGCCTATGAACTTAGTGGATAGCGCTATTTGGTCCCAATACCCACTCTTTTGACTGACGAGTTAAGGGTGCACTAATTCAGAATTAACGACTACCCATGTGGGGGGGGCTAACCCTCCACCGCTGAGGTACTCGTTGGGAGACGACTACCCATGTGGACTTAAGTGTCCACCGCTGAGGTACTCGTCGGGAGACGACCTACACATGTGGACTTGAGTGTCCACCGCTGAGGTAGCGCGTATGACGTTCCGCCCATGTGGTTTGAACCCACCTCTGAGGTATTCGTTGGGGTTAACGGTTTGTAGTGGCTCAACTATACGTATCTATGCATATTTGATATTTTTGACGTTTGTAAACGTCCAAGAATCTTAGCTTGAGCATAATTGATATTTTGACGTTAGTAAAACGTCCAAGAACTTTATTTCCATGACACGGTCTGTTTGTGAAAATTTTTGTGTGCAATTAAAAACCTGTGAACTCACCAACTCTCGTAGTTGACACTTGTTTTAACATGCTTTTCAGGAAATCAGAAGGTATGATAAGGCTTAGTTGCGGATTTTTGAAATCACCAATCGATTTATGTTATCTTTGTTTTGATAAAGTTGTAAACGAAAACTTGTGGTTGGCTTGTAACATTTTGTAAACAATATTTATTAATGTATGTGAATGATTGGTGTTGTATATCTCCTACCGTTGTGAAATCTTGAGCTGTAGCGCCTCGTGTTTCCGCTTTAGCGGGGTGTTACAGACTTGGTATCAGAGCCGTAGGTTATAGAGAACATCGGTTTTTCACAAAAACCAAGTACTATAACCAACCTATTTTTAAAACTAAGACTAAATTTTAAATTAAAAGATTTCAAAGTGTAGGGGAACTTAATTGCCTGCGTGATTAGGATAGGTGCTATTCTGATATATCATAGGTAAGCGGAGCCTGATCACCTACGCCTAGCGATGATATAAGTAGGATAGGACTTATGAACTAGTCACACTGTTAGAATTTAAATTTTTGAATTTCTAAGAATTTCCTGAAAATGTAATTTTGTGAGTTCACATGTGATATGTACAAATTTTTGAAACTATTTCTTGAATATTAACTAAAATTTCCTTTCTTATTATCGCAGCACCATGTCACAGGAAATTGACCCGTCAGAGGACCAGTCCCTAGGGTCCCACGAGACCTCTAGGAGCCGGAGTGTTGTTCCACGTTCCCAGACTTTAGACCAGGAGCGTGATCCTTACGATGGCATTGATAGTGACGCTGATTCTCACCCGGTTCCTGTCCGGCTTGCCAGCCCGGCACGACCCTTTGGACCTGAGACTCACTACGGTCTCAGAGGTAGGCGCACTGCCCGAAAGAGCGTGCCTCTACCTACTCGGATGTCCTTCCGCATCCCCACCGGGGATGGGGCGGGACCATCCCGGGTCCGGGGCCAGGGGGGATCATCGTCATCGTCGTCCTCATCTTCGTCTGGATCTCCGCCGCCATACCGACCATCGTCGCCGATAGCTCGAGTTGCCCGACCACCGCCCGTCGCCCAAGCACCGCCTGATGCCCGACCACCGCCGATAGCTCCGATCCCTAGACGCCCACACATGGCTCGTGCCCCTGTCCTTGTCCTGAGAGGCATGACCCCGGCCGAACGCCAGGAAGTTACGCGTTTAGCCCGGGGCCAGGGCGTTCATGAGCATATGATCGATCATCATGAGCATATGATCGATTCTCTCCTTGGTGTAGCTGGAGCTGATAGCCAGCAGCTGTCTCGAGTCGTGACCCTCCTAGGTCGCACTATGGACTCGCTCAGTCACCTGTACACCCTTGTGTATATGGTGATTGCTCTGGCTATCATCCTGTATGCCTGGACTGTCTGGGGGGCTAGATTTTAGGGGTTGGGATCTTTGTTTGGACTTTTGGGTTTGGAACTTATGGATCATTATTTTTGGGGCGTAAGGCCCGGTATTTGAACAATTATGACTTTCTTTTGATGGATGATTGTAAAACATTTATGATCCTTTGGTTGAATTATCGCATGATGACGATATTTATGTTATGATCTTTTGGTTATCCATTTATGATAATAATATTTATGCTATGATCATATGTTTCAAGTAAGAATTGCATGCTATGGTTTCATGAAATGCGTATGAATAGAATGTTAGTTATTATGCATCTAGAATCGCGTAGATTAGTATAGCAAGTTTATTACTTGATGGAAGCGTTATGGTTGAAATAAGTGGTGAAGTTTATGAGTTACAAAACTTAGACGGTGTTAGCTCGTCACTAAGTACCTTTGTTATGGATGTGTTTTAGAAACATGCCTCCGAGAAGGGAAAATCCGGAACTTGCAAGGCTCGTTTCGGAGCAAGTTATAGCCTCCCTTCCTAATATAGTCAGTCAGGTGGCAGCTGGACTCAATGCTAATCAAAATCGCAATCAAGAGCCTAGAGACCGAGAATGTACGTACAAATCCTTCCGTAGCTGCAATCCTAAGGAGTTCCATGGAACTGAAGGAGCGGTTGGACTACTAACATGGTTGGAGGGCATGGAGTCTGTTCTCCATATCAGCAAATGTACAGAAGGGAACAAGGTGGAATTTGCTGCCTGCTTGTTACAAGGACGAGCTCTAACCTGGTGGAACACCCAAGTCCAGACCCGCGGCCGTGAAGCAACCGGCCAGATTTCTTGGGAGGACTTTAAGAAGATGCTCAAGGATGAATTCTGCCCGCGAAGTGAATTACAGAAGTTAGAAGCTGAGCTGTGGAGCCACGAGATGAAGGGCAATGATGTCACCACCTACACTACCCGATTCCATGAATTGGCTAAGCTAGTACCGCATCTGGTAACGCCTGAGCAGAACCGTGTAGATCGTTACGTCTGGGGATTGTCACCAGTAATCAGGGGAAACGTAACCGCAGCAGACCCGAAGACGCTGCAAGAGGCAGTTAATTTGGCAAACCGACTCACCAACAATGCGGTCCGATCAGGAGCATTTCCAAGTGATGGGGCGAAAGGAAAGAGGAAAGTGGAGGAGCCTGCGAGAGGCAGGTTCGGACAGAGGAGTAACAAGGAGCGCCGAGTATCAAGGAACTTCGGAATGCAGACGCCGGCCCAGGAAAGAGGAAAAGGGTCACCGCCGATGTGCGATAGGTGTCACCGACAACATTACGGGAAGTGTGTTGTTTGTCAGAAGTGCAATCGAACAGGGCATGTCGCGCCAGATTGTAGAAGCGGACAAGGTCGAACCTGTTACGAGTGTGGAAGCCCCGATCACTATCGAAACAAATGCCCCAAGATACAACGAAGACCGAATGTCAACGCAAATCCCCCAGAGAACCAGAGAGCCCGTGGAGGTTTGGCCCGAGGAAGAGCCTTTGTGATAGGAGCAGAGGAAGCAAAGCAGAACCCGGATGTGGTTACAGGTACGTTCCTTCTCAACAACTATCCTGCTACTGTGCTTTTTGATTCCGGAGCAGATAGGAGCTTTGTGTCGCTAGAGTTCAGGCCTAAATAAACAAGAAGTCTCAGAATTTAAAAGAGGAGCAGATAATTGAATACTCTAATGGAGAGTTAGTTAAGGCTAATAAGGTAATCAGAAAATGCACTTTAGGCTTATCAGGAAAGGAATTTAGCATAGATCTAATCCCGATCAAGATAGGGAGTTTTGACATAATAGTTGGTATGGACTGGATGTCTAACCACCGAGCGACAATATGTTGTGCTGAGAAGATGGTCTTGCTAGCGCTACCCGACGGAGGTGTACTGGAGGTATATGGAGAAAAGCCAAGGAAAGACATTAAGATAGTCTCGTACATGAAGATGCGGAACCATTTACGAAAGGAATGTGTGGCATTTATGGCGCACGTGGTGGATAAGAAAGCAGAGGAGAAGTCAATTCAGGATATCCCAGTCGTGCGGGAATTTCCTGAGGTTTTCCCGGAAGAGCTACCCGGATTACCTCCACCACGGCTAGTAGAGTTCCACATCGACTTGGTTCCCGGAGCAGGTCCTATAGCAAAGTCACCCTATCGTCTAGCACCGTCTGAGATGCAGGAGCTGTCAAAGCAACTACAAGAGCTGTTAGATAAAGGATTCATCCGACCCAGCTCTTCGCCTTGGGGAGCTCCAGTGTTGTTCGTCAAGAAGAAAGACGGATCTTTCCGTATGTGCATCGATTATCGGGAGTTGAACAAGATCACCATCAAGAACCGATACCCTCTTCCACGCATCGATGATCTGTTCGATCAGTTGCAGGGAGCAACCTACTTCTCAAAGATTGACCTTAGATCCGGATACCATCAGATGAGAGTTCGGGAGGAAGATATTGCCAAGACAGCGTTTAGAACTCGTTATGGCCATTACGAATTTTTGGTCATGCCTTTTGGGTTGACAAACGCTCCAGCGGTCTTCATGGACTTGATGAACAGAGTATGTCGACCATACCTGGATAAATTTGTGATTGTCTTCATAGATGATATCCTGATTTATTCACAGAACAAGGAAGATCATGAGCAGCACTTGAGACGGATATTGGAACTACTTAAGGCTGAGAAGCTTTACGCCAAGTTTTCAAAGTGCGAATTCTGGATTCGAGAGGTACACTTTTTGGGTCATGTGGTGAATAAGGAAGGAATCCATGTCGATCCAGCTAAGGTTGAGGCTATAAAGAAATGGGAAGCCCCGAAGACGCCTACAGAAATCCGACAATTTCTTGGTTTGGCAGGCTACTACCGACGCTTCATAGCAAATTTCTCTAAGATTGCGCAGCCGCTGACAACCCTGACGCAAAAAGATAAGAAGTTTATCTGGGGAGAGAAACAGGAAGAAGCATTCCAATTGCTCAAGCATAAGCTATGCAATGCACCTATTCTGGCGTTGCCCGAAGGAACGGACAACTTTGTAGTGTATTGCGATGCTTCACATCAAGGTTTGGGATGTGTCTTAATGCAGAACGAGAAAGTCATCGCTTATGCGTCTAGACAGCTAAAGGTACACGAAAAGAATTACACCACCCATGATTTGGAGCTCGGAGCAGTGGTGTTTGCCCTCAAGATCTGGAGACATTATCTTTACGGCACCAAATGCACCATTTTTACGGACCATAAGAGCCTCCAGCATATACTCGACCAGAAGATGTTGAATATGAGGCAGAGAAGATGGGTTGAGTTGCTCAGCGATTATGATTGCGAAATCAAGTACCATCCAGGGAAGGCAAATGTCGTAGCTGACGCGTTAAGCAGGAAAGAGAGAGTGAATCCTACAAGGACGCGAGCAATGGGAGTGATAGTACAGACCAGCCTAAAAAGTCAGATAGTGGAAGCTCAGAAAGAAGCTTTGGAGGCTGACAATATAAAGAAGGAGACACTTCACAAGATGGAGAAGGAGTTCGAGGAAAGATCGGACGGAGCGCGTTACTTTAAGAATAGGATTTGGGTCCCAACAGTCGGTCAGTTGAGAAAGATGATCATGGATGAGGCTCATCAATCGAGGTACTCGATACACCCAGGTGCCGACAAGATGTATAAAGGATTGAAGGAACACTATTGGTGGCCTGGAATGAAGAAGGACGTCGCCATCTATGTGAGCAAGTGCCTAACTTGTGCAAGGATCAAGGCAGAACACCAGAAGCCATCCGGACTACTACAGCAACCGGAAATCCCAGAATGGAAATGGGAGAAGATCTCGATGGATTTTGTGACCAAGTTACCCAAGACTAAGAAAGGCCATGATTCGATTTGGGTAATCGTTGACAGACTCACAAAATCTGCGCACTTTTTGCCAATAAAGGAAAGCTTTAGTGTTGATAGACTGGCACAGTTGTACGTCGATGAGATAGTCATGCGACATGGAGTGCCAATTTCGATCATTTCCGACAGAGACAGCAGATTCACTTCTAGATTTTGGCAGTCGCTGCAAGCAGCCTTGGGTACCAGCGTGGATCTAAGCACGGCTTATCATCCACAGACCGATGGACAGACTGAGAGAACCATACAAACGTTGGAGGATATGCTACGTGCGTGTGCATTGGAGTTTGGAGGTAGCTGGGATGATCACCTACCGTTAGTCGAGTTCTCATATAACAACAGTTACCATACCAGTATTCAATGTGCCCCGTACGAAGCACTATATGGACGCAAGTGCAGGTCCCCGTTAAACTGGTTGGAGGTGGGTGAGAGTCGACTGATTAGGCCCGACATCGTCCAAGAGACCACGGATAAGATTAAGCTGGTGCAGGAAAAGCTTAAAGCAGCCAGAGATCGTCAGAAGAGCTACGCTGACAACCGACGGAAGCCATTGGAATTCCAAGTTGGCGATAGAGTGCTACTAAAGGTATCGCCTTGGAAAGGGCTGATAAGGTTTGGGAAGAAAGGGAAGTTGAGCCCCCGCTACGTTGGACCATTCAAGGTTATAGAAAGAATCGGCCCAGTCGCTTATAAGCTGGAATTACCCGCAGAGCTCAGCTCCATCCACGACACATTTCATGTGTCCAATTTAAAGAAATGCCTGTCGGAGGAAACTGTGATCTTACCTTTAGAGGAAATACAAGTGGACGAACAACTGCGCGCCATGGAAGAACCAATTGAGATCCTTGACCGAGAGGTCAAGAAACTCCGACGCAGCAGAATACCAATCGTCAAAGTGCGATGGAATGCCCGGCACGGACCTGAGTTCACTTGGGAGCGAGAGGCGTTCATGAAAAGCAAATATCCGCACCTGTTCACAAAGAACCCCGGCGGGAGCAGCAAAAGTTAAATTTCGGGACGAAATTTCTTTCAACCGGGGGTAAATGTGACAGCCGTCAGTTTCAGTCGTCAGGTTAGGAATCCGTTAACGCACTCGGTAGCATGCCTGTAGGTTGAAAATTTAGTTATATAAATATTTAAGTGAAACTAGGTTAGTTAGCGCGAAAAAGTTAAGCTAAAACCTAAAAGTCCCGAAAACAGCCCGGAAAAGCCCGAACCGGCCCGAAATCAACCGAAAATCCCAAAATGCCAAATTTAAAGGAAAATTAAGGAAATTTAAATTATTATGTTAAAAACATACGTAAACTGATCCAAATAATCCAGCAGTACCTTCGAAAAATTTAAATTCCACCGAAAACCCGGTACCGCGTTCGAAAAACAGGTAAAATTTGTACTGCTTTAAAAGACAAAAAAAAAATTTTTAGGAGAGAGAGGGGGGCCTTCTAGAAGGCCGGCCACCCCCCTCCCCTTTTCCCTCTTTTTCTCTTGTTTCCCACAAACTTAATTATTACACACACCCTTTCCCACATATTCACTCATTATCTCTCATTTCAAATTTTTCTCTCTTCTCCAACACTCTTCTTTCTCTCTTCTTTCTTTCTCTCCCAAAACCCACGAAATTTCCAGCATTCTTAGAGCAAAATATTCAGATTTTTGGAGGTTTTGAAGTACATTCCAAGATCAAAAAGTGTTATTCATAAGGTAAGAATGCAAGGATGATTGTAACTTCGTTTTTCTCTCATTTTGGGGTGTTTTGATTATGTTTTCTTGAGGATTAAACCCCTATTCTTGTATGATAACAATCTTCATGTTTGGGAAAGAGATGAAGCCCTAAAAACGTGCAAAACGTTATAATAAGGGTTAAATCCATGATTTCCCCATAAGCATGTGAGATTGGAATCAAAATCTTCATCTTGTTGTTCTTTCTCTATACATTTGGGGATGGACTTTAAAAATAGTCCATGCATGTCAATGGAGATGATAAAAACATGTTATTCTTTCTTTTATTTGTTGCATGAAGTGGATATGAAGTTGCTAGCAAGAATCCTTCAAAGAACTCTATGATTTTATGTGTTTGAATAAGAAAAATTGGGTCTTGTTGCTGGACAGATTCTGTCCGAATTTTGTAGGGTGTTTAGATGACCCAAAAACTTCTTGAATGATCTTATTTTGTTATAAAAATTTTATGGATGAAAGTTTAATGTGTTAGGAAGAAAATCCAACTTGAATCATCCAAAAATTCGGAGTAAAACTATGTTAATCATTTGGAAACATTTTGTTGTGCATCAGCATCTGTCTGAAATTTTTATTCAACTTCATGCAAGCATAACTCCTTCATAACTTGTTCAAAATGTTTGATTCTTGATTCTAAATTTAAGTTCACTGAGTTGGCTTTCCAAAGAATGTAAAATCAAGTGATTTCGTGTATTTTTGAGGGGTGAACCAATGAAAACAAAATGAAGGTGCAAGCTGTCCCAAGAGGACAGATTCACATGCACGACTTCAAAGAGGCATAACTCACTCAAAAATCACTCAAATGATGCAAGGCTTATCACATTAGCTTGGTATTTGAGTTATTTAGAAAACCCCTTTGGAATTTCATGATTCGGTGGAATATTGAGCTCTCTATGATCAAAACTTTACTGAAAGGTATCTATGAAAAGTGAATTTGGGTACTGATTTTGTAAAAATAATTAAAATAGCAAAACACCTCTAAAAATCATGAAAATTTGTGGAAATGATCCTAACATCCTCAAAATCAGTAGGTAAAAATATTGGAATTTTTCCTTTTATGGATTTAAGTTTAAAGATGGTGTTTTTGCAACTATTGAATCATGACAGATTCTGGAAATTCTCTAAGGACAAAATTTTACCAATTTTAGGGTTTCTTGCATTTTTGAGAACCCATAAGACTTATTAAAACTAAATTAAACCTTATTTAACCAAATAAACATACAAATGGCATTATGTGGGATATCGGTATGATTATAAAGTTGGACCGTTGAATTTAGGACTCATGTAATTACGTATGTTATAGGGCAAGTGTAGATCGGGGGCCGAATTCTCGAGCAAACGTTACAAACACTTAGATCGCTAAACCGTGCAAGGTGAGTATTCACGGCCCCTTTTTCCACGTTTTTGCGTATTTTGGGGTGAAAAGCATGTCGATATTGAAATTTTACGAATTATGCTTCAAGTTTAAGTGTTAAGAAATACGATTGATTGTTACTTTTAGCAAGTGTTATGCATTATGTGATACACGTTGAGTAAATTCCCCTTATAATAAACACTACTATTAACTTCGTTTAGGAGCCTATGAACTTAGTGGATAGCGCTATTTGGTCCCAATACCCACTCTTTTGACTGACGAGTTAAGGGTGCACTAATTCAGAATTAACGACTACCCATGTGGGGGGGGCTAACCCTCCACCGCTGAGGTACTCGTTGGGAGACGACTACCCATGTGGACTTAAGTGTCCACCGCTGAGGTACTCGTCGGGAGACGACCTACACATGTGGACTTGAGTGTCCACCGCTGAGGTAGCGCGTATGACGTTCCGCCCATGTGGTTTGAACCCACCTCTGAGGTATTCGTTGGGGTTAACGGTTTGTAGTGGCTCAACTATACGTATCTATGCATATTTGATATTTTTGACGTTTGTAAACGTCCAAGAATCTTAGCTTGAGCATAATTGATATTTTGACGTTAGTAAAACGTCCAAGAACTTTATTTCCATGACACGGTCTGTTTGTGAAAATTTTTGTGTGCAATTAAAAACCTGTGAACTCACCAACTCTCGTAGTTGACACTTGTTTTAACATGCTTTTCAGGAAATCAGAAGGTATGATAAGGCTTAGTTGCGGATTTTTGAAATCACCAATCGATTTATGTTATCTTTGTTTTGATAAAGTTGTAAACGAAAACTTGTGGTTGGCTTGTAACATTTTGTAAACAATATTTATTAATGTATGTGAATGATTGGTGTTGTATATCTCCTACCGTTGTGAAATCTTGAGCTGTAGCGCCTCGTGTTTCCGCTTTAGCGGGGTGTTACAGATCTTGATTTTAAACTTCATAAGATAGGTCAAACTGAGCATACAATTTTCTTGAATAAACAAGTTGAGTTTAGAGATTATTACTCCAAAGAAGGTCTTGGATACACAAATCCAAATTATTTGAAAAAGAACCTTGGAGTTAAAAATCCAAACCATTTGCAAAAGGCTCTTAAAGAAAATGCAGCATTCTATGATCTTACGAGTATGTTAATGAGTAAGAGGTTTCCTTCGTTAAAAGGTTTTCAAATGAAGGAAGAATTTTCAGAGATGCAACATATGAAACTACATGATCCTCTGTACCATGATTCTAAATATCATAGGGTCAAGTTTGTGTATAATGATGATACTCTGAAGATTAAATCCAATTCAATTAAGGATGATCCAGTATATTTTGTATACCCAGAATCATCAAACAGTATTGTGAAACCATACATATCAACCAAGGAGTTGGAATGTAAAGTTTCAGAGCTTGAGAAGCAAATTGAAGATTTGAAAATTCAGAACTCAAATCTTTTAACTAAGTCAAAGAATTTTCTTCATTGGAATACTACTGATGTTGATTCTGAACCAATTTCACTGGTGTCAGAAATTCTAAATGATTTAATTTGTAATGTGTCAACATCAGTAGAAAACAGAAACTCTTCTCAAGATAATTCTGGGTCAAACCAAAATCTGAAAGAGGGTGTTGATGATGAGCAGGAAAAAGTTGTTCGTGTTGTTAATAATAAAGGTTATTTTGAATACAAAGAACCCTCAGCAATGTCAACTGATGATGTTGAGGTTCCGTATGATTTCAACTCTGTTAATTCAAAACAACCCATAATTGATGAAATATCTAATGCTCAGTCATCTTCAACAACCCCGACTAATGGATTATCTTCCACTGATTTGTCAAAAAGTGATAGTGAATTCGGTGAATCTTCAAAGGTATCAAAGAAGCAATCTCTTGGAAATTCTGAACCTGTGTACTCAGCAACAAGATCAAAAGTTTGTCATTTTCATGATGAAATCTCTTATTTAGAAAAGAAACATGACAAGGAAAAGCACAGTTTTCAAAACACAATTAAACAGTTAAAGACAGAACTTTCTCGTCAAAAGTGTGATACAATATTTTGGAACAGCAAATGTGTAACCTTAACCAAAAACTATGATAGACTAGTTGAAAGACTGTCTATATATGAAGAAGGTCATCACTATGCTGGGAAAAACCAAAAGATTGTTCATACTCCAGTCACTCATGCATACATCAAAAATGTTCAGTTCTCTCAAGGAGTAAAATCTATGTTACGGAAATTCCAGCATCACATTGATTTGAAAAAGCAAAATCCGAACATGGTGATTCCTGAGGAAACTGAACACGTCATTCCAACTGTTCAACCTAAGTTGAAACCTTTTGATATCTGTACTAATCCTTCTACAGGAAGTTCCAACAGTGTGAGCCTTGAGAAGTCAAGAAAGAAGAGGTCAACGAAGAGGAATGTTAAGAAATTAGATTTTAGTATGAAATATGCAAATAGCAAGTTTAATGTGGGAAACAAACTGAATTCTAAAAATAATGTACCTTCAAAATTCAATTCTATGAATAAAAGGTCTACATCTGTTTCTTCAGTTTCTCATGCTTCACGTTCTTCACAGAATATACATCATACTAAATCTAATTTCTCTACAACTCTTCGTTCTTCTGTTCCTACATATGTTCCATTTCATGTTTTTAATATGCTTAGAGGAACAAAGTATTACTGGGATTCAATTGCCTGTACGTTTAAGAGTAATGCACGGAGTGGACCCATTTTAAAATGGGTTCCTAAATCAAACTGATTTCCTCATTGCAGGCCAGTCATAAATGGTACCTCGATTCTGGGTGTTCCAAACATATGACTGGGAGGAAAGAGCTTCTGTCTAATTACAGAGAAGAATATGGAGGCTCAGTCAAATTTGGTAATAATGAACTGTCACCAGTTGTGGGTCATGGAGATATTGTGTGTAAGGATATTACAATAAATAATGTAGCACATGTCGAAGGTTTGAATCATAACCTGTTCAGTATTGGCAAATTTTGTGATAAAGATTTAGAGGTAAATTTTAATAAACGTCGATGTGCTGTCAGAACTGAATGGGGTAGAGAATTATTAGTTGGCACTCGAAAAACTAATCTCTATACGATCAAACTTCGACATATGCTTGCAAAGAAATCTCAGTGTCTCATCACTCAGAAGTCATCTCATCAATCTTTACTTTGGCATCGTCGATTGTCTCATTTGAATTACAGATATCTTGACAGACTGGTCAAAGAAAGGTTAGTATCTGGCATTCCAATGATCAAGTTTGAACCCGATCAACTGTGCTCAGGTTGTGCTCAAGGAAAAATGAAAAGAGCGTCTCATCCCCCAAAACCTGAACAAGGGTCCAAATCTCCGTTGAGCTTAATCCATATGGATTTGTGTGGCCCGATGAAAACTGTCAGTCTAGCGGGTAGAAAATATGTTTTGGTCATTGTTGATGATTATTCACGATATACTTGGACACGTTTTTTGAAAACAAAAGATGAAACTTCGAATTTAATAATAAATTTCATCAAAGCTGTTCAAGTACAACTTAAACTACCCGTTCAGACTGTCAGATCAGATAATGGGACGGAGTTCAAAAATCAAGTATTAAAAGGTTTTTATAATTCATTAGGTATTACTCAAACTTTTTCTGCTGCACGAACTCCTGAACAAAATGGTGTCGTTGAGCGTCGTAATCGTACGTTAGTTGAAGCAGCTCGGTCTATGTTGGCTCAAAGTCAATTACCTCAGTACCTATGGGCTGAAGCTGTGAATACTGCGTGCTACACACAAAATCGATCTATCATTCATCGGAGATTTGGAAAAACACCCTATCATGTTTTGTTTGATAGAATTCCAAATATTGATTATTTCAAAGTGTTTGGGTGTCCTTGTTTTGTTCTTAATGAAACTGAGAATCGGGGAAAGTTTGGCCCTAAGTCTGATGAGATGATTTTTGTGGGATATTCAGATTGTTCAATTGCTTATCGAGTTTTTAACAAAAAGTCGAGAGTTGTGTATGAAAGTGTAAATGTTAAATTTGACCCGTTTGTTGAGTTGTCTTCTAATGCAGATGCATCTACATCCACATCTAGCTCCAGTGATCCTCCAGCTACATCATCTGAGTTGGACAGTTTGTTTGAATATTTTTATGATGACTTGTATGGTACTAATCAAATATCTTCGTCTACTGTAGGTATCTCATCTACTCCTTCGAGTTCGACTACTCCCTCATCTGAAGTTTCTCCAACATCATCCATACCATGTTCAGATCTTCCTAGTATTGTCTCATCACCTTCATCATCTCCCATAGTTATGGATACTTCTAATCCAGATATTATCATAGATTCTCATGATCAGTTGTCTTCTCATGAAGTTGTTCATAATGATTCTATTCCTGAAGGGCATGAACTACTTACTGTGCATCCTACATCAACTGACAATATCTTGGAACCATCTTCAGTAAATAATCAAACACCTTTACCACATACAGTCAAATGGACAAAGGATCATCCTATTGATCTGATAATTGGTGATCCTACTTCTGGTGTTCAAACACGAGCTGCTTCTGCAAATGAGTGCAACTTTTCTGTATTTTTGAGTAACATTGAACCAACACGTGTATCTGATGCTTTACAAGATTCGGATTGGGTTACTACTATGCAAGAGGAACTCAATCAGTTTGAGGCTTTAAAAGTATGGCGGTTGGTCAAGTTACCTGAGTCTAAATCAGTTATTGATACCAAGTGGATATTCAAAAATAAGAAAGATGCGAATAACATAATTGTTCGTAACAAAGCTCGACTTGTAGCCAAAGGTTATCGTCAACAAGAGGGCATTGATTACGATGAAACTTTTGCACCTGTTGCTCGTCTTGAAGCTATTCGTATGTTTCTGGCATATGCTGCTTACAAAGATTTCACTGTTTTTCAAATGGATGTTAAAACAGCATTTCTATATGGTCATTTGAAAGAAGAAGTCTATGTAGCTCAACCAGAAAGATTTGTACATAAAGAACATCCAGATTATGTCTATGTTCTAGACAAGGCTTTATATGGCTTAAAGCAAGCACCTCGTGCTTGGTATGAGGAGTTGTCTAAACATCTACTTTCCAAGGGTTTCACGAAAGGTTCGGTGGATTCAACATTGTTCTTGATGAAGGAAGGCGAACATATTGTGGTTATTCAGATCTATGTTGATGACATTATTTTTGGATCAACTAGTCGGGAGTTGTGTAAAAAGTTTGAGAATGTCATGACTGAAGAATTTAAAATGAGTATGATGGGAGAGATTAATTTCTTTCTGGGCCTTCAAGTTCGACAGTTTTCAGATGGCATCTTCATAAATCAATCCAAGTATATCTTTGATTTACTGAAAAAGTATGATATGTCTGGATGTCATTCGATAGGAACTCCAACGGCTACTGGTAATTCAATTGGTCCAGATCATGAAGGAAAGGATGTGGATTTGAGGAATTATCGAAGTATGGTTGGTTCTTTAATGTATCTCACTGCCAGCAGACCAGATATCATGTTTGCAACATGTGTGTGTGCCAGATATCAAGCCAAACCAAAGGAGTCTCACTTAGCTGCAGTTAAGCGTATCTTTCGATACCTAAAGGGGACACCATATTATGGAATATGGTATCCAAAAGGACTTGGATTTGAGCTACAAGCATATACTGATGCTGATTATGGTCGATGCAATATGGACCGGAAGAGTACATCAGGTCATTTGCAATTTCTTGGAAATAAGTTGGTGTCATGGGCATCCAAAAAGCAACAATGTGTATCTACCTCCACTGCGGAATCTGAATATGTTGCTGCTGCGAGTTGTTGTTCACAAGTACTCTGGATGCAGTCACAACTTCGTGATTATGGTCTTGAATACAAAAAGATACCCATTTATTGTGACTCTAAGAGTGCAATTGCCATCTCAGCTAATCCGGTTCAACACTCGAAAACCAAACACATTGATATCAGGTATCATTTTTTAAAGGACAATGTGGAAAAAGAAAATATAGAGATGTACTTTGTCAATACTGAATATCAACTTGCTGATTTGTTTACCAAGGCTCTAGATGAGAAACGTTTTAAATTTCTCATCTCTAGACTTGGTATGATTGACAAAAAGATTGTATAAGCTATATTTCTTCATACACATAGCAGTATAATGAAATACTGAATTCGGTATGGTCATTGAACTTCTATGTATATTTTGAAATATAGTTTATTTGTTTTGCTTTTTGTTTTTATTTCAAGTTGATTATTTTTGGTATTTCTCTTATTCTTTTTCATGTTGACTACTAATGTGTTTGTTTCTTCTGAGAATATGGTTTTGTCAAGGGGGAGCTTATCTGGTACAGGTTCGTACGTCTGTTGTGAATCTATCTGTTACAGGTAAATACAGGTATGCATAGTTTAAGGGGGAGTATTATGAATGCATTATCGTAGGGGGAGTAATTGACTCGAGCCATTCATTATCAGCAACTCTAACTCGAGTCATGATACTCGAGTCATGTAACTCGAGTCTCTCAACTCGAGCCACACACATCTCGAGTCAAACAACTCGAGCACACTCAACTCGAGTCATATACAACTCGAGTCAACCAACTCGAGCACTCACAACATACAACTCGAGTCAAACAACTCGAGCATTCACAACTCGAGCCACACACAACTCGAGTCACACAATTCAAGCACACATCACTCGAGTTATGTAACTCGAGCTATCTATCTCGAGTCGAGCATCTAGAGTCTTGCAACTCGAGTCATTCATCTCGAGTCATACTACTCGAGTCATCCAACTCGAGTGTGAGTTAGTTATTTCTGTTACACATCATGAACTCGAGTCACATAACTCGAGTCATTCATCTCGAGTCACATAACTTGAGCCATTCATCTCGAGTCACATAACTCGAGTCATTCATCTCGAGTCACATAACTCGAGCCATTCATCTCGAGCCTTTGATTTTTCAGTTGTTTGTATACTATTGCAAGTATCTCGAGTGGGACTCGAGATATACACTCGAGTTATGTATCTCGAGCCGATTCATCTATCTCGAGCGGGTTATTTACCGCTCGAGACACGGTTGGTCCAATTGCTGAATGCCACGTGTCCTTGTCATCATGACTAAGATATCAGTTTTCAAACTATCCTATAAATATGTTGTTTCGATTCATAATTCCAATCTTTCTGGAATTTCAAACTCGTGCGGATCTGTTCAAATTGCTGCTGTCAAGTTCAAGAATCTGTATTGTACTTTGTGTCGTGTGAGTTTTGTATACGTATCCCGGGTTCTACGAAGCCTATAGGTATTCACTCGGTCATATACCGATTAGGCTAGTAGGTTAAAAATGTTTGTAACAACTTATCTTAAAACACGGGTTAACATCTTGGGACTGTATTCTTGATATTTTAAACCGAAACGTGTGAATGACCCGTTGTTCCGGATCATAAGGACTTGAGACATTGGACTTCTTATTTTTGACCTTAAGATTGACCTTCAACTCTACAATGTATTGAACTTCTTAAACATAATATGTATAAGTCTTTCGTTATTAAGAACATGGCACATATTGGTTAAACCCACGTTTAATTGAAGTTTTAAAGTTTAAACAAATGGAAGGCTTATATATATTTAAATCTTAAAGAGTTCAGTATTTTGATCAAATGGTCTTTCGTTTGGGTATCTGTTTCTCAAGTCCCACACTGTGTGAATTATTTCTTCACACTTGTTTTTCATAAAAAATCTACACGTAAAAGATTTATCTAATGTTTTTTATGAATTACAGAAATGGAAGATTATACTTTCCCAGATTCAGATGGTATGGAGATTTCAGACATAATCTCAATACAATCAACTCCACGCAATCCGAATGCTGATGCGGATAGACAACTGATTCGTCCGTCATTATATCAGCCGTCAATATCGAACAACGTGCCTTTCAACCCTCATGCAAGGCTGAAGGCTCCGGTCATTACTGCCATTCTACGAAATCATCCTTTGTTCACTGTTCTTACACAGACAGTTGAAGTTCCAATGATTTATGCGCAACAAGTATGGAACACTCTGCAATTTCATGCTGATCCGGGTAATCATCACTTTACAGCCGAGCTGGATCATTATACCATCAGTTTTGGAGTCAACAAGTTTCGCCGTGTACTAGGCTTTCCGGAGGCGAATAGTCGTCCAAATGCAAATCAGTTTGAACCATTTGCATCTTTGGAAGTTGCAATGGCCGGCGTTGAATCCGTTGGTCATCTGCAGGCGATCAATGCACCATCTCAATTCAACAAATCACACTTACCTCCGACATACAACACCTTGTTCACAATCCTAAGTAGATGTTTGACTGGAAAGCGGACGGCTCAAGACACGGCGACGCAATCCTTTTTGGTTCTGTTTTATGGAGTCTTATTCAACAAGCATTATGATTATGCTTCATTGATTTTTTATGACTTGAAGGAACTTCTAGCGAAAAAGCAAAAGCACCTGCCATACCCGAGGTTTTTCAGTACTATTATTGCAAGTGCAATGCGTCAGAATCAAGATATTCCGCGCCGGTCAGATGCGGAAAATGTCAAGATCTTTGACATGCAGTCTATTCGATATCCGAAGAAGGCGTTTCCTCCGGAGGTTCCGTTATTTTCTGAACTTTTAGACTATGCTGATCAGAATGTGGCGTGTGTGATAGCGTATAGGGCTAGGTTTCCACCTATGGTCCAACCAGAGCCGGAGGGACCTACCCAAGGTGTCATAGTTCCTAGTGGTGAGGGTATAGTTCCTAGGGACCAACGATCACAGGATCTTGGTCAGGGTGTGTTGAGGGAAAATACCGAGAGGGGTGAAGGTGGGGTCCATTCTGATCAGCTAGCTCACTCGTCTACCATCAATGTAGCAGCTCAACTGGGCCAAATCAGTTCGGCAGTTCAGATGGATGATGTCTTTGCTACAATTGAAGATGAGCACGGAGCTACGTCACCTATTTTGCACACTAATGTTGAAGCTGAGTTGGATGATTTTGCTCTTTCTCCGGTAAATGAGCACTTTGTTGGTGAATTTCCTGAACTTGAGGAAGTTGCAGAGTCTTTACTTGATCTATCTCAACCGATCGTGGAAATATCCGATACACAGTGCTACTCTCCGAATGAGTTGGCACAACGTCTCCATCGGCTTGTGGGACATGACTCCTCTTCTGAGGATAATATTTCTTCAAGTGATGATATGGCTGTTGACCTTCCCGGATCACCGGATGATGATGACCATGATGATGATGATGATATGCCTGATCAAGGCTCGAGTCGGTTGTTGACTCAAGGTGACATAAGGATGGCTGAGGGAGATAAAAGAATTGATGAGAGTGAGACAGGGGCCAGAAAAGAAGTACAAACCCCTTCCCAAACCGAGTCTAGCCGGGTAGCCACATCTACTAGGGGTGAGCATATGTTGCCACCACCTATTGAAAAAGACATGAGATTCCCACTCATGCATTGCACAACCCAACTCACCCACTCTACTGTTTCTCAACAAACGGTAGTTTCATCTTCTCACGGGGTTTTACCACAACTTGTACCTATTCCTCACTTGGAGGTTGGTGGTACCGACACAGTGAGGCAGCTGCCCCCGCCCACGACTTCACTTGTTCACTCATCGAGTCTAGAACCACTTGCTTCAAATGTTAATCTTTCTTTGGCTAGGGCACAGGTGCAAACCACCTTTGCAGGAGGCTTTAGTAGCCCTGCCGGAACCACCGTAGTGAGTTCTGCATTTGTTGCGGGCTTGCCAGGATCGTAGGGAAATCCCATCAGCGCTAACATCATGCCAACACTGAACATGGGTTCCTTGAGTTCTACTCTTGGATCAACGAGAAGTCTGAGTGACCTCGGCGTTAGTTTGCCCGCATCTTCTATTGTCACGGAGTTACGGCAACAATCTACTATCTTGGGTTCTTCCTCAACACCCATTGGTAGTATATTGTCAGATTCAGTTCCGGTTTCCACATCTTCCACATTTATGGCTTCTTCTGCTTCGTCTGCACCATCTATTTCTGTACCTCCTCCAACAAGCATGGCTTCATCACCGGATGTTGATCTCTCGCGTCTTCCGGTTGTTGTTACTGCTAATCAACTTATTACCCGTTCTTTATTTCGAGCTAACAACGAACAGATGGCAACGGTTATTCAGCAGCAGACGGCTCGCATTTCTGCTTTGGAGAAGCAAGTAGCTTTGTTAGCTAAGGGTAAAGCTCCAATGTCTGATCCTCCTTCACAGCCTTCTCATTCAGCGGCTGATTCACTTACTATTCCAGAGTTGAAAGGGTTGCTTTTCTCTAGACTCTTAGAGTCGGGCTCAGCTGAAGATGGTGATCTTGTGGGCATTCTACAACAGCAGACTGCTTTACAACAACGTGCTATTCAAGAACAAAGGTCTCAGGCTCACTTGGTTACTCATACGGAATTTCAGCAATTTCAGGCCACTCTTGATGCCTCTCTCACCAAGACATTTACCGAGATCAACCAGATGTTCACTGATGGCTTATCCCAGCTATCTGATCGGATTCGAGGTATTGAAGAGACATGTCAAGCTGCTGCTAGACGGCCCACTAGACGGCATGATGATCATGATGATCATGATCGTCATGAGGGGGAGAGGAAAAGAAGGAGACTTGAAAGTGAGCCGTCTAGGGTACCAACCACGTCGAATGTACAGATCGTTGACAGGTTTGAGGAAAGGCCTCCGAGAGAGAAACAACCTGCAAGACATAGAGATTCAATTGTTCTAGCGGGAGGTGAAGAGATGGAATCAGAACCAGTCTTACAGTCTACTCTAGATTTTTTGGGGTCGGTGCAGGAAGAGTTGCCAGAAGAAAGAACTGAGGAAAGAGGAGTGAAGTTTTCAGGGGCGTCTAGTTCTACATCTGAAATAGATAGAGTTCTAGCGCTACTTGAGAATGTAGCTTCTGAAATTAGAGATTATCAAGTGCCGAATGAGGAGGTTCAAGAGGCAAGGTGTGAAGAAGACATTCGATTGAAAGATATGTTCGATGATGTAGAATTTGATTTTGAGAAAGAAAAGCCTGTGGATGATGTGGAAGGTCCGTTATTAGAAGAAGTGCTGCCTCAAGATGATTTGATGCCAGTTGATCCGAAGAAGGTGGAGTTATGGGAAAGAATGAAAGCTAGCTCAGGGAAATTCTTGAAGAGAACTGAATGGAACCGATTTACTAGAGCCATAGGGAAGTACTTGGAGGAAAGGTACAAAAGCCGGTTTTGTTATCATGAGCGGAAATTGAGTTATGTGAGGTTGTATGGTATAGAGAATCTGAGAAAAGAGTTGATAACAGAGTATGTGCACATGAGAAAGGTGAAAAAGCAAAGAAGAGAAGCGTTGGTGTCAGACTACAAATTTGTTGAAGTAAAGAGTTACAAGACCAACAGATTGAGTGCATATTGGTATCCAGTAATTACGTTCACTAGAGATGATGGGAAGGAATATGTGATTACAGAAGCTGATTTTCAAGATGTAAGCTTTGATGTGATCTTTGGGATTTTATATGATCTCAAAGGTAAAGCATTTAGAACAGAGGAGGAGGTAATTGCTCTAACGGCTATTGTTAGACATGTCAAGGCTTCGATATCATTGGCTCATTTGTATGACTTTCAACTAGGACTAGAGAATTGGTCGTCAAAGTTATTCTGTCACAAACCACAAAGGAGTCTGGTTGGTGAAGAAAAGGACTTTGTCTTGTACACAGTGTCCTATGATGCAGATGAAACCAAGATCTCGTGTGTTTATCCAGATTCTCTAGGCAACAAGAAGAGGATGTACTCTCATGAAGTGATGTTATTTTGTGACGACACTTTAAAGATGGTGATGGATGGGTTGAATACAAGACTACAAATGGATAGGCATAAAGTACATGATATCTCAGCTGCAAACAAGGTGTTGATCAAACATTTTGTAAAGGAGATAAAGAGAAGATTGAAGCTGAGAAATGATATTAGATTTGCAGAAGTTAAGTTCAAGTTGAGAAAGCCTTCCGTGAAGCAATCTTAGTCAAGTAGTTGTTTGTTTCTTTTGTATGTCCCTCCTTCTTTTATAAAAGGGGGAGATTGTTAGTGTTAGATTTATTAAAGAAGTTGAGGGACCATTTGTGAACATTTTATCTTTTGTAGGAATGAGGTATAAATACCTCATTGCCTTGTATTGTACTCTAAGTCTTTCATTATCAATGACATATGAGTTTCACATTTTCTCTCTCTACTTTCTCTCTCTACTAGATCTATCATTTCTCATGTTAGATTGATTCATCTTGCACTTACACCTGCCCTAGTAGGAGGACATGTAACCGAGGAATTTGTTAGGCAGACTGTCACATACACCGAAGTCATAAACGGTAAGACCATAACTAGAACCATC
This sequence comes from Centaurea solstitialis, assembly GCA_030169165.1. Lineage (NCBI taxonomy): Eukaryota > Viridiplantae > Streptophyta > Magnoliopsida > Asterales > Asteraceae > Centaurea > Centaurea solstitialis. The sequence goes on from CM058040.1 coordinate 41,887,859, forward strand.
AGTCCAACGAACAGTATCTCTAGCAGTCCTCCCACTAGCCCTCCTCCGAATAGACCAATCTTTGTTCCGGCTAGTGATCCGACCAACTCTGAACCCACTTGGGAAGGCATCAAGGCAAGAACCCCTAGAGTAGCAATGCCTCCCATCAACTACACAGACCTTAACTCAAGTTATGATACTAGGGAAATGGAACTTTCAGAGGAGACCATAGTTATCCCACCCGAGGATACTTCCGCAACTAAGTGTCCCGACCTAGTCAGGCTAGAAAAGGAGGTGTTTGCTCTTAGGTTAAAAACCATGGATTTGGATGCATGTCAACATCAGATCCTGAATCTGAAAGTTATTGTTTCGGAGAAAGATTCCTTGGTTCGCAATCTGGAAAAAGACTTGCTTAAGGAAAATGCCGAAAGAATTAGGCTTTCTTCAGAATGTGAGACCGCAACCTCAACTTTCACTGCTTTTCAAATCAAGGTTGCGGATCTTCAGGCTCGATACGTTATCCTAGATATCCACTTTGAACTTCTAAAAGAACTTGATCATGATGAAAGGATAATGTATCGCCAATCTTTAACCAACCAACGGGTGTCTAACTCCATTTTAAAATGGAAAGTAATGAATCTTGAAAATCTCTGCTTTTCAGACTCAATTAGTGATGAGACTGCTCCAATCCTTAACCATCCGATAGCCAATCCCCAACCCAAGCATGTCTTAGACACTGAGGACCATTACTCCATAATCTCAGATGATGATGAACCCCCTAATTCACACCATAAGATAGCCGAACCCAAGACTGTCCAAGATCCGAATATTGAATATGATATGAAGGTGTTTTTAGATGAGGATGATGATCCTTCAGGCTTTATTCCAAAGAAGCCCAAATCTGTTGTTGTCAAATCTGAGACATCTACTGAGTCACGAGCTCCTATTTCTGAGAAAAGTAACCCTGAGGGTGAAAAATGTGTAGGTACTGACAAGGGTAAGTCAGTTAAGCCTCACGCACCCAAAGGACTCCAGAAAAAGCATTCAAAGTCTAACGATGCTCGTAACTCAGTCAAGCCCATTAAAAGTCTTGACTTTCGTTCAAGCTCCTTTGAAGTGGGTGAGACCTCTCAGTTACAACCCAATCAACCTTTCAATTCCACAAAACCTAAATTTTCTAAAATGTAATCTGGAAAAGGTGGTAAATCCATTCCCACAAAGCCGTCCTCTAACTCACACCATGCTTTTCATGCAGATGCGAGGAGGAAAGATGGTGGACAGAATGTGAAGCCACCAAGAAAGGATCATCATGGGAGGAACAACTCTTTTTCTGCTTTCCCTAAGAAACATAGTCCTAGCCGTGCGGGTTTAGGCTATGTTCCACCTAGTGTAGGAAAGAATTCGAACATGTCTGTTAATTCTAATTGCAACTTGAACAATGCTTTTAATACTTTTCGCAATGACATGGGCTTTATGTTTGATAATTTCCTGCGTTATGGTGTGTCTAACTCTTTCTATGCTCCTAATTCTAATGTCAAATCCCGAAAGAGACGGGGAAGAAAAAGAGGAAAAGCTAAGTTCTCTTCGTCAGTGAAGTCCCCTCCGCCTAAGGAGAAATCCAAAAAGGGGACTACACCGACTGGTTTATCTGTTTCTAACCCACAGGAACCCATTTGGCAATGGGTCCCTAAACAAGCTTAGTTGTCTTGCAGGTCAGTCATGTGTGGTACTTCGATTCAGGCGCATATAGACACATGACTGGTCAGAGATCCTTCCTTTTCGACTATGTTGAAAGGTTCGAGGGATATGTTAAAACAACCGACAAGACGCCTAGGCCAATGGTGGGTTATGGGAAAATTACAGATGGGAAATACATCATTAAAGATGTAAGGTATGTCGAGGGGTTAGGTTTCAACATGTTCAGCTCCAGTCAGTTCTGCGACAACGGATACTGGGTGAAGCAATTTCAATACGGAAGCAATGTGAATGATGAAGACAACAACGTCATCCTAAGTGCACGAAGGAATGGCAATCTTTACTCCACCGTCTTTCGTTCAATCCCTCAGACACACCCACAGTTTGAAGCAATTTCTGATCCGAGGAATGCAATCTGTCTGCTCGCAAAAGCTTCAAAGGAGGACAGTTGGTTATGGCATCGAAGACTCTGCCATTAGAATTTCAAAGACATGAACAAGCTGGTTTCGAAAAATCTTGTCAAGGGACTACCGGAGACTCGCCTCTCCAAGGATACACTATGTCCCGCCTGCGAACAAGGAAAGATGACGAGAAGCTCTCATCCACCGAGGATGGACACGAATAGCAAGAGTCCCCTTGACATGATTCACATGGATCTTTATTGTTGGGTGCAAAATCGGATTGTATCCGAGATCACAAGATTGTGCTAAAGTTGAAGTCAAAGGCAAAGTCAAAGTGTGCAACAAAGTCAAAGTTTACTTTTATTGTTTTAGTCTTTTGTAATAGTTTTCCTTTAATAGGGTAGTTTGTGTAATTCTTGTAAACCTTGAGGGTTTAGATGTTTGGGTATAAATACCCAATGTGAGTTAGTTTGGTAGTTGTGACATGCACATACGCTTCATTGTGAAAGAGAGTGATTTGAGAGAGTTTAACTTCTTAAGTGTGTGTGTTCTTGGTGTGGTTAGTGTGTGTAATCAATTCTCCAAGAATCAATGACATATGGCTTTCAAATCATTCTCTATTTGTTTGCATGTTGATTAGAGCTTGAATCTGGAACAACAAGTGGTATCAGAGCTGGAAATTCATTGAATTTGGTATGATTTCTTAAGCTTTTTGTGTTTTTTTCAAAAATGGAGGTTTGAGTTTTGATGTTCTTCATTTGATCATGATTTGGATCTGAATTTGATTGTTTGTGGTTAAAATGATGTTTTTACTGTGTTAGGAAGTGATTTAGAGTCAAAATTTGGTGATTTGAGCAGTAATTTTTGAGTTTTTTTACCTTCTGCTCGGTTTTCACTCGTTTTTCCGAATTCTGTTCATATTTTCCGAATTGGAATATTCAAAAATTCCGAATCGGAAAATATCAGTTTTCCGAATCGGATTTTTGAAATTTTCCGAATCGGAAAATTTTTTGGACTTGAATTGTTGTGTAGATCTGATCTTACTCGTTTTCCGACTTGGTATTAGTCAATTTCCGATTCGGAAAACATCATTTTCCGATTCGGAAATTGCCCAAATACCAACTCGAAATTTTTCTCGAAACTCTATCAGGTTTATTTTTCCGATTCGGAAAAGCATCTTTTCCGATTCGGAAAATTGAAAAATCCGAATCGGAATATAGTGTTTTCCGAATCGGATTAGTTTAAGCAAAAAAAAAAAAAAAAAAAAAACAAAAAAAAAAAAAATAAATAAAAAATAAAAAATAAACCTGAGGACCATTTTAAAATGGAAAGTAATGAATCTTGAAAATCTCTGCTTTTCAGACTCAATTAGTGATGAGACTGCTCCAATCCTTAACCATCCGATAGCCAATCCCCAACCCAAGCATGTCTTAGACACTGAGGACCATTACTCCATAATCTCAGATGATGATGAACCCCCTAATTCACACCATAAGATAGCCGAACCCAAGACTGTCCAAGATCCGAATATTGAATATGATATGAAGGTGTTTTTAGATGAGGATGATGATCCTTCAGGCTTTATTCCAAAGAAGCCCAAATCTGTTGTTGTCAAATCTGAGACATCTACTGAGTCACGAGCTCCTATTTCTGAGAAAAGTAACCCTGAGGGTGAAAAATGTGTAGGTACTGACAAGGGTAAGTCAGTTAAGCCTCACGCACCCAAAGGACTCCAGAAAAAGCATTCAAAGTCTAACGATGCTCGTAACTCAGTCAAGCCCATTAAAAGTCTTGACTTTCGTTCAAGCTCCTTTGAAGTGGGTGAGACCTCTCAGTTACAACCCAATCAACCTTTCAATTCCACAAAACCTAAATTTTCTAAAATGTCATCTGGAAAAGGTGGTAAATCCATTCCCACAAAGCCGTCCTCTAACTCACACCATGCTTTTCATGCAGATGCGAGGAGGAAAGATGGTGGACAGAATGTGAAGCCACCAAGAAAGGATCATCATGGGAGGAACAACTCTTTTTCTGCTTTCCCTAAGAAACATAGTCCTAGCCGTGCGGGTTTAGGCTATGTTCCACCTAGTGTAGGAAAGAATTCGAACATGTCTGTTAATTCTAATTGCAACTTGAACAATGCTTTTAATACTTTTCGCAATGACATGGGCTTTATGTTTGATAATTTCCTGCGTTATGGTGTGTCTAACTCTTTCTATGCTCCTAATTCTAATGTCAAATCCCGAAAGAGACGGGGAAGAAAAAGAGGAAAAGCTAAGTTCTCTTCGTCAGTGAAGTCCCCTCCGCCTAAGGAGAAATCCGAAAAGGGGACTACACCGACTGGTTTATCTGTTTCTAACCCACAGGAACCCATTTGGCAATGGGTCCCTAAACAAGCTTAGTTGTCTTGCAGGTCAGTCATGTGTGGTACTTCGATTCAGGCGCATATAGACACATGACTGGTCAGAGATCCTTCCTTTTCGACTATGTTGAAAGGTTCGAGGGATATGTTAAAACAGCCGACAAGACGCCTAGGCCAATGGTGGGTTATGGGAAAATTACAGATGGGAAATACATCATTAAAGATGTAAGGTATGTCGAGGGGTTAGGTTTCAACATGTTCAGCTCCAGTCAGTTCTGCGACAACGGATACTGGGTGAAGCAATTTCAATACGGAAGCAATGTGAATGATGAAGACAACAACGTCATCCTAAGTGCACGAAGGAATGGCAATCTTTACTCCACCGTCTTTCGTTCAATCCCTCAGACACACCCACAGTTTGAAGCAATTTCTGATCCGAGGAATGCAATCTGTCTGCTCGCAAAAGCTTCAAAGGAGGACAGTTGGTTATGGCATCGAAGACTCTGCCATTAGAATTTCAAAGACATGAACAAGCTGGTTTCGAAAAATCTTGTCAAGGGACTACCGGAGACTCGCCTCTCCAAGGATACACTGTGTCCCGCCTGCGAACAAGGAAAGATGACGAGAAGCTCTCATCCACCGAGGATGGACACGAATAGCAAGAGTCCCCTTGACATGATTCACATAGATCTTTATTGTTGGGTGCAAAATCGGATTGTATCCGAGATCACAAGATTGTGCTAAAGTTGAAGTCAAAGGCAAAGTCAAAGTGTGCAACAAAGTCAAAGTTTACTTTTATTGTTTTAGTCTTTTGTAATAGTTTTCCTTTAATAGGGTAGTTTGTGTAATTCTTGTAAACCTTGAGGGTTTAGATGTTTGGGTATAAATACCCAATGTGAGTTAGTTTGGTAGTTGTGACATGCACATACGCTTCATTGTGAAAGAGAGTGATTTGAGAGAGTTTAACTTCTTAAGTGTGTGTGTTCTTGGTGTGGTTAGTGTGTGTAATCAATTCTCCAAGAATCAATGACATATGGCTTTCAAATCATTCTCTATTTGTTTGCATGTTGATTAGAGCTTGAATCTGGAACAACAAGTGGTATCAGAGCTGGAAATTCATTGAATTTGGTATGATTTCTTAAGCTTTTTGTGTTTTTTTCAAAAATGGAGGTTTGAGTTTTGATGTTCTTCATTTGATCATGATTTGGATCTGAATTTGATTGTTTGTGGTTAAAATGATGTTTTTACTGTGTTAGGAAGTGATTTAGAGTCAAAATTTGGTGATTTGAGCAGTAATTTTTGAGTTTTTTTACCTTCTGCTCGGTTTTCACTCGTTTTTCCGAATTCTGTTCATATTTTCCGAATTGGAATATTCAAAAATTCCGAATCGGAAAATATCAGTTTTCCGAATCGGATTTTTGAAATTTTCCGAATCGGAAAATTTTTTGGACTTGAATTGTTGTGTAGATCTGATCTTACTCGTTTTCCGACTTGGTATTAGTCAATTTCCGATTCGGAAAACATCATTTTCCGATTCGGAAATTGCCCAAATACCAACTCGAAATTTTTCTCGAAACTCTATCAGGTTTATTTTTCCGATTCGGAAAACCATCTTTTCCGATTCGGAAAATTGAAAAATCCGAATCGGAATATAGTGTTTTCCGAATCGGATTAGTTTAAGCAAAAAAAAAAAAAAAAATAAAAAAACAAAAAATAAAAAAATAAAAAATAAAAATAAAAAAATAAAAAAAAAAATAAAAAAAAAAAATAAAAAAAAAAAAAAGAGTCTGGAAGTGTTTTTCGGGCGTTTTTTCACGTTAACTTTCTTAGACTTCTTATCTGATTCTACGGTGAAAAAGTTCAGTCGTTTTTAAGAAGGTCATTTTTTCCCGAAAAATGCCGGTTTTTCCGAGATTTTGGTGATTTCCGAGAGGTTGATTTTCTGGACTATTCTTTCAATTTCGCAGTCAAAATCAACTTTCAAATTTTTGAAAAATATTTTTTCTCGGGATTTCACTATTCACCGGTTGACTTTTCTGTTGACTTTTTGACTTTTGTCACTAACCTTTTCGTTGATCAAAAGAAGTGTTCAGATTAGCCACAGATTCTCAGATTTGTATACCTCCAAAAGTTCGGAAGAAATCTACCAGTTTCAGTGAATTACCGATCATATTCAAGTTCTGTGAAGATGTCTAGAGATTTATTAAGCATGGGTTCAAAGTCTAAACCTCCGGTTCTTCAAATTGGAGAATATCCTCAATGGCGTGTGAGGATGATTCAGTTTCTTAACAACATCGACAAGACACTCATGGTGAGCATCCAAGAAGGTCCGATCAAGCCGTACATTGACATTCCGGGTACACCCGAGACTGCCACTACTCCTGCTATTGAACCAAGACGAGTGTTCAAACTCTTTCGGCATTACAATGAGCTCGAGAAGATTAGAGCTGAACTTGATGACAAAGCTCTTACTTTACTCACGATGGCCATTCCAAATGATTTGTTTAATCGTGTTGATAGTAGAAATACTGCGAAAGAGTTGTGGGATGAGTTGGAGAAACAGTTTCAAGGGACGGAGAGATCAATCCAAGCCAAGCTAAACCAAGCAATCGGAGCTTATGAAGGGTTTAAGGCTTTAGAGGGAGAAACACTTGCAGATTCTTATAGTCGGTTCAACATCATTCTGAATGATTTGAGGAGAAATGGGATGCAAAAATCTACTTCTGAGATAAACTTCAAGTTCTTGAAGAATCTCAATCCAGAATGGGATCATTACTCGGTTAATCTTCAAATGAACAAGAATTTGGCGGAAGAAGACTTGCATGACTTGTATTCCATTCTTAGTCAACATGAAGTGAAAGTCAAAGATATTCTGATGAAGCAAAAGAGTATCTCTGATTCTTTGGCTCTTTTGACTGAAAAGAGTAAGAGTGTTCTCTCAAGTGGTTCAAAGAAGAAAAGTCATTCCAAGGCTTTAGTCACCGAGTTGTCTGATTCTGATTCAGAATCCCTTGAAGATGAAAGTTCTGAGTCCGATGTTGATTTGAAGCGAGTTGCCGACAAGCTTGCTCTTTTGTCTAGTTCGATTCACAAACGTTATGGGAAGAAGAAGTTCTACTCGAAACCCAAGTTTGATAACTACAAAAGAGACAAGTACAAGCCAAAGGATTATGAGAGAAGGCCGGAGAGGAAGAGTTATGAGAAAGAAAAGACAGATGAGAAAGGAAACGTATGTTTCAACTGTGGCAAACCAGGCCATTTTGTCAAAGATTGTAGAGCACCGAAAGTCAGGGATTTTGACTACTACTCAAAGAAGGCTCAACTTGCTAAACGCAAGAGTGAAGGTAAAGTTTTGATGGCGGAAGAAGAATGTTGGTATGATGATACTTCTGATGATGAGGATTCTGCTCATTTCACACAAGTTCACTACAATCTCATGGCTAGTGTGGAAGAAACCATCAACCTTCACAAACAGACCGAAGAAACAAATGAGGTAAGTCAAACTCCTTCTGACTCGGATATGTCTGATAATGATGCATGCTCTTTAGAAGAACAGTTTTTAATTTTAAAAACTGAATTTGATGACTTGAAGGAAAAATTAAGTTCGAAAGAGCTCGAGTCATTGAATTCAGTAATGAGTGTGAGTTATATAAATCTTTAGCTGATGATCGTGAGCTTGAAAAGGCTGAGATTAGGAAAGAGAAAGCCAAACTAGAATCTCAAATTTCTGAGATGAAGAGTGCTTTAGTCAATTTGGAGTCTGAAAAAGCTGAATATATGATCAAATTTGAAGTTTGTTTTCAAGATAGGTCTGAGGCTTATGCTAAGATAAAACAATTGGAGGATCTTAATATCAAAAGAGGTCAGACTCAACAGACGCTTAAGCTTTTGACAAATAATCTAAAAGATACTAGGTTTTACAATCCGAAAATGGGGTTAGGTTTACCTGAAACCGATGTTTTAAAGAAAGCCCCTAAAGGTCTTTATCAGTTTGATAACTTAAGTTTTCCAAAATTAAATGAGACCTTTGTAAAATCTGGTAGCTCTTTATCTGATTCTTCGGATAAAGGTAAAGAAAAAGTTGTTGATGACTCAAGTGATAGTTTTTCAGATTCAAAGCCAAAGAGAAAGAATAACTTTGATTTCACATGTGATTTTAAATATGATGATTTAAATCAAAGTTATAAAACAAGAAAACCCGAGTTTTCTCATACTCAGTGTGTTTCCTTGTATTCTCAAGATATAAAGTCTTTTTCAAATGAATCTGAAAAGCTTAGTAACGATATTGAAAATGAGTCAAAGACGACTGATTCTACTCCTAAATCTGAAGATAAGACAAGTGAACTTGAAAAAGAAACAGATTGTGAAAATCTTTCTGAGTTTATTCAAGTTAATAATCTTTCAGAAAATAAAAGCGTTTCTGATTATGAGTCTGATTCTGATTCTGATGAGACCAAACCATGTTTTGATTCTGATAATGATGATGATATCGAAAAGGGTTTTGAAGAAGAAAAGATAAATTTTATTTCAAACCCCATGTTTGAGTCTCAAGATACTCCACCTTGTTTTGATCAAAGTAAGACTGAAGTCACTGATTTAATTACATATGCTGTTATTGACAAAGATGGATATCTTGTGTACAAAAGTTTAGATAGTATGGTTGAAGGAGATATCCTTAAATCAGACCTCAAACTACCAGATGTGGAGTTTGGTGCTGTTTTTGAAAAATCAAAGTCGAGTACACAAGATAAACCAACTGTTATAAATGTTTCAAGTGATAGTGGAATTTCAAAAGATTATAAATCCTCATGTACTTTGTTAAAGTCTGAAACTTGTTCAATTAATTTTGATGCAAGTACTTTTGAGGTAGGAAGTACTTCTTGTGCTACACTTGAAACATCTTCAAAAGATTCATCTGATGTATGTTCAGTTCCTAAGACACCTATTAACTCTAGTTCTTCTGATTCTACAGATTTAAAAAGTTTTAAACGACATGGCCTAGGGTGGAAGAAGAAAGATTCAAAGAAGAAAAAGCGTTTTGTTAAAAAGTCATCCGTTGATGATGCAAATAAATGTAATCTGAATGTTAGATTCAATAAGTGTCAAAACTCTTTTGAGTCTGCCTTAATGTTTTTTGCTATGCAACGTTTACATTGTACTCATTGTGGTGATAACTCTTTTTCTTTGAACTCTAGTCATGTTAACAACAAGAGATCTAGTGGTGTTTCTAATGATAAATCTCATGCTTACTCGTTTGATCATCGTGCTAAAGTGTTTAGTGCTAAAAAGAAAAATCTTTCAAAAGCAAAAGATAAATCAGTTGATGTGAAATTTGTGTGCAAATGGATTCCTAAAGATTTATTGAATGCACAAATTTCAAAGTCTGGAATAAACTGTAAGATTTTAGGTTCATCTTCTGATTTGTTAAAGATGTATGAGACCAACAAGAAAGGACCCATTTGGATATGGGTTCCCAAGATGAACTAACATGTTTCTACAGGCCAGGCATATGTGGTATGTCGATTCCGGTTGTTCAAGACATATGACTGGCTACAAGGAGTTGTTGCACAATTATGTGGAACGACCAGGAGGAACAGTTAGTTTTGGGAATAAGACGACTGGTGTCATCAAAGGTTACGGCATTCTTACAAATGGTAAGGTATCCATAAAGAAGGTACTTTATGTTGAGGGGTTAAGTCATAATCTTTTTAGTGCAAGTCAGTTTTGTGATGGTTATAACATTGTTCTATTTTCCATCATTAACTGTCTTATCATTAATAGTGATGGTGTTGAGATTTTTGAAGGGAGAAGGTTTTACAATCTCTATGTGGTTGACTTTCCGGTGATAGATTCGTCGAAACCAGTTTGTTTGTTTTCAAAGGCAACAAAAGGCGAAAGTTGGCTATGGCATAGAAGATTTTCTCATCAGAATTTCTCAGATATTAGCAAACTAGCTAATGGTGGATTGGTGAAAGGTCTTCCAAAGTTGACATTTGATAGAGATTCTTTATGTCCGGCTTGTCAAATGGGAAAGATGAAGAGAAGTTCTCACAAGTCAAAGACAGAATCTTCGTGTCAATCACCACTCGAAATGCTCCACATGGACTTATGCGGACCGATGAGAATTCAATCAATTAGTGGAAAGAAGTACATTCTGGTTATGGTTGATGAATACTCACGGTACACGTGGCTAGAATTTCTGAGAATGAAATCTGAAGCTCCCGAGTTGATCATAAAGTTTATCAAGAGGATCCAAGTTCTTTTGCAACTTCCAGTTCGAAAGATTAGGAGTGATAATGGCACTGAATTTAAAAATGCTACTTTAGATGCTTATCTAACATCTGTTGGTATTTCTCATAATTTTTCAGGTGCTTATACTCCACAACAAAATGGAGTTGTAGAAAGACGAAACCGAACCTTAGTGGAAGCGGCACGAACGATGCTAGCTTACTCCGGATTATCTCTTACCTTTTGGGCCGAAGCGGTTTCAACGGCTTGTTTTACACAAAATCGAACTATCATCACTAAGCGCTTTCAGAAAACTCCTTATCATATAATCAACCGTAGAGTTCCTAATGTGAAATTTTTTCATGTTTTTGGTTGTAGGTGTTACATTCTTAACAACCGTGACAATCTTGGTAAGTTTGACAAGAAAGCCGACGAGGGATACTTTCTTGGTTATTCGCTAACGTCAAAGACTTTCCGGGTCTACAACAAAAGAACCAAGATGGTGATGGAAACCGTTTATGTGACCTTTGATGAAACCGTGTCAATGACTTCTGAACATAGCAGTTCAGGACTCGGAATTCATAGTCAAGCTACTTCTACGACTTCTGATTCTATTACTGATCCAAATAGTTCAGAACTCGATTTACTGTTTATGGATGCTTTTCTGGATGTTTGTGCAGATAATGAAGATCTCATTCTTTCCAGAAATCCAAGAGTTGATATTCATGATGTCCCAGAACCTTCAAGCGTGAATGATTCCGGACCATCGGAGAATATTTGTTCTACTTCTAACTCTGATCAGGCTATACCAGTTCCAAGTGTTGAGCAATCAGAGTTAACCCCCGATGATCAATCAGAGATTCCTGCAATCATTGATGAAAATGATAGTCAGAACAATCTAGATGATATTGCAATTCTTCCTGCTCAGTTGAAATGGAGAAGAGCACATCCACTCTACAATGTGATTGGTGATGTCAATGATGGTGTTAAAACGCGATCTGCATCTGCAAATTACTGCCTATACAAAAGTTTCTTGAGCAGAATTGAACCAAAGAATGTCTCTCAAGCCTTAGACGATTCTGATTGGCTTCTAGCAATGCAAGAAGAGCTTCTACAGTTCAAAAGAAACAAAGTGTATCGCTTGGTTCCGAGACCGCAAGATAAATCAATCATTAAAACTAAGTGGATCTTCAGAAACAAGAAAGATGAATCCGGATTGATTGTCAGAAACAAAGCGCGATTGGTTGCTAAAGGTTATTCTCAACAAGAAGGTATTGACTACGATGAGACTTTTGCACCGGTAGCGAGGATCGAGGCAATTCGAATCTTTCTGGCCTATGCAGCTCACAAGAACATCAAGGTATTTCAAATGGATGTCAAATCTGCGTTCTTGAATGGAGTCTTGCATGAAGAGGTCTATATAGAGCAACCTGAAGGGTTCGTCGATCCAGATTTTCCCGATCATGTATGCATCTTGGACAAAGCATTATATGGTCTAAAACAAGCTCCAAGAGCATGGTATGAAACTCTGACTAATCATCTCTTATCCAAAGGATTCAAACGAGGTACGATCGATACTACTCTTTTTCTGAAGAAAGAAGGTGATGATTTGCTTTTAGTTCAAATTTATGTTGACGACATTATTTTCGGTTCTACTAATCCAGAGTTGTGTACAAAGTTTTCTAAAATCATGGAGACAGAGTTTGAAATGAGCATGATGGGTGAATTGAATTTCTTTTTAGGAATTCAAGTCAAACAAAACCCTGATGGCATCTTTATAAATCAGTCAAAATATATTAAAGATATGTTGAAAAAGTTTAACATGACTGATTGTTCTCCAATTAAAACACCAATGCCAACTGGAAATCTTTTGGGTCCTGATTTAACCGGTAAACCCGTTGATCAAAAGATTTACAGAAGCATGATTGGTTCTCTTTTGTACCTAACTGCGACTAGACCGGACATTATGTTCGCCACATGTTTTTGTGCTCGTTTTCAAGCTAATCCTAAAGAGTCACACCTTGCGGCAGTTAAAAGTATCTTACGGTATCTCAAAGGCACACCCGAGTTGGGCCTTTGGTATCCGAAAGATTCTAGTTTTGAGCTAATATCTTTTACAGATTCAGATTATGGTGGTTGCAAACTGGATAGGAAAAGCACTTCTGGATCATGTCAGTTTTTAGGTGATAAACTTGTTAGTTGGACTTCGAAAAAGCAAAATTGCGTCTCCACTTCTACGGCCGAAGCAGAATATGTGGCCGCTGCAAGTTGTTGTTCGCAAGTGCTTTGGATGAAGACACAACTACTAGATTATGGTTACAAGTTGAAGAGAGTCCCTATCTACTGTGATTCGGAAAGCGCCATTGCGATAACGTCAAATCCGGTTCAGCATTCCAAGACCAAACACATCGACATTCGTTATCATTTTATCAAAGACAATGTGGAGAAAGGTAATATCGAAATGTTCTTTGTTCAAACAGATTACCAACTTGCTGACCTTTTCACTAAACCTTTAGATGAAAAGCGTTTTAACTTTTTGGTTAGCAAGCTTGGCATGCTTACTCCTACTTAAATCTGTTACGGATCTTAATTTAAGGGGGAGTTGCTTAATTATTCTGGATTGGATACTATCTGACTAACATCTAAGGATTCATTTTCAATGAATACCAATTTCTACTTTGTTTTGCAGATTATCCATTTGAGGGGGAGTTCTTAAAAGTGATATTCATTTTAGGGGGAGAGTTCAAATAAACTTTAATGCTTACATATTTGAAAGATGAACAACTTTCAGGTATGAAAAACCATTTCTAAATGTTCAAACTCACTTCTCGATTCTCAAATGATTTTTTTTCGAATTAGAAGTGTGATTTTAAATGTTTTCATATCATGATGAGTTGACGGATATTGTCTAACCGTGTGTTTCCAAAGATTAATACTTGTGTATTATCTTTTCATATACTTTTCAAGTATTCATACACACCGGTTTAGCTTCTTTTTGACTTAGTTATTACCACGTCTCTATATGACCATATTTTTCGGTGGTAATACGCTCGTTTGCTATTTCCTATTTGTACTTCATCGTTTAATTGATCAGATACGTTCTTCATTGCTATATCTATATCTTGATCGTATAGATAACATTCATTCATTTTGAGTACACCAAAGTTTTAAAGAACATATCTCACATCATATGATGCATCAGTTTTATCAAACAAGTTTATATCATTCATGTTCTTCCTTTCATATACTTGTTTGACGACATTCGTATGCTCCTATATTGTTCATATATATTTGTTCGAGCATGTTTCATTTTGGCTCATTGATTCACTCGATGAATCATTGTCCTTTCATGTTTAGGAAACTTATTTCACGGGATGTGTGAGCTTAATAGAACTTCTATGGATTTCCAGAACCGGTAATCCTACCCAAGAAGTTATCCTTGAGAAATGAGTGAGGGGTCTACATCAAAGAGTGGGGGAGATAACTCAGGTGGTTGAGTTATTCTCATAGTGATTGAGCGGAAAAATTTTATATGAGAGATTGGTTAGAAGTGAGGATGCTTAAAAGAATTGGAGGGTGTGAGAACAGAGTTAAAAGAAACATAAAACTCTGCACCAACCTTTTCTAAGCCGGGCAACCACATAATCTATTGGTTCACATTCTTTGGTGACCGATATTGAAATAAGGCAAAGCCCAATGCCGACTCTCGTTTTTACCCCACTAGCTACTCATTTCCTTCTTAACAAGGAGATGTTTCATTTCATCACGGGGACGCAGCACATAATCTATCAGGTTTTCATTTGGAAAATCGATATTGAAACAGAAGGAAGCTGCCCTGCCTTCGAACTTCATTTCTACACATCGAGTCGTGAAATGTTTTCACATTTTGAGCCTTATGAAAGCACTTGATGCTATTTTCTTTCATCACAAATACACACAAGGAATTTGTTTATTTGTCGGAACGTTCATAGGAATACTTTTTGTATTTGCGATGATTGAACGGAAGCCCTGGGGAGTGATCATCACTAAAGCTCCTTATATAGTGCATTCGTTGTACTGAGTTGCTTTGTGCTTCTCACAGGCATTCCAACTGATTCATGTGTTGTTTCAGGATTTTCCCACTTAAATCTGAATTTGAAAAGATTCGGATTACTTTATGGAATTGACGGTATTTCTTTGGAGTAATAAGGGGAATTCTGGAGTAACAAGGAGGAGATGGTTATGTGAGATGGTTTTTGATATCTATGATGGTATTTTTACATGTTTGTATCTTTACGAGCTGAGTTGATCTGATCATACATTTCTATAGTTTTGATGATTATTGCATATTTCATCAAAAAGGGGGAGATGGTTTAGAAATGTTTTTGAAGATACTTTGGGGAGATGGATCTGAAGTGTAAAGTAGAGAAATGCTTTGAAGATACTTTGGGAGATGGTTCCGAAATGTCAAGTCAAAGAGAAGATTACGAGATATGACAAGAGATGCTTGCAAGAGATGTTTGAAGTTTGGTGATTATTTGAAGATATCTCGGTTTGTTAAAGCTTCGTGTTCAAAGTTTGTTAAAGCTTCATGAAGATTTGGATGATTCGTGAAGATTATTACCGAAGCTTATCGTTCAAGGAAGCTTATCGTTGAAGATTAAAGTGTTGATGCTTTCTTGAGGACGTTTGCCTAATTCTTTTTGTGATCTCGAATCCAAAGGGGGAGATTGTTGGGTGCAAAATCGGATTGTATCCGAGATCACAAGATTGTGCTAAAGTTGAAGTCAAAGGCAAAGTCAAAGTGTGCAACAAAGTCAAAGTTTACTTTTATTGTTTTAGTCTTTTGTAATAGTTTTCCTTTAATAGGGTAGTTTGTGTAATTCTTGTAAACCTTGAGGGTTTAGATGTTTGGGTATAAATACCCAATGTGAGTTAGTTTGGTAGTTGTGACATGCACATACGCTTCATTGTGAAAGAGAGTGATTTGAGAGAGTTTAACTTCTTAAGTGTGTGTGTTCTTGGTGTGGTTAGTGTGTGTAATCAATTCTCCAAGAATCAATGACATATGGCTTTCAAATCATTCTCTATTTGTTTGCATGTTGATTAGAGCTTGAATCTGGAACAACATTTGTGGACCTACCAGAACCGAGAGCTTAGCCCGAAAGAAATATATGTTAGTTCTTGTTGATGAGTTCTCTAGGTTCACATGGCTTGAATTCCTACGAGCCAAGTCAGACGCTGCCGATCGAATCATTGCCTTCATCAAGCAGATTCAAGTCCTCTTGGGTCGCCGAGTGAAGAAGTTGAGAAGTGACAACGGAACCGAGTTTCGCAATGCAAAGCTGCAATCCTTTCTTGAAGATGTAGGAATCTCTCACAACTTCTCAGCCGTGCGAACACCTCAACAAAATGGGGTCGTGGAAAGGAAGAACCGGACGTTGGTCGAAGCGGCGAGATCCATGATGGCTCACTCTGGAGTTCCTCAATCATTTTGGGCTGAAGCAGTATCAACAGCATGCTACACGCAGAATCGGACTCTGATCGTTAAGCGGACCGGTAAAACCGCCTACGAGATGGTCGAACAGCGTAAGCCTAACATCGATTACTTTCGAGTTTTTGGTTGCAAATGCTATGTTTTAAACGACCGGGATGATTTGAGAAAGTTTGAACCCAAGTCTGATGAGTCTATCTTCATCGGATACTCACATAACTCTAAGGCTTATAGGGTTTTCAACAAACGGACCCGAACCATCCTGGAAAGCTCAAATGTTGATTTTTCTGAAACCGAAACTTATTCTGTGGCGAGTTCAAGTAATATAAATGCTTCTTTTCCTGAACTGTTCACCGCACCACCGAGCACAAATTCTTCCACTAACTTTTCTGCTTTAGACTTCTTAGACCTCGCAGATTATGATCTACCCACTCTCACGGGTCCGATTGTAGTTCCTGCTCATGCTGGGTCAACCTCTACTTCAGTAACATCCGATGCCTTCGTCACTGAGCCATCTACAAGTACATCTACAAACTCAGTGTCACCGGAATCAACTGCGGTCTCCCCCCCTGAAATCTCATCATCAGCCTCACCGGAACCCGTCCAAGAACAGACTCCACAACCTGTTCTTGCACCTATCCCAGAAGAAGCTCCACTACCTTCACCCAGTTCAGCTTAGAGAACTTATGCTCAGGTAGTACGTGAGCCCCGGTTGGAGGCATCACCGCAGAATAATCCGGCGGTCGGGTCGTCAAATAGAAACCAGCAAGAGGTCTTTGCCGTGCAAGATGAGAACGACGCCACCAACAACCAACAAACTTATGTCACTCACCCACACACTCGCAAGTGGACAAAAGATCATCCCCCCTCCCAAATCATCGGGAGTCCCTCATAACCTGTCACTACAAGATCTGCAAAGAATGTCGAAAACCTGATTCTATTCGGAGGTTTCCTTAGTGAATTCGAACCTTCGGATGTTTCCCAAGCTCTCACCGATCCTGATTGGGTTTTAGCGATGCAAGAAGAGCTTGCGGAATTCGAGAGAAACAAAGTTTGGCGCTTGGTAACCAGACCGTGGGGAAAGTCCATCATCGGCCTGAAGTGGATTTTCCGGAACAAGAAGGACGAAAACGATCTCATCATCCGGAACAAGGCTCGATTGGTCGCCAAGGGTTATCGCCAGCAAGAGGGTATCGACTACGATGAGACGTTTGCGCCCGTCGCTCGAATTGAAGCAATTCGAATCTTCCTTGCGTATGCTGCACACAAGAACATGACGGTGTATCAAATGGACGTCAAGTGTGCTTTCTTGAACGGAGTCCTTCAAGAAGAGGTGTACGTTGAACAACCGGAAGGATTCATCGATCCCAGATTTCCAGAACACGTCTACGTGTTGGACAAGGCGCTTTACGGTCTCAAGCAAGCTCCTAGGGCATGGTATGAAACACTCACTGATTACTTGCTAGGAGTTGGCTACAAGAAAGGTACAATCGATCCCACTTTGTTTCTCAAGAGGTCAGGTAAAGATTTAATTATAGTTCAGATATACGTGGATGATATTATCTTTGCATCTACGAAGCCTGAGATGTGCCAAGAGTTTGAGAACACCATGAAATCCCAATTCAAAACGAGCATGATGGGCGAGTTGACGTTCTTTTTAGGACTTCAAGTTCGACAACGCCCTGATGGCATTTTCATAAATCAAGCCAAATATGTTCAAGATCTTTTAAAACGATTTGATTTCGGTGGTTCAAACTCTGCGGCAACACCAATGCCCAGAAATTTTCAACTAAATGCAGATACTTCTGGTAAACCGGTTGACCAGAAGACTTATCGGGCAATCATTGGTTCTCTTTTATATCTCACGGCTAGTAGACCAGACATTGTCTTCTCCACGGGTGTCTGCGCTCGTTTTCAGTGTGATCCACGTGATTCACACCTGTCTGCAGTCAAAAGAATCCTTAGGTATCTGAAGGGCACACCTGATTTTGGCCTTTGGTACCCAAAGGATTCTGGTTTTGAACTAATTGCATATACAGACTCAGACCATGCAGGTTGTAAGCTCAACAGGAAAAGCACATCTGGTGCTTGCCAGTTTCTCGGAGACAAGCTGGTGAGTTGGTCATCCCGGAAACAGAATTGCGTATCCTTATCCACCGCGGAGGCAGAGTATGTTGCCGCCGCCTGCTGCTGCTCGCAGGTTCTATGGATGAAGACCCAACTTGCTGACTTCGGATACACTATGCAACGAATTCCAATCTATTGTGACTCCAAGAGTGCAATTCAGATCACGTCAAATCCAGTTCAACATTCCCGGACGAAACATATCGACATCCGATATCATTTCATCAAAGATCACGTCGAGAAAGGTAATGTTGAACTTTACTTTGTTGAGAGTGACTATCAGCTTGCTGATTTGTTCACTAAGCCGTTTGACGAGACACGTCACTTCTTTCTCCTAAGCAGGATAGGAATGCTAGACCTCCCTGCCTGAGGTCTAGGGGGAGTCGGGAGTTCATGTTATGTATGCATGTGTGTAGGGGGAGTCTGTAGAAGTTCTCGAGAGATTGCACTAATTGAGGGGGAGTACTAAGTCTTGTTTTCAATGTTTGGTGTGTTTACTGACGCTCTCGGATCCACAACACCTTGGATACCATTTTATACTTTCTTTTGTAGGTGTGGATCCACACGACGACTTCTGGTTACTTCAGATCAGGACTCGCACAAAACCCTGTCGAGACGTACCAGGTAAGTCTCCTTTCTCGGGAGTCGAGCGCTGAACTTGTAAATTTTTGTGAACTTGAAAGTTCAGGGGGCGGTAGAGTACATGTCTTGAACTTACAAGTTCGGGGACTAACTTTGCTACTTTCTGATTCTTATAGTTCAGGGACTCGTTTTGCACAATTGGTGAAACTTGTAGTCCAGGGTCTGTTTTGAAACTCCTTAAAACTACAAGTTCAGGGACTAGTTTGTAAGTTTCTTGAAACTTCAAGTCCAGGGGTGGTTTTTGCCAATAGGTGAAAGTCGGGTTAAGAGAGTCATCAGGAGAGCCAAACACAGTGTTTTTGACCCAAACACAGTGTAATTCGGTAAAAATATAAATACCGGTTTTCAAGATTTACTTTTCACAGAAATTCAAATTTTCACTTTTTCTCTCTGAACTCTCACCCGATAACCGCTCTCGCGCTCGATTCGTTTTCACCCGTTTTTGCTCCGTTCGTCGATCATATTACGTTTTCGGATTCCTGGTAAGTTTACGATCAATCCTTATATAGTTATAACATCTAAATCTGTCGTTTTAAGGTCCGGATCGAAGCCTAAACTTTTCAAAACTTACCCGAAACTCAAACTTCTTGGAATGGGGTTTTGGGGCTTTAAATCGATCCTTTGTTGATTAGAAACTTGTTATTAACTGATTTAGGATGCATGTTGATAGTTTAGAGCCTTAGATCGACGTTCGGTGAACGGTTTTTAAGTTTAGAACTCGAACAGTCCCGGTTTTCCGAATTCTTCAACGATGAATACTCTTATGCGTTTTCCGATTCGGAAAACCAGATAAATCCGAATCGGATTATCAGGTTTTCCGAATCCGACTTGTGTCTCGTTTTTCAAGCTAAGTTTTTCCGATTCGGAAAACATGGAATTACCCTTACGGGTTTCCGAGGTTTTCCGAATCTCGTTTGAGACCAAGTCATGCCAAAAAAAATTTCTAAGTCTTGCACATTTTCCGAATCGGAAAACTATGTTTTCCGAATCGGAAAACCCACTTGTTCTTCATGTTTTATTTTTCTAACTGTGGGAGTTTCCCGAATCGGAAAAGTGTCTTTTCCGAATCGGAAAACTTGTGGTTTGTTGAACTCAAAATTTTTCTAAGTGTTGGAGTTTCCCGATTCGGAAAATCACCTTTTCCGAATCGGAAAACACCCCCTCGTGTGTTTGCTCGTTTTTCGACTCGGAAAATACGAAATACTCATTTTTGGGTTTTCGAGGTTATACGACTCGCGCCTAGTCGAGGGTATAGTCTTTTTCACGCAGCATTTTTCAAAACACTTAACTTATATCTTGTGTGTGACTTGACAGAAATGGCTGATCATCAATCTCCTCCTCCTTCCCCGGTCAACAACGCTGCTGACCGCGCTCTCATTGCCCCGAGTGACATTCTTCCGATCCACCAGAACAACCAATACGTTGATCTGTCTAACTTTGCCGTTCAAGAGGAGGTGGTCCTAGAGATCCTCCGAGTGCATCCATTGGCGTACGCGATGCAGGCCACTGCTGATATTCCGATGATCTATCTTCAGCAGTTCTGGAGGACCTCTTCTGTGCAGACTAGAGATGGCGTGCAGACCATCGTAGGTCGTGTGGACCACACTGAGCTGACCATTACTGTGGAGGATCTGCGGAGAATTCTCCATCTACCTGCTGCTACTCCTGAGGCCCCTTTTGAGCCTCTAGTTTCTGGTGCTGAACTCTTCAGCGAAATACTAGCTCTCGGGGTCCACTTCTCGGCGAATCAGAAACCGAACGGGATCTCTCAGGTCAACCAGGGGATGCTGCCCCCCATTTGGTTCTTGTTCTTCAACATCCTCAACCGCACACTATCATCGAAGACTCACGGAGTGGACCGTGCTACCACCCAGTTCTGGCATGTCATTCATGCGGTCGCCTACGGGAGACAAATCGACTTTGCTCAACAACTATGGGCGGACATGGTCAACGATGTCAGGCCTGGTGCGGCAAGGACCAAGCACACATCCATCCCTTGGATGAGGCTCTTCAGCTTGATCATCCGTGATCACATGGATCACCATCCAGCCGTCAGACGCAGATCCGGCCACCAGCGCTTCGAGAGCATTCAGATTGGCAGGACGAACCGAAGGACTCTTCGATCAGGTCAGGTAGAAATGCCTATCCCTGATAATGTGCTTGGTTTGGCGGACCGTAGGTCTGAGAGTGTTAGGATGTACCGTGCGTCTATAGGTTTAGAAGACGCGTCCACGGACTCCTCAGAACCGAGGAGTCCTACCCCGGACGCGCGACCCGTCCTTCCTAGAAGCCGTGTCTCTGGCACGATGGGCCAGAGCTCCAGTGGGGGAGCTCAAGGCTCGGGAGTGATGAGAGTGGACGTTAGGGGTGAAGTGGGTAGAGTCGTTGGTACGTCCGCCACGCCGCACATGTCTTGAGCAGAAGCCTATCAGATGATGCTCCGGAACCGCACTCGTAGAGCTCGAACGCCGACCTACATCGAGGAGACATCCCCAGTTGCCCGCGAACGTGAACTCACGAGTCACTTCCGGGTGAAGCAGTACACCGGGATTCTCCAACAATCCCCAGTTCATTCGTCATCGGAAGAGCGCCGATCGCCGACACCGCCGCAACAACCAGAACCGACTGGTGAGGACGTGGAAACTTCCCCACAAGAACAAGCACACGTTCCTCCACCACCACACGCGGCGGCCGTTACTACTCAAGGAGGCGAACCCTCCGGCGATCCCTCCGGCGATGACTCCGACGGTCACGAGTCCCCCGAGCACACCCCTTCGGACCGTCGTGAGCCCGATGACGAAGCCACAGATGCAGAGATGGTGGACTATGGATCAGACTCTGAGTTCCAATTATCAGAACCAGCAAAGGGCGGAAAGGCCCAGATGATAGACGTGGATGAAGCCACCTCTTCCTTCAACGACGATAGGATTTCCGGAGATCCAGTTCTTGCTGAGGATCTTGCATCAGATGACCGGACCGTCGGTCATGAGGAAGAAGGTGAGGCCGAGGTTGCTACCGGCTGGGGGAGAGAAGACAGTGAGGAAGAAGAGAGAGAGAGGGGAGAAAAGGAGAGAGAGATGAGAGAAAAAGAGACTGAAGATGTTGAGGTCCAGTTAGGCGAGCTTTGGGCTCATCTAGAGGATGCGGACGAAGAAGAAGGGCCGCGCAGGTTAGAAACGGAAATTCCCCTTACCTCGAGTCCATCCAACAGAGAGGCAACCCACACCGAGACCGGGCACCCTACGGTGTCTGGTCAAGACGCTAGAAGCCAACTAGCGCACTTGCACACCCAACCCAGCCACTCGACCATCTCTCAACAGATGGTCGTTTCAGTCTCTCACGGGGATCAAGCACAACTTCCACCGGCCACTCAATCGGAGTCTGCCGGTGTTGAGATAAGAGAGGAACCGCCCCACCTCTCGACTTCACTTGTTGCACATAGAGTCATAGAGCCACTTCCCAGGACGTTTACGATCCCTTCTATTATTAAGCCACGCTCTATTGTACCACAAGCGGAGATCCCGCGGGACTCCGCCGGAACGGGGAGAGTTGGTGCGTCGGGTGACGCCCTTCGAGGATCCGCCGGAAGCCCTGACACCGTCAACATCATACCAGCGGTGATATCAGGCCGAGAGAGCACCTCAGTAGGACTCTTCTCAACAACTGTAGCCCAAGTGGCACCGGGTGTTGTACTACTGGGACAGGGTCCGACAGACTCGAGCAAAGTCTCTAAAGATGCTCACGCAACAACGGGGCTTCTAGGCCTGACGGATTCGGGTGGAATCCCTAAAACCACCCTTGCACCATCGGGACTTCAAGGTCCGACGGATTCGGACGACATCCTAAAAGTTGTCCAAAACAGGTTACTTGCGGTGGAGGAAGCCAACAGGGCTAGGGATGCGCGGGTCGAGGCTCTGGAGAAAGCCTTGGCAGATACGGAAAGAAAGAGACTGGCGGATCTTGAAGCATCTCGAAAGCTTCAAGAAGACAGGGATGCGGAGCTCTACGAGCTCAAACGGCGAATCAAGGGCAAACACTCCGAGGCTGCCCCATCATCCGAAGCTCCGATCCCCCGTCAGACCGAAGACGTTCTCAGGCTCGCCCCTCCGACTTCGGGCGAACTACCTCCGCTACTGGGCTACGTTACTGAGGCGGAACATGCCTTCGTTATCTCATCCTACACGACTCAGAACGACCGCCTCTCCGCCCAGGTTAGAGATCTGGAAGCCCAGATTGAGATCCTTCAGCACCGCATCCGGGAACTGGAGGCCATGTGTCGGTCTCAGGCTCAGCCTTCCAAACGGAGGCATGATGACCCTGATGACTCGGCACCGGATCCTCATGAGGGGGAGGTGCAGGCTTCATCCAAAAGGCCTCGCACCGACCTCCATTCTGCCTCCGGTTCCGGTTCCACTCCAGCTCCAGCTTCATCGACCGCCCCCTCCAGTGCTCCGTCAGAAACTGCTGCCCCCGATGCTCCCTATGTCGATTCAGACACGGAGGATATTCCTGACATGGGGAGTTGGCACTATGAGCCAATCCCGGAAGGGGAGTCAGTACAGTTCCCTCAGATGACCGATACGGCGCAGATCAACGTCGTTCCCCCGGAAGCAGCGCCGAAAGACGTTTCAGATGTTCAGATTCCGGAAGAAGCCGGAAGATTCTTCGGTCGCTTGCTCAGAGCCTCAGGATTTTCCAGAGGGGGGACGACATCGTACGAGATACAGAATACAACAGCTTCCTATCGGCGTTTGAGTTTCCCACTCCAGAAGCTCCACGGACCATTCACTCGACAGATCCAGAGACCGCTGCTCCAACTGTTATCCAGCTCAACTGGAATCATTCAGTCATCTTCCGACCATTCCTTGAGGAATCCTTCTCACGTATCTTCCAGCAGGAAAGGCTGCACGTATGGTCCCGAAAGGTCTACTTCGGGATCTCGCACATCAAGACGAAGAGAAGAAGAACCGCGTACGTACACCAGAGGATGTGCAACTGGGCCACCCACGGACGTCAAAGAATCCGACGTCGTTTCATCAAGGTAACTGCTATGCGCCCCTACAAACATGGTCATCAGTTATTTCTTGAGTACGACGTCCGCATGTACGGAACCGGCACTCCACGAGGTGAGCTACAAGACTAGTCGTTCACGGAAGCCGACCTGGACCGGGTGCACTTGGAAGATCTCCTCACGCTCATCAAGTACCTCCAGGGTCCGATTCTCCGACCCCAACACTACAGAGACGGCACCGAGATACTGAAGAAGTACGTTCGCCACGCGATCACACTTGCGCGGGTGACGGACTACCAGCTCGCGATCGAGAGCCGCCAACCGAAGGTCAACCTGCTCAGACCGAACCTGCTCGTACCTGGTATTGATGCTTATCTTCCATACATGCCAACCAGGATACCTGAGCACGGGGTTCTCTACGTGACGAGGAAGAAGAAGGAGCGAAAGTTTATGAGATTTGGCGAACTTGCCAAATTCTGTGATGGAACCCTTCTCTACGTCTACAACGGAATGCAGAGCAGACTCTTGGCGGATCAGATACCGGGCCGAAAGATCATAGATGGAAAGGGAAAGATTCTGGAGGGCATGAGACTGATCGAGAGGAAGCTCAAGGAACGGTTGATGTACAGACGAGTCGAGGCGGCGATGCAGATGAGAGCACGGATCATCGGAGAATGGGAAGAGTTTTTGCAGATGTCCAAGTGGGAGCCAGCACTGGAGCTTCCACCACCTTTCTGACTTCTTCACAAAGGGGGAGATTGTAGGACCTCTTGTGTTGTGAAGAGTCAGAAAACCACTATCTTTAACAAGCTTTCTAGTTTAATTTCCCTTTTGTGTAAACATTGTCTTTTGTTAGTGCCCTTGTTTGAGGTTTGGAACCTCGGGGGCCTTTATTGACATTTCTTGTAACTCTTACCTATAAAAGGTAAAGGATGATTAGGGTTTTGGTATTGAATCATATTATTACCACTTTGGGCTAAAACCTCCATCGTTGCACTATATTCAAGCTTTTATGATTTCAATCTTGATTTCCATCCATTTCTTCTTATTTTCATTGTATTTTGGGACAACAA
>CM058040.1:41912869-41934655 GCA_030169165.1 Centaurea solstitialis
ATAGCAACGACACGTCGTGGATAAAAACTAAAAATTAGAAATTAAATTATTTTTCCAAATAATTTTAACTCTTTAAACGGGTGGAAAATTTTAATCATATACCTATAGCAACGACTATTTTGGTATAGTCTTTGTTAGTATAGACAATATTTCTTGTAATGCCGACGATAACAAACAAGAAAAAGAAAAATGGCTGGCTAACAGTGTCACTTGAATTGGTTGTTGACACCGATGGATCAACAATTGGTCCTACACAACCTTGATATATCAACATGCACATTTTTTTTAATTAAACCATATGAACATAAAAATTGTATTCTTTCATCAATGACAACTTTTGACATCTAGATCTCTTTTAGTGCACACGTCTTTAAGGATGTCCATTCATTCTACAAAGAACCTTTAATTTATAATCGTACTTCGATTTATTGACCTCATATCTTCAAACAAAATGTCAATTAGATGCATAGAGACCAATGTTCGAAAAAGCTCGCCGCAACAGCCGCCATGGCGCGCCATGGCTTAAGGCTTATGTCTCACGCCACGTTACGTCTGAGGCACGCCATGGCGTACTGCGCGGTTTTTGTAACACAATAATTTCATTTAACTTATATTTTTAATGTCGTAATTGTTAGTTTTTTATGTATAACTTACTTTAAATTGTTTATTATCATTTTTTCAATGGGTAATAGTAAGATAACATACGTTTATGCATATAATATTATGTATGATATAGAGATCTGCCGTCATGAGTCACGCCTTGAAGAACGTCATAACCTCGCCATGGCTTCCAAGGCTTGAGGCTTGGCGTTGCCGCCAAGCCACGCCTCACGCTATTTGGAACCTTGATATAGACTATAGTATCTAATATATATATATATCCAAATGCAGATGGCTTCAATAATATTCAATTAATTTCAACCCACGTTTATTTTATCCGAAATTATATATGATTACTTATTATCTAATATATACATTTAGCAGGTACCCAGGCCCACACACAGATCCGACCCGACCCGTCCGACCCATGACTCAAACCCATCCTCTCCTCTCACATTTTTTGACCCAAACCCGGCTTGACCCGCCCATGACCCGACCCACCCTCTAGACCCACGCGTCCTCACCCTTACCCATTTCCAATTTTACATTTTTGACCCCCTCGACTTATAAGGTTTATTCACTTTATACCTTTAACTTCTCAATATTTTATTTTTCGTTTTAATCATATATCGTGTATTGGCTAAAAAACGTTAAAAAATACGTTTTAATTTTAACAAATTACGCCTTTATATTCGTGTCGTCGATACGATCGAAATGAGCCTAATATTGAATATTTTTTGACGTAGCTATTTTATTATATACTATATATACGTTCCAACTTCTAACCAACCCAAATCCTATATCCATCTTCAAATTTACATATTAGCCCCATAAAGTTAGAACTTATAAGGTTTATTCACTTTACATATTTTACTTTTCAATATTTCATTTTACGTTTTATTCATATATCGTGTGTTAGCATAAAGACATTAAAAAAATATGTTTTAATTTTAACAAATTACGCCATTATGTTCGTATCGTCGATACGATCGAAATGAGCATAATACTGAATATTTTTTGAGATAGCTATTTTATTATATACTATATGTAAGCTCTAACCAACCCGAATACTATACTCATTTTCAAATTCACATATTAGCGCCCTAAACTTATAATATTTATTCACTTTATACCTTTAATTTTCTATATTTCATTTTACGTTTTACTCATATATCGTATATTGGTTGTAACATGTTAAAAAATACGTTTTAATTTTAACAAATTACACCATTATAATTGTATCATCGATACGATCTAAAATATGTTAAAAAAAATACGTTTTAATGTTAACAAACTGCGCCATTATAATCGTATCGTCGATAAAATCGAAATGAGCCTAATATTGAATATTTTTTCATGTATTTATTTTATTATATACGATATATACGCTCCAACCGACCAGAATCCTATACCCACCTTTGAACTTACATATCAGCCGCCTAAATTTATAATATTTATTAACTTTATATCTTTTAGTTTTTTATATTTCATTTTACGTTTCAGTCATATATAGTATATTGACTGAAATATGTTAAAGTGTCAGTAGATACTGTTCATAAACTCGGTGCGAAACCCGGGTTTATCAACTAGTTTATAACATATATCCAATTCTTTTTCAATGTTTATCTAGAAAAATGTGCACTTTTAGTAGGGTGTCATTGATTTGGGACGTGGCAGAAGTTTGAGCAAGCAATACAAAATATAAAATGTTACAAGAAAACGAAATCAGAGTTGGTAGGAATTAGGAATGTGTTTTAAATAAAAAGATTATATAACTATATAAAATTAAGTAAATAGAAATGATATTTGTGTCTTAACGAGGGGTTTGCCCGTGCTTCGCTGCGGGTAGTTTTGTTAATAATATAAAGGTTCGTAGTTGAGAACAATATTTTAAAGAAAGTTATCTATTAAGAGCCCGGGTTCGCAATGGGTTATAAACTGTAATAGATTTGATCGTAAGTAGCAACATAAATTTATATGAAACATAAAGTTTGTACAAATGTTCTCAAACGAAAGGTTTAATAAAATAAATGAAAAGAATTAGAAAATCAAAAAATTTAATTTTAGGAGATTTTAATAATACTAACAATTACCAGGAAGTCAAAAGACTGTTCATGAACAGTAGCTACCGACACTTTAACATATTTCAGTCAATATATGATATATGACTAAATTGTAAAATGAAATAGAGAAAGCTAAAAGGTATAAAGTAAATAAATATGTTCATGAACAGTGTTTTGAGGCTAAAATGTAATTGCTCCAAATGTCGATAGCTGCTATTCACAAACAGTGTTTTGGCTTCACATAATCGTACTATATATAGTATATAATAAAATAATTACAACAAAAAATATTCAATATTAGGCTCATTTCGAACGTACAAAGTGTACGATTATAATGGTGTAATTTGTTAATATTAGAACACGTTTTTTCAACATGTTCCAACCAATATACGATATATGACTAAAACATAAAATAAAATATAGAAAACTAAAAATATAAAATGAATAAATATTATAAGTTTAAGAGTTAAAATATAGTTTTTACAAATCGATTATAATGGCGTAATTTGATAAAATTAAAACGTATTTTTTAACATGTTACAACCAATATACGATATATGAGTAAAACGTAAAATGAAATATAGAAAACTAAAAGATATAAAGTGAATAAATATGTTCATGAACAGTGTTTTGGGGCTAAAATGTAATTTATCCAAATGTCGATGGTTGCTGTTCATAAACAATGTTTTGGCTTCAAATAATCTATATAGTATATAATAAAATAATTACATCAAAAAATATTCAATATCAGGATCATTTTGAACGTACTAAGTGTACGATTATAACGGCGTAATTTGTTAACATTAAAACGTATTTTTTTTAACATGTTCCAACCAATATACGATATATGAGTAAAACGTAAAATAAAATATAGAAAAGTAAAAGGTATAAAGTGAATAAATATTATAAGTTTAGAAGGCTACCATGTAAACTTAAAAATAGGTATAAGATTATTGTCGGTTGGAGCGTATATATATTATATATATATATATAATAAAATAACTATATCAAAAAAATATTCAATATTAGGCTAGGATATATGAGTAAAACGTAAAATGAAATATAGAAAAGTAAAATATATAAAGTAAATAAATATTATAAGTTTAGTAGACTAATATGTAAACTTAAAAATAGGTATAGGATTAAGGTCGGTAGGATCGTATATAATAATATAATAACTACGTCAAAAAATATTCAATATTAGGCTCATTTCGATCGTATCGACGATACGAATATAACAGCGTAATTTGTTAAAATTAAAACGTATTTTTTAAACGTCTTTTAGCCAATACACGATATACGACTAAAACGTAAAATGAAATATTGAAAATTAAAGGTATAAAGTGAATAAACGTTATAAGTTATAAGTTTAGAGGCCTAATATGTAAGGTTAATTGCATCAAAAAATATTCAATATTAGACTCATTTCGATCGTATCGACAATACGAATATAATGGCGTAATTTGTTAAAATTAAAACGTATTCTTTTAACATATTTTAGCCGATACACCATATATGACTAAAACATAAAATGAAATATTGAAAAGTTCAGGGGCCAAAATGTAATATTGAAATTAAAGCGTAAAATGAAATATTGAAAAGTAAAAGGTATAAAGTGAATAAACGTTAAAGGTTATAAGTTTAGAAGCCTAATATGTAAGGTTAACTACATCAAAAAATATTCAATATTAGGCTCATTTCGATCGTATCGACGATACGAATATAATGGCATAATTTGTTAAAACTAAAACGTAATTTTTTAACATATTTTAGCCGATATATCATATATGACTAAAATGTAAAATGAAATATTGAAAAGTTCAGGGGCTAAAATGTAAAATTGAAATTAAAATTCATGAATAACCCGGCCGGAGGACGCGCGGGTCGCAGCCGGGTCATATGCGGGTATGGGCCATAACTTGTGAGATGGAAAGCTGGGTTTGGGTCGGGTCGTGGGTCGGGTGGGTCAGAGCGGGTGGGGTCGTGGCGGGTCGGGCGCGTACTGTAGCTGCGTTCCTGATAAATGCATATATATAGTAATGAAAAAATAAGCCTAGTTTTACATAGTTACACCAATATCCAAATGAAATTTACCCGCTTTTACAAATTACTTAACCCTAGTTAACAAAAGGAGTTAAAATACCGGTTTTTTTACAGAGAACCTTTTGTTTTTTACTACCCAATTGTATCCATTGAGGACCATCTCGATATTGGTGTAACTATGTAAAACGAGGCTTATTTTTTCATTAGCACATAAATTTTGAATTGATTAAGAGCATCTCCAACGACATCCTTATTTTAAAGAAAATACACTTTTTGTTTTCTAAAATGCTCCAACTGTAAAACTATTTCATTCTCTAAAATAGAGATTCAAAGAAAAAACTCCCAATATAGAGAATTCTTTATATCTTGGTTGAGAGGAGAAAGAAATCATTTTTTAATCAATCCACCAATAAGAATTGAATTGATATTCTTTTAACATAATTTTTTTAACATTTATTGGGATCATAAAAATAGTGAATATTTAAATAATATAATTGATATTGAAATCTTTAAAATAGAGAATCTGTTAGAGTTGAATATAATTTATTTTTAGAGATTTTGACTTTTAATTCTCTATTTTAAAGAAGTTTTAGAAAATATGTTGGAGATGCTCTAAGTCCTTGACTTTTAATGATTAGGCTATTGAATTGACTTTGAACCTACATCTTTTTTAACCAAATAAACTATATAATGAAATGTTTTAAAGTAAAAAAAGTCTGTTTTATTGTTAGCAAACATAACGCCATTCAACCTCGCCCACCCAATGACATCGCTCCCCTCACCACCCCTAGTCGGCCCATCATCATTTGCTCTCCATCATCGTTCATTATTGTCATTGCTTGTATCAGGCTCCCTCTTTATTTATTTGTTTTTCAATTTTCCTTCTCCATTTTAATGGAGTAAATATTAAGAGATAAAAGAGTAATGCATGGTAGGGCCAATTGTGACAGTAGAAGGTGATGGAGAGCAAACTAAAACGGGGCGAATCTTTGGAACCTGATCAGCTAACAGTCTACTCTTGAGACCATTGTACACGAAGAGGAGGGTGCCGTCACAAAAGTTAGAAAGTTCACTGAATCGCATGAACTTCTGTTTCTTCTTTTTGAGCGTGCAGTAGACAACACCATGCTCCGGGATCTTCATTGGAAAGTAGAGCATGTAAGAGTGGATGGTTGGAGCTTCCAGGTTTGGTTTGAGGAGGTTGACTTTAGGCTGTTGGCTCTCAATAGCCATCTGGTAGTCAGACACTCGAGCAAACGAGATGGTGTGGTGGACATATCTTTTCAGTACCTCGAGACCATCGTTGAAGTAATCTGGACGAAGGATTGGACCCTGAAGATACTTGATTAGAGTGAGGAGATCCTCCAGGTCTAAGCGATCCAAATCGGCCTCGGTGAAGTAAAATGACTCAAGCTCACCATTGAGTTGACCACTGCTGTACATCAAAACATCGAACTCCAGGATACCTAAATTTGTAAGGTCTGACAGCTGTAACCTTGACAAATCGGTGGCTGATTCTCGTTTTGCCGTTCTTTTCCCAGTTGTGCTTTCTTTGGAGGACGTAGGCAGTTCGACGGCAAAGCTTCTTCATGTGGGATATGCCAAAACGAGCTTTATCAGACCACTCGTGAATCTTTTCCTGTTGGAAGATTCGAGTGAATGATTCCTTAAGGTATGTTCTGAAGATGATTGTGTGATTCCATCCGAGCTGAATGATCTGTGGGCTCGGAGAACTCTGGACGATTGTTGATGAAGTTGGAACTGGGTCGGTTTCCGGGAATTGGACCGTTGGAAGAAAAGAGTCATAATCGGTGCTGGTGATGATGTCATCCCCTTCTATAAAGATTCGGAGACTATGGGCAAGCTGGTGTAAGATCCTCCTGGCTTCGTCTGAAAGTTGTAGCTCCAGTCGGATCTGTCGGTGCCGTGTAGGGGTCAATCATCTCAACGTCTGCGGTCGTCTTCTCATGAGGGAATTGTATCACCTCATCCAGCGGTATGGCCTCATACACAAACTTCTCCACATCCAGTGGTTGATCATCTTCTGAGTCTAAATGGTCCGCGGTGGCAGCGTTCGGACCTGTTGGGGGACATGTGGTGGCCGATGGTGCTGAAGCTGATTTGGAACCAGAGGCGGGTATGAGGTCGATGCGAAGTCTTTTATACTGTTGCATCTCCCCCTCATGAGGACCAGCGCCCGGGTCGTCAGAGTCATCATGTCCCCGTTTTGAGGACTGAGCTTGAGACCGGCACGCGGCCTCTAGTTCCCTGATACGGCGCTGGGCAATCTCCAGTTGTTGATATCGGGCTGCGATCGCTGCATCTCTCTCCCTGAGCTGAGGGGAGAGGTCATCTATCTGTGTGGTGTATGCAGCGATTGTGAGCTGATGTTCTTGCTCAGAGACAAAACCTGGGATTTCTTCCGAAATAGTCGCCGATGATGGTGGTTACAGATGGAGGATCGGTACTGAGGTGCGGGGAGGAGGAACGGCAGACGACGGCTGAACTTCCACTTATTTGCCTTTAATGATTCGTCTGGCTTCCTTAAGCTCACTGTCCCTGTCCTCAATAGATTTCCAAAAATCCTCGATCTCGGATTGGCTTGCTTGATCTCGTCTATCTCTGTCAGCGAGGGCTTTTTCAATTGCCTCGAGTCGAGCATTCTTTGCTGCATCCGCCATCTACAGAGAATCCAACCTGTTTTGGACGACTTTTAGGATGCCGCCGAATCCAAGGAGGCAAACCCGATGGGTCTGACGCCCGATGCCCGAAGGCTATCGGTTGTCGAGAAGCTCCCAACAGATATGGAGTCTCGGCCTGCAGATAGAGCTGGCATGGATGTAGCATTAGCAGGGCTTCTGGTCGATCCTTGAACGGCGTCTGACGACGCACGAACTACGTCCGTTATGGCCGAGCTAAAAATGCTCAAGGCGGTCGATGCGGTGAACTGTGGCCTAACAAACGAAGATATATCAAAGAATCAAAGAAGTGGCTCTAAGACACGTGCATCAAATGAAGGTGAGAGCTAGGGCAGTTGCTCTCTCATTTCAACACTAACCATCTCCAACTGAGAGGTCCGTGGAAGTTGTGGTAAATCCCCATGAACAACTGAAATGACCATCTGTTGACAGATGGCCGAGTGGGTGGCAAGGGTGTGCATTTGCGCCGGTTGGCTGCCGACGACTTGACCCGACAGCTCTGGCTGTCTGGTCTCTAATGGGGTAGCCTCTATGTGGGTTTGACTTGGGCTGGTGGGGGTTTCCGTTTCTGGCAACCTAGGTTGGGCCTCAACCTCTTCGGCCTCTTGAAGGGTATCTAACCTCTCCTTAACCTGACGGGCCCCTCCAGCTTCGGCCTCTTTTCTCACTGAGCCTTCACTATCACCTTCACATCCATCACCACTCTGGATCTTCATCCAGGACTGAACCTCCTATTCTCCTTCGAGTTTTCCTCCGAATTCTCCTTTAAGCTCCATGTCATCAGTGCCGCTGTAATCTACAGGCTCTTCTGTCCGTCCGGTGTCTATTGAGGAGGTGGATGCATCTTTTCCACCTTTCGGGTCCTTAGCATGTGGGGTAGACTCCGATGAGCTGCTATCTGGATCACCGGATGGGTCACCTGGTTGACGAGAGGGGCCTGCAACTTGTGGAGGTGAAGGCACTCGTGCATGTTCTTGTGGGGATGCTTCCGAGGCCCCACCTGCAGAGCTGGTTGTGCGGGGTTGCTCCGACCCCTCAGAGATCGGAGAGAATCTAGGTGATGCTCGCTGCTGTCGGAAAGCAGGGTGTTCCTTGACTCTGGAACGAATCAATCCTAAGACATCATCATCAAGACGGGTTTCCGTTCTGTGTCGACGAGTAGAAGTAGTCTGACGAGCTTGGCGGCTTGGGCCGGCATCGGAAGAAGATGTAGCGTGAGCGGAGGCGGATGTCCTAACAACTCTACCTAGGAAATCCCTCACGTCCACTCTCAACACGCCCGAGCCAGAGACTCCCCCACTGGAGCTCTGGCTCCTGCACCTAATGTACAAGGGCTACGAGGGACGGGTTGCGCGCCTTGGGGAGGACCTTCCGGTTCTGTATGGTCCATAGGCGCGTCTTCTAATCCTATGGATGCCCTATACATAATGACTACCTCCGACTCCTGATCCACTGTGTTAAGAACGTGTACCGGAATGTGCATCTCGGGTTGCCCTTCGACCAAGTCACGTTTAATGACCCGGCTGATCTGCTTCGGCTTGATCACTTGATGGCGTGATCGGCATCTCACCTCGGGGTGGCGGTTCATGTGGTCACGAATAATCAGCTCCAGGAATCGCATCCATGGAATGGAGTGATGTTTGTCTCGGCCGCTCCCGGTAATGTCCAGTGTCATATCAAGCCAAGTTGAGCTGCAATGTCGATCCTCCTCCCGTAAGCCACGGAATGGTAGATGTGCCAGAATTGCGTCGTGCCCTTATCAGTTCCCTTCGTCTTGGAAGACAGACAACGGTTCATCAGATTAATCATCTGAGACCAGAGAGGAGGGAGCATGCTCTAAGTGATCTGGGATACTCCATTGACGTCAGCAGTTACTCCGAGAGCTAGGAGCTCGCTGAAGAGTATCGGTCCCGAGACCGGTGGCTCGAAGTCAGCATGACCTCCGTCAATAGCAGCAGGGAGACGTAGGATGCGATGGATGTCCTCCATGTTGAATGCTATTTCAGTCTCATCCATGCGGGTCTCAAGTTGTGCCGTATGCAAGAGTTGCTGCAGGTAGATGCCAGGAACGTTTGTAGTGGCACTCATGGCATAGGCGATTGGGTGAGCTCAAAGGATCTCCAGAAGGATGGAGTGTTGCACTGATAGGTTATCGATATCCACGAACTCGTTGTTGTGGAGGATGGTCCGGATATGCTCTGCACTGATGAGAGCATTGTCCTCACTCCAAATCAGTCCCAAACACATGTAATTTAAGCCTATAAACTAGCACAATCTATCACATTTCAGTTCTAAACAAGTTTACAAGCATAAAAGGACCGATCGAACGTCCGAATAACCCATTCCAAGGAGTTTGGGTTTCGGGAAAAAACCGAAGCTTTAGGCTTCGATTTAAGCATCAAAACGGAAGATTTAGACGGATATGGAAGCATCATAATGTTCGTAATCTTACCGTGAACATCTGGAAGTAGTCGGATCGTGAAAAGGAGGTCTAACGAGCGCTCGGTGAAGTAAAATGCGATCAGGGTGGTAAAGAGCTCTTGGAGTCGGTTTAGAGAGAGGGGAAGTTGAGAATTTTTGAAAGTCTGACTTGTGTTTGTTTTGTTTAAGAAAATCACTTTAAGTATGAGACAAAAATTCTTTTTGTTTGGAAGAGAGTCAACTTATCTATATTGGTGATAAGTTTTTTGAGTGAAAATCAGGCAATTTTATAAAGCAAACAAGGAAAACCGAAAAAAAACAAAGGTCCAAGCCCAGTAGCGGTAACAAACGAAAAAAGAAACAAGGCCAAACCAACTAACAAGCAACCAAAAGAGACACAGCTCAACAGACAAATACCAAGAACTAAAAACAATCACAAAATGGAAATTCCACCACAGCATCCAGAACCGAAAGTCCAACCAAGGAGCAGGAACCCAATGATCAGGCAACATCAAGTATCAAGTAAAACAACAGACCTACTCTTCAACTCCACACGAGCACGAACCACAGTGATAATATCACGCACAACTTTCTCCATAGATCTCCTATCCGCCGAAAACAATCTCGCATTTATTTCCCTCCAAACCATGTAAACCTCGACCGCAAGTAGAACACGAAAGGTAAACGGATTTCTAGGAGCACCCGTATCCGACATAGACATTAAAATAAGATCCCACCTATCCGGGAAAGAATGCCATTGGAACTCCAGTTTAACTTTACTCCAAACCGTAGCGGAGAACGGGCAAGTGAAAAACAAATGATCATGAGAATCCTCACAAACCCCACATAAGCTACACTTCCGATCAGGTGGATCATCCTTCCAAGACCGTAAACGATCTTGTGTTGGGAGTCTCCGCAAACACGCCATCCATAGGCAAAAAGAGTACTTTGGAATATGATCTTTGTACCAAACCATATGAGTCCAACTCACCTTATTATGAGAACCATCAAAAGAAGCATAAGCATGTGCAACCGAAAACTCCACCAAACCGTGATCACCGTCATCCCATTGGACCGAATCCTTCACCATAGGCTGCAAAGGCGGCATCACACAAGGAACTAGCTGCGGGCATCAAGAAATCCACTCCCCCCGCCAAGCACCCTCCGAAATCTGGATAAACTCACTAACAGACGTGTTAGTAGCAAACCCTGAAGCATGTAAGACACGATACGAAACTAACGGAGCCAAAGGGCCACAAGGAAGCCAATGATCTTCCCACGTATGAATATCCAAACCATTACCATCTCGCCAACGAACAAACCTCCGCACCATATCCCTTAAATCCATCATTTTACGAAACACCCAAGACCACTTTGGTTTTTTAGTACAAGACCAAAATCCCAAAGATTGAATATAATACCGTTTGATCCAATTAGTCCACATAGTATCCCTACTGGCAATGATATCCCATGATTCCGAGCAACCAAAGATCTATTCCACGTAGCCAAGCGTCGCAGCCCCAATCCACCACACTCCTTCGGTTTGCACATATCAGACCAAGCTACCCGACACCTTCCACGAGATGATGAACCATGAGCCCATAAAAAGTCTCGGAATAATGCCTCTAACTCATGCACCACAACCGAAGGTAATAGAAACACTCCCATCCAATAGAGCTGCAGAGACTGTAAAACCAATGTAATCAACTGTTTTCTTCCCGCATAAGAAAGGAACTTGGATTTCCAATTATGAATACGATTATGAACTTTTAACACTAAAGGTCCATAATCTGATATCTTCAAATAGACCGGAGAAAGTGGAACACCCAAGTATCTTATCAGAAAACACCCCTTACTAAACTTCAGACAATTCAGAATTGCATGTTGTTCATCAGACGCAACATTCCCAAAGAAAACTTCACTCTTCTCAAGGCTAGGA
The DNA here is from genome assembly GCA_030169165.1 of Centaurea solstitialis. Classification (NCBI taxonomy): domain Eukaryota; kingdom Viridiplantae; phylum Streptophyta; class Magnoliopsida; order Asterales; family Asteraceae; genus Centaurea; species Centaurea solstitialis. The sequence goes on from CM058040.1 coordinate 41,924,635, forward strand.
GCAAGACCCGAACACGAAGCAAAAAGAAACAAAGCCTTCTTTAAAACTTCAACAGAAGCTACATCACCCCTAGTAAAGACGAATAAGTCATCTGCGAAGCAAAGATGCGTGATTCCCAAAGGCTCACAACCATGGTGATAACCGAATCCCTCAACTTCACTCACACATTGTTTAATGATAAGGGAAAAACCCTCTATCACCAACGTAAACAAGTAAGGAGAAAGTGGATCACCTTGACGAACACCCCTAGCCGCAGGAAAGAAACCTTTCGTAATGCCATTCAACGCCACTGAATAAGTCGGGGTAGTAATCATCTCTTCCACCCACTTTATTGGTGATAAGTTATCTCATTCAAACTCCATATTACTCTCCCAATACTTCAACTATGAGCTAATTACACTTAGGCCCTTGGACCAAGGTTTGCATAAAAATACAACCAGGCCCCTGAACGTGTATTTGAAAAAGTTTCAAATTTGGTCCTTGAGATTATGTTTCAGTAAGTAACAGACATAGTCCCCGAACTATTAAGTTCTGAAACTTGTGACATTCAACCCCCCCCCCCCCCGAACTTCTGAGTTCACAAAATTTACATGTTCAGCCCCTAGACCTGGACATTCCTTTCGGGAATTTACTATGCAATCCCGAGACTGGATTTTGTGCGAGTTCTGATCTGAGTTAATCAGAAGTTGTACTTCTTGTAGACCAGGTCCTGAACTGAATTGTTCAAAAACCATACTTCAGATCTACAAACTGCAATAGAGTAATAAGAATGGTATCCAGTACAGTTTGGATCCACAAACATTAGCACAGAAACAACAGATAAAATTTTCTCCCCCTAGATTGGTGCATTAATTACCCAGGCTCCCCCTAAACACATGCACTGGTGAAACAAAATAGGCTCCCCCTAGACCTCAGCCGGGAGGTCTAGCATTCCTATCTTACTTAGAAGACAGTAATGACGTTTCTCATCGAATGCCTTAGTGAACAAGTCAGCTAACTGACGTTCACTTTCAACGAAGAATAGTTCAATGTTTCCTTTCTCGACGTGATTCTTTATGAAATGATATCGGATATCAATGTGCTTCGTCCGAGAATGTTGAACTGGATTTGTCATGATTTGAATGGCACTGCTAGAGTCACAATATACGGGGATCCGATGCATGGTATAGCCATAGTCTGCCAGTTGAGTTTTCATCCATAGAACTTGTGAACAACAACATGCTGCAGCAACATATTCTGCCTTAGCAGTGGAGAGTGAGACATAGTTCTATTTTCTTGAGGACCAACTCACCAACTTGTCCCCTAGGAACTGGCAGGCTCCTGAGGTGCTCTTCCTGTTTAACTTACAGCCTGCATGATCAGAATCTGTAAAGGCTGTTAGTTCAAAACCAGAATCCTTAGGGTACCAAAGGCCAAAATCTGGTGTGCCCTTCAGGTACTTAAGGATTCTCTTGACCGCATGGAGATGTGATTCTCGAGGGTCGCACTGAAAACGAGCACAAACACCCGTGGCAAACATAATGTCGGGTCTACTGGCAGTGAGATAAAGCAGAGATCCAATGATCGCACGATAATTCTTTTGGTCTACTGGATTTCCTGATAAATCAGCATCCAGTTGGAATGTCGTGGACATTGGAGTTAAGGTAGACTTAGGTCCAGAAAAATCAAATCGTTTTAAAATATCTTGAACATACTTGGATTGGTTTATAAAAATCCCTTGTGGGGTTTGACGGACTTGAAGTCCCAAGAAAAACGTTAGTTCGCCCATCATGCTCATTTGGAATCTGGACTTCATGGTCTCCTCAAACTTAGTGCAATACTCAGGATTTGTAGATGCAAAGATGATATCATCCACGTATATCTGTACTAAGGTCAAATCATCACCTGACCTTTGAAGAAACAGGGTACGGTCGACAGCTCCCTTTCGATATCCGAACCCAAGCAAATAAATGGTTAGAGTTTCATACCAGGCGCGTGGTGCTTGTTTCAAGCCATAAAGTTCTTTGTCAACCACATAGACGTGATCCGGATATTTAGGATCAACAAACCCTTCGGGTTGTTCAACATATACCTCCTCATGTAGATCTCTGTTTAGAAACGCACATTTAACGTCCATCTGGAATACCTTCATGTTTTTGTGAGCGGCATACGCGAGAAAGATCCTAATGGCTTCTATTCGGGCAACGGGAGCAAATGTCTCGTCGTAGTCGATATCCTCTTGCTGACGATAACCCTTGGCAACCAAACGAGCCTTATTCCTGATGATAAGGTCATTCTCATCTTTCTTGTTCCGGAAAATGCAACGTAGGTCAATGATAGATTTCCCCCATGGTCGTTTCACAAGGCGCCAAACTCTATTTTTTTCGAATTCTGCTAGCTCTTCCTTCATTGCCTTAACCCAGTCTGGATTTGAGAGAGCATCCTGGGTTTTGGTAGGTTCAAACTCACTTAGGAAGCCGCCGAACAGAATCAAGTTTTCATTCTGCTTAGAAGAGCGGGTTGATACAGGAGTTGATGGACTACGGATGATGCTAGTAGAGGGATGACTTCTGGTCCACTTTCTTGTGTGAGGAATGGCATCATAATCCAAGTTGTTTCTTGCGTCGTTCTCACCGCGAATAGCAGATAACTGCTGTGCATCAAGAGGTTCAATATCCAATACTATCTCTAAACGGCACTCACGTACCACTTGAGCATAGGTTCTTTAAGCAGTGCTCGGAGAAGGTTGCGGAGCAACTTCAGGAATTGGTGCAAGGGCAGGGTTCACTGTCTGATCTCGGACCATTTCAACTTCAGTTTCCAAAGATTGTATAGTTGAGAGGGGGAGAGTACAAACTCCGCATCCACAGTGTCAGAAGAGGTTTCCACTTCCACTGTGGGCGAAGGTACAGGTTCAGGTTCAACTGTACCGGAGGATGTTTCACCTTTGGTGTTAGGAAATGAAGAAATCTCATTCACGAACGCATCAGATGACACAGAAGTGGAAGATGGATTTGCTTGATCTAGCGGAGTAGGAACAGTGATAGGACCTACTAATGTTGTCAAATAGAATTCTGCTAGATCAATGAAATCAGAAGCAAACGTGTTAGCAAATAAGGGTGTGCTCGGTGGTGTGGACATGTTCACATCAAGAAAGACAAGAATGGCTAAGCTAGAGCTGGCACTAGAAAACATCTCAGTCTCAAAAAAGTCAACGTATCGACTTTCAAATATCGATCTGGTCCGTTTGTTGTAAACGCGGTAAGTCACTGAGTTGAGTGAGTATCCAATGAAGATAGACTCATCCGACTTAGCGTGAAACTTTCCAAGATCATCTCTGTTGTTCAGCAGGTAACAAACACAACCAAAAATCTTAAAATAGTCGATATTAGGCTTACGCCTGTTGACCATTTCATAAACAGTTTTACAAGTCTGCTTGACGATTAAGGTCCTGTTTTGTGTGTAACAGGCGGTTGATACAGCTTCTGCCCAGAGAGATGGAGGAACACCGGAATGTGACATCATGGATCTGGCCGCTTCGACTAGAGTACGGTTCTTCCTTTCTACGACCCCGTTTTGTTGAGGAGTGTGTACGGCAGAGAAGTTGTGAGTGATTCCCACTTCTTCAAGGAAGGATCTAAGTTTCTCATTACGAAATTCCGTACCATTGTCGCTTCTCAATTTCTTCACTTTACGACCCAAGAGAACTTGGATTCGCTTGATGAATGAGATGATTAGATCAGCAGCGTCTGACTTGGCTCTAAGGAATTCGAGCCAGGTGTACCGAGAGTATTCGTCGACAAGTACAAGCATATACTTTTTGCGAGCGAGGCTTTCAACTCTCATAGGTCCACATAGATCCATGTGCAGCATATCAAGGGGATGATGACAGTTTGTCTCCATCTTTGGAGGATGCGAGCTTTTCTTCATTTTCCCTTTTTCGCAAGCTGAGCAAAGGGTATCTTTTGTGAGCCGCATCTCTGGTAGACCCTTGACCAGGTGTTTAGACACCAATTTATTCATGTCCTTGAAATTCTGATGGGACAGACGTTGATGCCAAAGCCAGCTTTCTTCTTTGGTTGCCTTTGCAAGCAAGATGACAGATTCCACTTGTTGAGGAATTGCCAGAAACGTTGTAGTGTACAAATGTCCATTTCTTCGAGCACGAAGAACCTCATTTCCATCTTCATCTTTTACCGTGCTACCGATCACGAATTGAGTCACTAAATAGCCACTGTCACAAAATTGACTTGAGCTAAATAGGTTGTAAGGCAAGCCATCAACATAACGCACATTTTTTATGATGAATTTTCCATTTGTTATGCTGCCATAAACTAGGATTGGTTTGCGTCTCTTATCAAGAAGCTTGACGAAGCCTTCAGCTCGTTCGACAATCAAAGAGGATATTCCGCTGTCCGGTCACATGCCTGAAAGCTCCAGAATCAAAATACCACATGTGACCATCCTGCAAAATGAGATCATTCTGGTTTAGGAACCCATAGCCACATGGGTTCCTTTTCGTTAGTAACAGATGAAGCTCTCGATGAAGTCTTCTTTTTGGATTCCTCCTTAGGCGTAGGAGACTTCACAGATTGCGAAGTACTTTGCTTCGACTTTCTTTTACTTCTTCCCTTTATGGGGTTTCCTGATTTTGGATTAGAGTTGGAATTAACAGGCAAACCACCACGCCTGTAATTATCGAAAAGAGAATAGATATGATCACGAGCATTAAAGTCATCAGAATTCGCAGAGCGATTAAGGTTTACAGACTTTTTGTTCAAATTCAAATTACAACTGGGAGGGTTGTAGCCAAGACCAGAGTGATCATGACCACCCCTTTTTAGGGAAAGTAGTAAAAGAGTCTTTCTTCTTCGATTTCTCCTCATTGGTGTCTTCACATTTGCCGCACCATCACCTGTCCTCCCATCTGCATTATTAGCAAGGTGTGAGTTGGATGACGGTTTAACAGGAATGGATCGACTACCTTTAACAGGTGATGGTTTTTGAAAATCCGGTTTTGATGAAGCCAAAGGTTGTTTAGGTTTGGAGTTCTCGCCCACTTCAAATGAACTAGAATTAAAGTCTAGTCCCTTAATGGGCTTTACCGCCCCACATGCATCTTTAGGCTTTGAATGCTGTGACTGTGTTACTTTGGGTGCGTGTGGCTTAACTGATTTCCCTTTGTCAGTACCAACACAAATTTCACCTTCAGTATTGTTTTTCATAGTCACTGATGCAGTAGGTTCGGTGGAACTGGTTTGCTTTATAGCAGGTGCCTTTGGCAAAACGGTTTTCCTTGGAATAAAACCAGAAGGAGGATCATTCTCATCAAGAAACACCTTCACATCATACACAACATTTGGATCTAACACAAGTTTGGGTTTGACAGGTCTAGAGTCAGGTATGAGAGATGCTTCATTTGTGCCTGGACCCCAAGAATCATCTTTTTCTAAGAAAGAGATTTCCTTTTTCAAACGAGCAATTTTGACATCCTGATTAGTAAAAATCTGAGCATACGTCATCTCCTTTTCATAAAAGAATTCTTTTTCAATTTCACCAGTGACTCTTTGGATGATGAGTTGCTTTTGAAGATCCGCATATTTAGCTTTAAAAGATGATGTACAAGAAAAATCTGCGGTCTCACATTGGCTAGACATTTTTATCCTTTCGGCATTTACCTCTTGATAATTATGTTCCAATGTACTAATCAGTTTGTCCTTTTCTGAAAGAATCAATTCAAAATTCATGATCTTGTGTCGACAGGCATCAAATTTTACGGCTTTGGATCTTAGATAGAACACTTCCTTCTCTAGACTAGTCTGGACAGATGGCTGAGTTGCGGAAACATCCAGGGGTCGGATAACTGCAGCTTCTGTAGATAAATCTATTTCCCTAGTTGCATAACTAGAGTTCAGGTTCTTATAGTTGATGGGAGGCATGGCTACCTTAGGTGTGCGAGCTTTAATGCCTTCTCAATCAGGGGAAGTGTTACTGGGATCACTGGCAGGTATAAAGACTAGGACCAGTGGCTACAGGACTGGGGAGGACTGCTAGAAGAACTATTTGCAGGAGTGGTGGTAATAGACACAACTTTTCCATTGATGATCTAAGTGAAAGTCACAGACTGCATAACATAGTTCTTAGTGACGTGTCCTCCTACAAGCCTAGGTTTAGGTTTGGACGCACTCATGTTATCAAAGTTATATAGATTGGCTAGTGCTTTTTCAAGAACCTGTTTTTCTGCATGTCCTAACCCAGGTTTGGCTTGATAAAACGGATGCTGAGCGGTTTGCTTGGTAAGGAGGTTCAGAGTATGTTCAGATTGTCCTCTCTTCAGATTGTTTTTCTCAAGCTCTTCAATTTTAGAAAATAATTTTGTTCTTTCTTCAGAAAGAATATGAAATTTGAGCTTGAGTTCCTCACGACTACTTTCAATTTCATCATGAGATCTTTGGAGAGAGATGAGCTTGTTTTCCAGGTTAGATTCTCTAACTCCAGATTCAAGCACCAATATGTCGTAACTCACTGTAAGATCCTCTAAACAACTCTTGTAAACAGCACAGTCAGTTCTAAATCTCGCGACGAGAGCTTTCTCCATTTGGAGATTGCTCTCAAGTCCGCGGGTTTCAGACTCTAACTTTTCAACAACATCTGATAAGTTTGGATAAGAAAGTACCTCAACTACGTCCTCTACAGCTTGATCTGAAGATTCTGCAGTGTTGGCTTCCTCAAAGTCTGCCATGAGACAGTAGCCTTGAACAGCATGTGGACCTTCATGATCTGAGTCTTCCTCTTCCTGAATCCAGTGTTCCTCTTCAGCCAACAGTACTTTTCCAAGCTCCTTCTTTTTCAACATAGCTGCCTTTCTCTCAAAGTATGTCGAGTTCTTGAGTTTTGTCTTACACTCAGAGGCATAGTGACCCGGGGTCCCACAATTGTAGCATGTGGGATTCTTTGAGGGATTTTTGTTCCGGTTTGCAGCCGGAGGAGCTTCAATAGCTAGTACTTTATTCTGTTGAGGCTGTTGATTTCACCAGTGTTGTTGTTGTTCTGGTTGCTTCCTTCTCCAAACTGTTGGTTCTGGTTGTAATTGTTGTTGCCGTTGTTGTTCCAGTTGTTGTTGTTTGGACCTGACTGGTTGTTCCATCCTTGATTGTAACCACCTCCTTGGTTGCCTCCGTTTTCTTGGTAACCGGAGTTGTATCCATAGTCCCTTTGCTGATAGTTGTTGTTGTACCCATGATCACGATTCTGATAAGATCCCTGATTGTATTGGTTGCGGTTGTTGAACCCGGAACTATCTCTTTGATGATAGTTGTCTCTTGATCTCCCCTGATCATTTCTCTGAAAATTATCTCTTTGTGAGTATCCACCATGGCATGATTGACCTCCTCCAGAGTGAGGTCCAGGTTTGAATTTGTTGAAGCATTGGGGATTTCCACGGAACTTAGCCATCAAAGCGAGTGAGTTCTCCAGCTGATACATCTCCTCTTCGGTTAGTCCATCGTCAAGAACTATGGGTTCTTCCACATAATATTTTTCCTGAAAGGATGAGGATTGATGGAAGTTTAATCCTCCAAGGGGCACTGCAGCTAGTGCTAGAGGGTCAATCTGCTTTTCTTTCTTACCGAACAAGGTTTCCTCACGAGGAAGCATCATGATGTAGAGATTGTGAAATTCGAGTTTGCCAAGGTTCTGGCTCACTTGAATGCTAATAGTAACAACCTGCCATTGGCTGTTTAATCTCTTGACGAACTTCACATTCACCTCATATCTGTTCCTCTCCAAACCAAGTCCTCGTAAGTTGTTCACATACAAGTTTGAGTGACTGTAAGAATCAGTCAGAGTTTCACCGTCACGTGCACAAAAAGCATTCATTGCATTTTCCCTTTGGCTTTCGAGTGCCTTTTCTCCTCCTTGAATTTGTTGCTCAATACCTAACCACATGGATCGGGCATCTTTGCAGCTGTCAACTCTTGCGTACATGTCATTTGGAAATGCCATGGTGAGCAAGGTGAGGGCGCGTTTGTCGATGGCTGCTTGAGCACGTTGTTCTGCAGAGTACATGTCGTATGGCTTTTCGACCTCATACGCCGGCAAGTATGGAGTAGTTTCGGTTTTCTCGACTGCTGCTACGGTAACAGTTGGTTTAAGAGGTCCTTCTCTTATGGAAGTCATGAGATTTTCGTCTAGAAGATCGAGAAAGTTGATCATTTGGCGTTTCCATTGCTGGTATTCACCGACAATCAGGACAGGGGGTCGGTCTCGGAATCAATACCAATCAACTCCTTAGACATCTTGTTCACAAATAAGGAGAGGATCTTCTTTGAGTAGATAAAACTGGATTCTGAAAATGATTTTCTAAAACACACAAACCTTGAGCAACTCGTGACATGGTTAGCCTGTTAAAACTTTAAATTTTGAAAAAGTGGCTAAGTGTCAAATTTGAGTCAGGAATTGACAATTCCCGACCCAAAGAGTGCGAATTCCGACTTGGGAAATGAAATTTCCCGACTTGGAATCGGCTCAAAGGTTCGACTCGGACTCACTGAGTTCCGACTCGGGAAATAGTCAATCCCGATTCGGGATTTGACAATTCCCGATTCGGGAAACACAATGTTCCGATTCGGAGGTTAGTCAACACGGGAGTTCACACTAGGATCGTATACCCATTTCGGGAATGGTTCTCCGATTCGGGATTTTGCAATTTCCGATTCGGGGAACACAATTTCCGATTCGGGAAACGTGAAAAAGAGTCCCAACTCGGGAAATTCAAGCTGATGAACAGCTCAAATAAACCAATTCGGGAAACATGAGCAGAAACACCGAAAATAGCTCCAAATGGCCAAAAAACACTTAAAGAATCAGTGAAAAGTGTTCCAAAAGTTCCAAAACTTATAGAAAAGCTTTAACAAACCACTTAACACTTAAAATAAGCCATTTAGAGCACTTTTTAAACTCAAAGTGAGCAAAAGGTGGTGAAGAAAAATTTTCAAAAAGCTTGAAAAACCCAAGTAATTTACCAAAGATTCTGCTCTGATACCAAATGTGAGTCCACAAACTATTGTGAAACAAAATGAAAAGACATTGTGATTAAGATAAACAAAGTAAAAGCTAACAATGTGATGCTTGCTAGTGAAGAAGATGAACAAATATGGAGAAAACAAATTCTACTGATGTGGGAGTTGTAGGCTACAAAAGAGATCTCCAATTTGTTGGGAGCAAAAGCATAAAGTAAACCCTAGAGCCTAAGTGTGCTTATATAGCATCTAGGGAGACAAAGTTACACAAATAGTCCTTGAAGTTTAAGACTTCATACAAAAAATGACTAAACATAAACTAAAGCTAATCTAGGAAATAGGAAAAGACAGATAGGCCCTTCTACTTCTTCACAACACAAATTTTATCCAAATTAGTAGTTATAAGCAAAAGCCTAATTTACTAAAATTTTATCCAAATTACTTATTTTTTGGACAACAATTACCTTTTTTAAAGTAAAACTGCTAAGTAATTGAAAATATTTTTATGTGGTCAACGAACTTGGTATCGTATGAGAATAAAAGATTATATATCTGCACAAGGCCTCGAAAATGCCAGGGCCGGCCCTAGGCGTCAGATGCGATCATATATGGCTTGATTGAGATGTGAGATGTGATCGAGAATGGCAGATTGGCAGCAATGATGGCAGTGTGATGACAGCGGTTTAGAGAGCAGTGGCGGGGTTGGTGGTGGTAAGATGCGCGACAGAATACAACGAGAGAGAGCAACCTAATGCTCTGATACCATGGTAGAAATCAAACTTGGTGATAATAATAACGATTGAACACGAAGAGAGGCCAAAAGGTTTAAGCCGTATATTATGAGAATAATGAAAAGTTTACTAAACAGGAATTGGGAAACCTAGGCTAATTATACAACGCATACAAGGAAAGAATAAAAGGCCTAAAGCCCATGAGTTTATACATATATACATCTGTTATGATCAAATTGCCTAATTAGAGAAAGTTTTACAAAGAAATATTTGGTCATAATTGTGATATTT
>CM058040.1:41934678-42111746 GCA_030169165.1 Centaurea solstitialis
CTCTCCATGGGCGGGAGGCTCTGCTTGTGTAAAGCGGTGCTTGGGGCTGTAGGGGTATACCTATTCTCGATTTATAAAGCTCCAAACAGGATCATCAAAGAGCTGGAAAAGAAACGGCGACAATTTTTCTAGGGTTCCACGAATAATCACTCGAAAATGGCCTGGGTGGCTTGGGAGGTGGTGCTTAACTCGACAGAAAATGGAGGACTTGGACTTGGGAGTCTTCATACCACAAATATAGCCTTGCTCACAAAATGGTGGCGCTTTAAAAATGAAAAAGAAGCCCTATGGAGGAGAGTAATCGTGGCCTTATATGGTGAAACCGCAAAGCTCGGATGCGACTCCACCTCGTTCACCAAAAAAAGCACGTGGAGCTATATCGCTAGGATCAACTTGAACTTGGAAGTCCACAAATTACACCTTCAAGATCTTTTTCAGCGATACCTTGGGGACGGGTCTGACATCAAGTTTTGGCAGGAAAATTGGTGTGGGCGTGGCCCGTTGGCAGAAAGATGGCCACGTCTGGCGGCTCTCGAAACCAATCTGAACTGCTCGATGGCGGAAAAATGTGTGATCTCAAGGAATGGTGTCGCTTTTCGAGGCTGTTGGAGAAGAGAACTGCGTAACGATAGAGAACTCAACGATGCCCGTGAACTTGATGACTTCTGCAGTAGAATCCCAATTGGTTCCAGGGAAAGTAGCTGGTCTTGGGCACTTTGCAACTCGGGTAAGTTCAATGTTGCTTCTTTGAGAAAAGCGATTGACGACGTAGCTTTTATACGCGGGGCACACACTATTCTCTCAAATAAACTCATTCCTTCCAAAATTAGAATTTTTTGGTGGAAAGTAAGGCTTGACAGACTCCTCGCCAAGACAAATTTATCACATAGAGGATGTGACATCCCAGACGACCGCTGCATTTTATGCAGTGACTCAAGCGAAACGGTCGATCATTTGTTCTTTGATTGCAGAAAAGCAACTGAAACGAGACAGGAGATGAGCAAATACAGGCAGCTGCTGCCGAATTTAATTTCGAGCACGGGCGAACTATTCGAATGGATGAGCGATAGCGGTCAATCGACGGAGGTCAGGTCCAGAAGGGAAATTATCGGGGCTGCGTACTTGTGGGGATTGTGGATTGGAAGGAATGCTTGTGCTTTCAACAACAAAGATTTCGTTCCTTATAAAACGGCGAGCTATATCAACTCAGAAGCTTTTATGTAGATTAGATCGAGGAACTCTCATGGTAGTTCTTGTAGTTTGTTTTGATTCTGGTGGTGTTTTTCTCCTTTTTTCCTTCGTTTTGTTGGTGTTTATTTTGCCGGGCTAGCTTCTTGCTATTCCGTGCGCCGGGTGGTTTTTCATAAAAATGTCGTTCTAAAAAAATATTAGTTCATAAATAGTTTTTATATATGTAATGTTGATCCACTCTTCCCAAGACTTTGTGAAATACCAATGATCCTTTATCTATCTTCTGTAAAATACTTAGCACTGCTGAAAGATGAAGTTCACTACTTCAGCGATTCTTTATCACTGACAGTTTGGGCAATCAGCGACTGCTGATCACTGACTCCGTTCAGTATCAGCAAGAGCTGACATCAGCTAAGTATCCCCTGAAAGACAAATTGTCATACCATAAGAAAACCATCAGCACCATCTATTGATGTAAGCTGAATGATAGAGTCAGCGAGCTTGTGATATGAAGTTGAGCTCAGTGATAGCAAGCTGACTACTCTGCATGACGTTCTACTGAAGACAAGTCACAGTGCCTCCCTGATCTTTCCCAGAGATCAGCGACTCTAAGGCCCGATCAGTGACTTGCTCTTTACGAATTCAAGATTTGTCTTTCCCTCCTATATGCACACAAAGGATTTGATTTGCCTTTCTGACAAGAGTACAAAAAGGGGATGTCTCTTCACTGCTCCCTCTTTGCTTGTCAACCATAAGGCAACTGTACACTATAGACCATAACCCTACCAAGTATGGGCCGTCGTTTGTAGTGTATAGTACAATAGAACCACTCCTAGTTTGCCACGTGCAAAAGTGGTTCTGCCATGCATTTAATGCATGGGGTATAAACATGAGTATTAGGTTTGTTCTTCAAACCAACCTTGGTTCATGCTTCTATACCCCTATCCTTTCTCTCTCTATCAAGGTTCACTTCTATCCTTCTCTATTCTTGCTTTGTGCATAAGCAAATGTTTCGTGAAATACTTATGGATTGTTTGGATCTTGACATAGTCTAGATCCGCTTCAACAAACAATCTACCTTAGTTCACACAAAAACTCCATAGGGGTTGTGAATTAAATTAAGTAGAAGAAACTGTGTTGATTGTATTCAACCCCCCCCCCCCCCCTTTCTACAATACAATTTACACAGTTGGCCATCGAAAGAGGACCAACATGTAATTTGCTCTAATAAACATTTAAATATTACCACAAACACATTCATATTAAAATATGTACAAATTAACATACAACAACGTTATAAAAAAATTAATAATATAATTATTTAATATTTAATTTTATATAATTATACATGTATATATATGATAACGGGTAACGGGTAATGGATAACGAAAAAAATCATTTATCCATATCCTACCCATTAAAATTTCGGGTAAACGGGTAACGTGTAAGTGGATAAATGGATAATTTTTCTTTATTCATACCCTTATCCAACGGGTCGAAATATAACGGGTAATGGGTGTACCCTTATCCATTGCCAGCCCTACACATTAGTAGTTATTTATTTACTTTTAATCCCTTAATTTTTTTTATTTTACACATTTATCATATAACATAAATAATCGTATATTATGAATTAAAATACATTAAAGTTACTTTTCTTTTTTTACAATTTATATCATTATAATCATCGCATCAATATTATCAAAATAAGGCCAATATTGAATATTTTTTAATCTTATTTTTAAATATTAAGAATATATAAGAAGTAATATATTTCAAATTGTCTTACGTTTTCATTTTTTATTTTTCATCCTTATCACATTAAATATAAAAAATAATGGATTAACTAAAACGTCATGATTCCAACTTTGTCTATGTATGTGTGTATGTGAAGGATCGTGTGAGAAGTTGAGTTAACGTGTGCATTTAAACCCCTAATCATTTTTAATCTCAAGCTCGCCCACGTTTCGCGCTTGATACGCGGATTGATCTGGTGCATCTCATTATGATGTGCATCGATCTAACAATCGAAAATCGTTTCTTGTGTTTTCACATTAACTAAACTTATCACCAAGACCTAACCTTATATATATACATATATATAGGGAGATGTTCAAATGAGAAGTTAAAAAAATGTAAAGTGAAACGATCTCTAGCCCCTTCATCCGGTTAACAATTGTGGCTTTGATCGTGAAGCAACGGATAGTTCCTCGTATAGGCTGCAGAATACGAAATGGTAGCTTCGTAACTTTTACAAATAGACAACAAACAAGTTCAAATAAGATCTCGTGATTGATATATGAATTATAGGTGTTCATGTATGAACGTATAATTCATATATGAATCGATTAAAAATAGTTAATATGTGAATTGCACAGGTTCATATATGAATCATACAGGTTCGTGTATGAGCATTATTTCATATATGAATCAATTAAAATAGTTAATATGTGAATACATAGGTTCATATATGAATCAGTTAAAATGTAAATTATGTATTTGTAACAGTTATGAAATTACCCCTCTATTTTTGGTATAACTAGGAATTTTTACTAGTTAAAACCATAATCTTTGACTAGTCGAATTTGATATTAGTTGTATGAACGGCTAGAGATGACTTCTTAACTTTTCAATTTTTTGCACTTTTCATTTGAACCTATGGCTATACAACACACACACACACACACATATATATATATATATAGAGATTCATACGAGAACGCTAACCTTTTAAGAAAGAATAACTTTTTTTATGTACAAAATAATATATGATTTACATAAAAAATTGCACGCACATTAAATCACGTACAAAATCATATATGATGCACGTACAAAATCATATATGATTCATGACACTTACCTGCAACTTAAGTTGCCAAAAGTTTGTCAACATCTAGTTAGTGGTGGATCGTATATGATTTTATACATAAAAAAAGTTTATCGTATTTTTTCTTAAAAAGTTATATATGGGGTCAGGCTCAAATGTGAATTCATTTTTCATTGGAAACGTGGGGACCACTAATATTGTGCAACGTGACAACACTGAGTCTGAATATTTATGTTTTATTCAGACTGAGTAAAGCTTTATTCAGTTTGAATAAAGCTTGTATTCAGTCTGAATAGAACATGAATATTCAGTCTGAATAAAGCATGAATATTCAGACTGAATGATAAATCTTTATTCAATCTGAATAAAGCTTAGATGCCTATTCAGATTGTCACGTGACACGATTTTGTTGGTACTCAAGTTCACAAAGAAAAATGAATTCATATTTAAACTTTCCTATATATATATATAGAGTATATATATAAATATATAGGTTAAATCCTATAAAAACCATTTTATTAGTTAAAACCCGTGAGAACCGACTAAAAAATAATTTTTTTTACGATTTTTTTCATCAAATGTTAGAATTGATATATTGTTTCACATATATTTTTTTTTTCATAAGGTGACTATCATCCATGAATTCATTTCATAATATGAATAAAAATGTTGTATATTTTCGATTCATAATATGAATAATTTTTTTATTTTTTGCATGGATGATACTTACATATTGAAAAAACATATATGTGAAACAATAGTTAAAATCATAGTATTTGATAAAAAATCGTAAAAAAAAAATTATCTTGTAGTCGGTTTTCACAGGTTTTCACTAATAAAATGGTTTTTATTAACACACACACACACACACACTTGGAGTAGAAGTCCCAAGTGGGCTAGCCTGGTTGGTAGAGGGGTCACCCTCTTGGAGTAGAAGTCCTAAGTTCAAATTGGGGAGAGACATTTCTAATCTAACTAAGGTATTTACTGACAACTAATTAAGCTGTTGTTCAAAATAAAATGATTAAACAATCTAAAAGAGACACATGAAGCTATATGATATCAATGCACCAAGTGTTTTTTTGATCATATTGCATTTCTGACTAAAAAAAGTTGTTATCTTGTAAATATGCTTAGTTTAATACATTACCGTTAAAGTTATAAAATCTTAAAAAGTAATAGTTTATCAAAATTCTATATAGTGAAAAATTCATAGATCCTAAAATAAAATATTATTATGTAAATATCAAGAATTTAACCCAAAAATATAGCCTTATACATCAAATTTGATGTTCTTACTAAAATATAGTGCATTCATTCATCGAATAGAATTTGATACAACACACTTGGTTTAGTATAAGATTTGGTATACCAGAGATAATTTAAATTAATCTTTTAAGAAATTCTCATTGATCTTAAAACTAAAAGTTACAAATCTGAAAAGAGGAATCAAATACTTCAAGAATTTAATATTAATTATAATACAAAATATTCTAAGCCTATAATTTATTATCTTAATACATTCAAAGAATTATTAATATAATAATGCATTCTCTAGAAAGAATTAGAAAATAATCCTATGCTATTAACTTTTAGAGAATTATCTAAATTTAGCAAATTTTACTTTACCTATTTAAATAGACAATTTTAATAAATTTGTCTATATATCGAAATTTTTATATTTTCTGTTTTTAAAAAAGTGTTTAAAAATTTACTTACATAAATTCTTCGAAGATCTTCATTGTTGGATGCTCTGAAGATGTGTTATCGAGTTTTTTAAGAGGAAAGAAAAGAAACGGGAAAGAGAGGGAAAATTTAGGAGCAAAAAAGTTTATTGTCTTCTTGAGTTTTTTAAATAAGCAGAAGGGGGGGAGGGATGGGAAAAATTGGAAGAAAAATAAAGTTGATTTTCTTTCTAAAACTTTTATTCTAAATGTGGATGAAATACAATTAAAGGAAAAAAAGATAAAGAAAGAACTTAGAAAGATTGAAAATGTTTATAAAGGCATTTTCTCAGGACTGGATGTCTAGCAATCAAGCATTGTCGGAATTAGTCAAAGCCACGGTCTAAGATACCCTTACAAAAAAATACGCACAACAAATAATGTCAAGAACGATGTTTGATCGAGATATAGTGATGAGACTCAAACCTATTCGAAGCTAAATAATATCAAGTGATTGTTTTTTACCATAAGTGCCAGACGAAGAATAAGAGAGGTCACCACCAATGACCTACATAGGAAGATGAGGGAGTATGAAGAGAGAAACGGGTATATATATGGAAGGGGTTGTGACAAAGTTAGTTATATGGAGGTTCACCTTTGTGACCATAGATGGACGTAGTTGGACAATGATCACATGTGGTGGTTGTCAGAAAAAACCAGTTTTCATCGAGGTTTCATCCAAGGGAGGAATAAGAGAGAGGGATTATTATATACTAATAGATATGTTTTATGTTTTATTTATTGATAATAATAATATATTAATACAATGGTATTTATATATGTTAATTTATTTTTTCGATAGAAAAAAGCATAACAAACCTGAATACCCCTAATCTAACAAAATACTTTTTTTTAGCAAAAATTAGCTTCATAGACCTCTAGCATAACGAAAATAAAACCATAGGGGCCGTAACCATAACTATTTGGGTGTGTAATCAACATCAAGGACGAAATTTGTAATTCACTCTTTTGCGTAAAGCAATATTTATTATTAGTAGTTTATCTTTAATACTAACCCTATGCAGTGCAACGCGAAAAATTAAAGATTATACATAAACAATTGAATTTTATGTATAAAATTCAGGGTCAACTAATTAAAAAACTGAAAAAGATTAGCTCGATAGTGGGTTTTCAAACTCATAGCATTTGAACTCATTTTGAAGGTTTTGATTTGATGAAGGTTTTGATTTAATGATTATAATGATATAATTTGTTTAAAAAGATATTTCAAGAATTCTTGAAGTATTTACTAAAAATATTTGACAACTAAAAAGATGAAATCTTTAAACTTCAATATTAGACTCAATATTAGAAAAATAATATCTTTAAATTAAATAATATTCAAAATTAGACTCAATTTGAAGGTATTGTCGAGACAATTATAATGGTGTAATTTATCGGAAAAAAACCAAAGTTTTTAATACATTTTAGTTGATATATATTATTTATGTAACTATGATAAAAATGTAAAGTGAAAAATGAAAATAAAAGATAAAAAGTAATTTAATCAACTAATTAAAAGAATATAAAATGTAATTATAAAATTGAAGTTAATAAATTAATGAGAAATTGACTTAGATTAATTTTGGAAGTTACTTTTTTTATATATGTTAATTTCAAATATGGTATTTTTATTTGAACGGCACTTTCAAAAATGGTATTTATATAACATTAATACGGTATTAGAAAAAAATAAGAAATACATTATGACATCATCAAATGTTGTATTTTTTAATTGACCAATCAAATGATCTAATTTAAGTATTGATGATTTTAACAAAAATCTTCTTTTAGTATCTATAGATACTATAGATTCATAAAAAAACTCAGGGGCGTTTGGTTCATTTCAGGGAATGAAAATGAGAATGCAAGAGAATAGGAATAGGAATGAGCATTACATTGATGCTGTTTGGTTAACCCAATATAATCAATGAAAAATTGCTTCATTTTAAAAACAAAATATGTTTTTTCCAACTTGAAAATGCAAAAGATATTTCACTTAACACTCATGGATGGAACAATGCATAAAAAAACAAAGTAGAAATAAAAGTTTCATTCCCCCCAATTTGGTCAGAATGGAAATTAATGAATCTGTAGGAATAATTTCATTATATAATATCAAACCCAACAGCAGTTTTCATTATCATTACTATTCCTGACCCCTCAATATCCCAACCAAACACCCCCTTAATTTTAGGTTTATAAAGTATTAAAAATTTTAATTAAGCTCCCCCTATCCTTCCTTATAATCACCCCAACCTTTTAAATAAATTTAATGAAAATTAATAAAGACATAAAATTTAAAAATAAAAAAATCCACATATTTTATTGGCGTATATATTTTGTCTATAAATACCCATTTTAGCCTCCCCATTTCTCTCACTCTCCTCCTCCAATCCATCCTATATTTTCTCAAACCTTAAAAACCCAAATTACACATTTTGAGTTGTACGTTACGCATACCCTTTTGTACGCCGGAGACTCGCCGAAAAAATGGAAGGAGGAATACATCCGGCGGACGCATCGGCGTTCAGAGAATGTTTCTCTCTAGCATGGAAAAATCCATATGTTCTACGCCTTGCCTTTTCTGCGGGTATAGGTGGACTGCTATTTGGCTATGACACAGGTGATCATACCCTCTCTCTATCTCTTTCTCTCTCTAGAATTCCCTCTCTCTCTCTCTCTCTAGAATTTATGTTAATGGTATTGGAGGGGTTGTGATCCTGTAGGGGTGATATCTGGTGCACTGCTTTACATCAGGGATGACTTCAAATCTGTGGATAGGAGTACTCTTTTACAGGTGAGTAGTGTATGCAAATTTTGGTTGGTTAGTTACCATAGGGATGCACACCCACAATCAGATTGAATTAGTGGTCAATTTAGTCAATTCTAGTTTTATTATTTAATTTATATAAATATATATACAATAAAATGTTTACCTTCAAAGAAGGTAAGGGTCAATTTGTAAATATATGAGAATTTTAAAGATAATACGTGATTACATGTGATACAACATATTTTGCAACTTTTGGTCGTGTTGACTAAGTGGTTTCTGTTCTTTTGGACTCGTTTTAGCACCACTGTTGTTAGTCTGAACTCTTACGCCTTGAAATATTTTGTCATCTCGTAAATTGACTGACTTCTCGCATGATCTCACCTCTACAATACACACACATATATATAGTATATATAATATGTGTGTGTGTGTGGAGGGGGAGTGTGTGTATAATGATAACTACGTTTATTGATTGTTTTTGAGTGGTGGCCTGGTGGGTGATCTTTGATTAGTTGTTTTAGCGGTTTTTTGAAGAATGATGATAGTATCGTGCCAATTAATTTGGTATCGTTTCGATTTAATTGGTTTTTTGTTGATATACGGATGTAACGTCGAAATAAGGATATTTTAGGTATTCTATAAATTATTAAACTTTTTTGGACTACTGTTACTATGATCGTAACATTAATTTCCATGTAAATTTATTTTTAAATTAAAATGGATACTCATTAGTTTTTCTTAAAAGATATTACCACTAGGATATATCAAATTAAAATAAATTTTGATATGCTCCTAAAAATTTTCTCAACTTGAAAAGATATACCGCCGAATCATTTTATTAAAGGGTAAATTGGGTATTAAATGGCAAAATTGTCAAAATCTTTACTAAAAAATAACTAAAATCAAGGAAAATGATAATGTAAAATATTAAATGAATTTGTTGTTTTCTATTGCTCCAATTGGTTTAATGGGTATCACATATATTCTCAAATAAAATAAAATCACATTTTATTTACGATTCTACTTAAAAGTAGGAAAAAAAAAGCAAAAAAAACAAATTATAGTTTGTGAAAACATTATATTACCCATAAAGTATTAAAGAAAAACAAAATAAACGTATTTTAAGTTATTAAAGAAATATTTAATATACTAATATAATATTTTAGATGTATGTGTGTATACGATAAGTTCGTTTGAAGAAAACAAGACAATATCCTTTCAACATATATATTAATTTTAATTTTTTATTTGGAATATTATTTTCCACAAGAGTCCAATTTTGACACTTCAAGTGAAAAAGAAGTAATAAAATAAACCTATAAAGAAATACGTATGCAATCAGATAAAATGACAATTTATCAATCATATATGAAAATAATTAAATTAAGTCGGTTATATTATTTTCATCATATTTAATTGTATGTATATAAAATATGAAAATTAAATTTATATAAAATTATTATCAGCCATATTATTTTTTATATTCTGTTATTTGTACATTTTGTGTATTTATAATGTAATGACAAAATTAGCCCTTAAGCATGGCCAATGATTGAGAGGGAGGTGTTGAAGAAAAAAGCACCCATGAAAAGAAGTGGATTCTAGTCGCTTCGTTTTCACTAGAAAAGTCAAAATTTTCGTATTTAAAGTTTAAACTATACTAGTCAAATGGGCCATCCTGGACTTGTACATATCGGGTTGGATTTAGAAAAAAATAGAGTATTATCTTTTGAAATATCAGTATAACATGAGATACTGTAAACCATAAGGCTTGTAGACGTAATAGTAAGGCATGTAAGGAATGTGGATGATATCTTATTAACCCCAGGTTCGGCTTAGTCTCATACGATCGGATTTTTAGTTCTAAATTGCGAAAGATGTTGTGTAGGCGAAGCCTAGATGAACCTTATAAAAAAATGAGATACCGTAGGCAATCACATATGATAATATATCAAAGAGGCGACAACTTAGCCCAAGATTGTACACTCTTGGTTTTAACTTTAAAATTATTATTTAATCATATATGATTAAATTTGGTAAAAGAGTTTTCCCATGTTTATGAAATAGTCACCTCTATATATAGTTAAATGAATAGAGTCACTTCATACAAGAACAATAACTAAAAAAATAAGAAAAAAAAAAATTAAACCATGTGATTTTTTACACATAAGCTTATAAAGTAGTAACGGCTATCATATGTAAGCTTATGTGTAAAAAATCACATGTGATTACACTACTTTGGATGCAACCTAAGATAGTGAGCCACGTCGTCTACACACCTACGTTAATTGTTACTGTAAAATCAAACATGATTTCACATATGATTTGATTATTTTATTATTATTCTATTTTATGATTATCTTGAATCTGTATTTTCTCATTTAGTCAAACTTTTAGAGCAAAACATGGAAGAAAAGTTGAACCTTTTTCCTAAAATTTACGTTGTGTCTCATAAAAAATGGTTATTCTCAAGTGATTCCAATACATGTGCATATATTAGTATTCATTAATTCTTATGTCACTTAATTCCATGATATGTAAGTTTCCACTTTCTGAATTGCCTAAAGTTATTTTATGGATTTATTAACTAAATACCAAATTAGATATCATATTTAATTTAAAAAAGAAAACGAAAAAAAAATATGATTTTGTAATAAAACCGTCACCAACTTTGACTTATTTGGTGAGTTGTTATTATTATTACTTTTTTGAAATATCGGTGTTCAATCGGTAAAAGGACTTTTTTTGTCCCAAAATTGTTAATCTTTTTATTACACCAAGGGGCTTTTGTTATGCTGGCGGGCGGGTTGTTTGTTTACCTCTTTACAATTTCGTCAAGAGTTTTTTTAAGTAGTCTCATGAATTGTTAATGTTGATTTTAAGAGGTAATCCTGTTTGGCAAAAAATAAAATCTGCTCTTAATAGTTCCAAAACTCACTCAATGATTTTGCATCTTAGGTGTCCCTTAAAATCTGCACTTTTTGTTTGTTAAGTGTTGGTGTTCAAGGCTCAGAATTGACAAAATATATAGCAATATATCTTTTACATGTAATTCGTTATCTAAAAAAATTGCATGTAAGATTGTATATATGCATATGCACATGTATCATGTGATGACAAGGGTATGATGCATCCATCAACAGGAGAGCATTGTGAGCATGGCGGTTGCCGGAGCAATTGTCGGTGCGGCAATCGGAGGGTGGCTAAATGACCGTTATGGACGAAGATTTGCACTCTTGGTTGCGGATTTCCTGTTTTTTATAGGAGCTATCCTCATGGCGGCTGCAACCAATCCCAGCGTTCTCATCTTGGGTCGTGTTTTTGTCGGATTCGGAGTTGGAATGGCATCCATGACTGCTCCTTTGTACATATCAGAAGCTTCTCCTGCGAGGGTCCGAGGTGCTTTGGTTAGCACCAATGGCTTCTTGATCACAGGAGGCCAATTTCTATCGTACCTTATCAACTTAGCATTCACAAAGGTAAGAAGAATAATAATATATTTGTTTCACATGCCATACTTCTTGCAATTAAAAATGACCCTCCATTTTTTAATTAAATTTGTATATAAAATTTAAATTGTTATAATTTACTAAATTTCGGTTCTACTTTTAATAGGAATGGTTTGAATGTTTAAGAATTGAGACAAAATTATTAGGAGTAAAATAATGATACGATTTTATATCATGTGTCTTTTTCTGGTTTGAATACTTATTCAGTGATGAATAAGTTAATTATGTTTTCTTGTCTATTTGGTATTTAAATTAATTTTAAGTAAAGTAAATAGAAAATCTTATCCATCGAAAGTAACGTTCTTGTATTATTTCTAAGGATCGTTGTCAAAAATAAAAATTCAAATTTGTTTGATATGATATTAAATTTACAAATGCTAAGAAACTAAGATAAATTTTATGACAAATATTTATGTTTTTATATGGATATGGTTTTTTAGAATCTTTCCGAATATAATAATTCTTTGTACTTATTTAAAAATCCGAAAAGTTTCAACTATATATATGTCTTTATTTTTTATTTTTCTAAATTTAATAAAGGAAGCGAAATGTACCAAATAAGTAGCGGTAGTTACAAGTTTTACCCAATATATACACCTTAGAAAATGATTGCTTCAAAGAACCTCTTTTGTTTGTGGTGATTAGGTAAGCATGTGGAAAAGGACCGTTATGCCCCCACCCACCATGCATCTTTTCCCCTTCTTTTGGAAACAATCTACAATGGTTTCATTTCTAATAAGCCCCACGAAATCAACTTAACACCATACGTGTATATACACGTATATCCATATCTATCTATCTATTTTATACCTACATACCTACAAGTTTCATGTGATTCGGTTAAAGGGTAGTTTGGTCATTTCATATGTTAGGACTATGTATTGGTATTTTGTTGTCAAATAATAAATTAGGAAGTGTCTAGAATCACTTGATCTAACGTGCTTGATCCAAATGTTTCACATGATTCAATTTAAAAGGTTGTTTTAGTAATCTTTAGACTTTTGACCATCGTACTTATACCTTTGTTGCCGAACAATAAGGGGGAATTGCCTAGAATTACTTGGTATAGCACGTCTTAACGTTTTTCATATCTAAATGTATCATGTGATTTGGCCCCAAAGGTGTTTTGGTAATTTCACATTTTGGGTCATGCCCTATTATTTTAGTTGGCAAACATTTATGGGGAATTGCCTAGAATTACATGCTACAACATTTTTAGCATTACTTTCATATCTACATGATATGATCGGTCAAAAGAATCTTTTAACAATATAAAATATTTTAGTCCTGTGCTTATACTTTTATTATCAGATAGTTACAGTTTATTGCTTAAATTCAGTTGGTTTAATACTCTAAATAATGTTTTTAACAATCATGCTATTCTATATATAAATTAACGTTATCTGATTCAAAGGGTATTTTTGTATTTAAGATCTTCTCATAGCAAACCACAAGATGGAGTACCTAAGTCACTAGTTAGTTTTGGGTACCATAGCGCTATTTTTAATATAAATGGACATGTCAAAAAGTGTCATGAGAATTGAGATTCATTTAAGGGGTAGTTTGGTAATTTTGCATAGTGCCAATTAACAAGAAAACTACTTTACTTTAATGTTCTTTTTTTCTAATTTTAACAACTACAAGTTATTCGAAAAACCTATTTAAATTTTTATTGTGTCGATTATTGACCGTCTTGTGGCTACAAATTAGGCACCGGGAACATGGCGATGGATGCTCGGAGTTGCCGGGCTCCCGGCCCTTTTGCAATTCGTGCTCATGCTCGGCCTCCCTGAGTCACCACGTTGGCTATACCGCAAGGTCCGTTCGTTGTCTCTCTCTCTCTCTCTCTCTCTCTCTATCTCTCTCTCTCTATATATATATACACATATAGAGGGAGGTTCAAATGAGAAGTGCTAAATAAATGAGAAGTGCTAAATAAATGAGAAGTAGAGAAGTGATCATAACCTTCTATTTTGTGGAATATGGAAGGGTATTTTGGTAATTATTCGCATAATTCATATATGAACCATTCCAATTATTCATATATGAATCATTGTAGTGTGAAGATTCATATACGACTCGGGAAATGTCAAATCCCGAGTTGGGGTGCCCAACTCGGGAAATGTCAAATCCCGACTTGGGGACACACTACAATGATTCATATATGAATCATTCCAATTATTCATATATGAACTATTTCGAATAATTACCAAAATACCCTTCCGCTATTCCACAAAACTTACGGTACTCCTTTAATAATCTGTTGCACCAATTAATTAATAACCATTGATCAAATAAATAAAAAGCTATGATCACTTCTCTACTTCATAGTTTTTTTATCACTTCTCATTTGAACCTCCCTCTATACATATGTGTGTGTGTGTGGGGGGGGGGGGGGGGTTGGCATCACGTAAGAACAATTTGTGTTCATAAGACCACATTTTCCGCTTGAAGGTTACTTTAAGTGTTTTGTCGTGAACTTTTAAGTTTCACAATGTACGTAGTTTCACATGTCTCAGGAAATCAGTTTGGTTTCACATTATCCCAAGTCTATATCTATCTATTTATGTATCCAAATCTGGCGGAAACGATGAAATTAAAACAAGATGGATGATTAGAAATCAAAATCGAGCCCACCCAAGGATTGTATTCAAAAAATCGAACATAGAAACCTCCTATTGAGCAAAACAATGCAAATTTCAAAATATTGGAGTAGGAAAATAAATTCACCTTTGTCAACCATTGATGAGTGGCGGAGATCATTTCTCTACTTCGTACTTTTTTAGCACTTCTCATTTGAATCTAATACTATATATGCCACGTGGCACACTCTCGGCTATATATATATATATATATATATATATAGGGTGGGTTCAAATGTGAACGTGAGGACAGCCTAGAGCGCGACACGTGGCAATCTGACTTCCGCTGGTTAAGCTTTATTCAGTCTGCATAAACCCGCGGGTACTGAATAAGGCATGAATAAAACTAACCCGCGGCTAAGTCGCCCGCGTCCGAGTGCGACTAAGCCTTATGCGTACTGCATAAAGCTTTATTCAGTCTGAATGATAGCGTTATGCAGTATGCACAAGCTTAGTCGACAAAATTTTAGATTGACACGTGTCGCGCTCTGGGCTGTCCTCACGTTCACAACCAAAAAGTTGTTCGCATTTGAACTTTCCTCTCTATATATATAGCATCTGGCCTGCAAATGAATAATTTGAGTAGTTAGTTTTCATGGTTTTCAAACTTTTTACGGTTTTCAAATGAACCCGCCCCTGTGTATGTCTGTTATGCACATATGTATTTACGATGTAGAGAACGAAATGTATTGATTTGTTGACAGGGAAGAGAGGAAGAGGCGATAACGACGCTACGAAAGATATACTCGGCCGAAGATGCCGAAGTGGAGATCGAAGCCCTAAGGGAATCGGTCGAAAAAGAGATCGAGGAAACAGGATCGTCCGAGAAAATCAACATGATCAAACTACTCAAAACGACGACCGTAAGACGAGGTCTCATAGCCGGGGTCGGGCTTCAGGTTTTCCAACAATTCGTCGGAATCAACACCGTGATGTATTACAGCCCGACCATCGCTCAATTAGCTGGCATCGCGTCGAACCAAACCGCGCTCCTGCTCTCGCTCGTGACCGCTGGGCTCAACGCTATGGGCTCGGTCGTCAGCATATATTTCATCGATCGGACCGGAAGGAAGAAGCTGCTCGTGATCAGTTTGATCGGGGTCATCCTCTCGTTGGGACTTCTCGCGGGCGCGTTTCACGAGACCACGACGCACTCGCCGGCAGTTAGTTGGACGGAAACGGCTCGGTTCGGAAACTCCACGTGCCCGGATTTCGGATCGAACGGGCCATCGGTTATGTGGGATTGTATGAAATGCTTAAAGGCTAAACATCCAGATTGTGGATTTTGTGCTGCCTCTGGTGATAAGGTAAAAAGATACATTTTGACTTTTATGGTCAACCTATATAATCTTTAACTTCGTAATTCATGCGAAATTTATGATGATTTTGAAAACTACCAAAACCATTTACAATACGCTAAAGCTGAATCGTTTTGATGTTTAGTTTGAGCTAAAGAACTTACTCAATCGTATCAATTTTGAATTTGAAAACTAGCATGTTTGACTTTTATGGTCAACCTAGCTAATCTTTGACTTCGTAATTCATACGAACTTTTTCCACGATTTCAAAAACTATCCAAACCCTTTACGAACCGATAAACTGGAATCGGTTTGATGCTTAGTTTAAAATAATTTACATACTCGATCGTATCAATTTTGAATTCGAAAACTAGCTTATTTGACTTTTATTGTTAACCTATCTAGTGTTTTAACTTCATAAATCGGACAAATTTTCCGACGACTTCGAAAATTACAATGACCCTTTATGAAACGATAAACTGAAGTCGATATCATATTTGATTTACGCTAAATGACGTATTTTATTGTACCGATTTCGAATTCGAAAACTATTATGTTTGACTTTGAAGCAAACTTTCATCGCAGTTGTTTCCCGGTGCTTGTTTGATCTCCAACGATCCGGTTAAGGACCGCTGCCATGACGAAGGCCGATTATGGTACACTCGTGGATGTCCGAGCAAACTCGGGTGGCTCGCGCTAGTGGGTTTAGCGGTCTACATCATTTTCTTCTCCCCCGGAATGGGTACGGTCCCATGGATCGTTAACTCCGAGATATATCCGTTACGGTTCCGAGGGGTTTGCGGTGGCATAGCCGCAACCGCAAACTGGATCTCGAATCTCATCGTAGCTCAGTCGTTTTTATCACTAACAGAAGGCATAGGAACCGATTGGACCTTTTTGATTTTCGGGGTGATTTCGGTCGTGGCCTTGTTTTTTGTGCTCATTTTCGTGCCGGAAACCAAAGGTTTGCCGATTGAGGAGGTCGAAAAGATGCTCGAAGAACGGTCTTTTCAGTTGAAGTTCTGGGAAAAGAGGCCACAAATTGCAAAGAAAAGTTCCAAAATTGATGCTTGAAGTCTATGATTTTCTACAAGTATTTAGTGATATGGAGTATTTGAATTAGATTATGTGGTTTTAGAGGGAATTGTATTTTTAGTTACTCGCGAATGAATAGCGTATAAGAAAGATCGGGTACGGTCCATAATTGGTTGTAGGGTCCATGATGGACCCTACAAGATGTGTATCGAAAGGTGTCTTTCTTAATATCGTATTCGTCGTATGAGAATACGGGTAATTTATGTAGTAGCCATTGGTATAAGATGTAATTGGTAATATAAGCACACTTTATGCATTTCAAGAAAATAAGCATTGCAATAAACTTGTTAGAGTATATATCTGAAACCTTTTTAAATCTCTCAATGTCGACTTTTAATTATATACATAAAAGGCTGATTTAAGAAAACTAAATATCATTAAAAGGAAAGAAATAAGGAATGATAGTGAATCCATTAAAAAAATTGAAAAATCTATTTGAAAATACATGTCTATCAATGTACAAATTTCACGGATAGTAAAGATAGGAACGGGATTTTTCCCATTTATAAAATAATTTTGTATGTAATATATTTATATGCATTATACATAATCCCTATTTCACTTTGTTATTTTTGAATCGGAAGTTGTTGAGTTTCCAGATCTGGATTCTGAGAGTTGAAATTGTTCGAATTCGTTTTGTTTATTTTGCTTTATAACTCGTTGATTGTTTGTTTTTTGCTGTTGATTTTTCAGATCTGGAAAGTTGTTTGAATTGTTATGGTGTTTTTGTTTGTAACTTGTTTATTGTTACTGAAATTGACAGTCTGGAGCTGAAATTGTTTTGAATTTATGTAATTTTTATGTTGTTAATATGAATATTCATAAGGTGAATAAAATATTCATATGGTGAATATATGATGAGTATGATATGGCGAAATTGAATATTCATATGGTGAAATTGAATATTCATATGGTAAATATATGATGAATATGATATGGGAAATATGAATATTCATATGGTGAATTGATGATGTGAAAAATGTGGTTGGATGAATGCAGTGAAGGTGTTTTGATTGTGTTTTTATTGTGTTTTTATCTGGTGAATATGAATATTCATATGGTGAATATATGATGAATATGAATATTCATATGATGAATATGATATGGTGAATATAAATATTCATATGGTGAATATATGATCAATATGAATATTCATATGGTGAATATAAATATTTATATGGTGAATGGTTTTATATAATTTTTTATCTGGCGAATATGAATATTCATATGGTGAATATATAATGAAAAATATATGGTGAATATTCATATAATGAATAAACTGCGATTTTCAGATCAAGTGCTTAGATTATTCCTCAAGTTTTTACAAAAAAGTGAATATATATATATTTTGTAAAAACCACATATTTTGTAAAAACCTCTTCTTTTGTAAAAACTTGAGGAATAATCTAAAATGACGATCATGCCCTTTTTAGATCAAATGCTTAGATTATTCCTCAAGTTTTTACAAAAAAATGGTTTTTTCCTTGAAGGACCCTATATATATATATATATATAGAGGAAGGTTCAAATGTGAACCACTTTTTGGTTGTGAACGTGAGGACAACCGAGAGCGCAAACCCGACTTCTGAGAGGCAAATCCAAAATTTACCTGAGCAGGAATAAAAATAAAATATCATAAAAATAAAATATAAAAGTTAATCATATAAAAATAATGTTTAATTAAAAAATTTATACATGTGATCTTTTTATGTAGTTTTTACCAAAAAAAACTAAATAAAAAGAAAGCCAAAATGATTCAAATTTCAAACCTATAACGTTACGATTAATGTAAGGAAGCACTATTCAAATAAAAAAAAATTGTAGCTTTGAGTAACTTTTTGTGATTTAAGCGTTAACATTACTATGCAACTTCAACAATATCTACCTATCCAAATATCAACACTACTTGTTTAACGACGCCTATGGCTTAAGTGATGACCCACTGACACACATCATCACGCCATCTAAAAAAGCCTATTGAAGCAGCAATATGGTTAACGCACGTTGTTGTGGGAGACAGATGTGACAAGACATCATGGTCGAGAGGAAAAAAAGCAAAAGAAATGGAAAAGCTTTGTAGCGATAAAAAAGATTAAAGACGGGAGTTGTGGATACGTTTTTCCGTCGCAAAAGTTGGGTAAAGTAGGACCTTATAAATTTGACAATTACATAAAGCTTAGTTGCTTCTTCTTCTTTTCTTGTTGCTTTATAAAGCTATATCATTACTACCAAAAGATGTTTTCTCATGATGGCAAAACCCGTCGCTAAGTGCTTGCAGGCGTGGTGGATGTGACATGAAAACTAAAATGAGACTAAAAAATGTATCTACATCATTTAAATTATGAGTTCAAATCTTTTAGATCAAAATCAATAAGTATTTGTTGATCTACCAAGTTGTCACTTCGTCTTTTTGCCTCGAATTGGAGAAGTATTGAACTTTTGGTATTATTATTGCATAACATTTTGACTTTAAGTATACAACTTTTAGCTACAAACACACATCTTATTAAAATTTTACATTTAGACTCCATAAAACCAATTGATTGACAAGTTCAAATACAAAATAAACGTTGAGTACTATACAATGCTACAAAACCGTTCACAACTTACAAGCTTGCAAGTTTTCCTTTTTAACAATAAATTGCATGTAATTTACATCCAATAGCATTAAGTGTACACAATTTGTATTTTAGAACTATACGTATACGGTCGATAAATTCTGTAATTTCATTTTGTAAAGAGAAAAATAAACACAAGATATTGTTGTCATCAATTTACAGGAAGACTTTGTGGTTATGGATTGGTTTTCTTGGCGGTGCTCGCTGTGTCTCTATGGCACCTTTGGAGATGGCGGAACGATATTTTTTTGCTAATGAGGCCACCATGAGCAAGAAGAGACTTGAAAACCTCTTACCTTAATTACAAAACTTGTCTAAACTTTGGATTGGTAGCAAAAACAAGAAATTAAACCTAAATCTTAACAACTGGTTCTTGTCGCCGCTTGGAGAGTAAGCCGTTTTCTTATGTCAGTTGTTTTAGTTGGTTGCTTGGCTCTCTTTTTTTGGTTTTTTTCCCTTTCCTTGTTTATTGGCTGGCTTTCAGCTTCTTATTCTCCTTTGCTAGCTCCTCGCTAGCTTTCGGCAGTAAATTCTTTTGGGTTGGCTAGGCGGGGTTGATGGATTTGCAGAAGCTAATTGCTTAGTCCGCTCTCTTTCCTTTAAAAAAAGTTTGGTTTTAATGTGTAATCAATTAGTTTGGTTTGTTTGGTTGATTTTTGTTGTTTACGGTTCATAATAAGGTTAGTTTTCAATCAAACCGAGTCAAATCAAAATTTTTGGATCCTAATATTTTACATTTCTGGGACTTATTCGTGATTGGGCTCAATATGAGTTCAAAAAAGGTGAGAGCCCAATATAATTATTTGGAGTTATGCTTTTGGGCTGTGTTCTTGCTGGGGCTCAATATTAGTTGTACGAATTATTTGTTGGTAACACTTAAACTTAGGCATGTAAATGAGACCCATTCCGTTAGAGAACACGATATACTGTTTCGTTGGAGAAAATGATGTAGCCATCCCCTACGTAGATCAGCGGTTACCTGCAAAACGAAAGAGTGGGAATGGGACCGGATTCCCAGAAAGTTAAAAACTGAAGACAAGGACGAAGTAAGGTAACGTGATCCTCTACTCGCTATATCCCTATATATTTAATATATTAATATACTTATTACAAGTACTAGTTTATAAGCTACCTAGCTTAAATAAAATTATTTTATAAAAAAAAATTAGATTTAATATTATTTAGATCTAGGAAGAGTATTTTGACTTTTTTTTTTGTATTTACAATTTTGCCACATCACTGTTGATATGCCCACTTGAATGACATGATTGCTGATTATAATATTGTTTCGGCCTTTTTTTTGGAAGGGGTATCCCAGACCACATTGGGCCCAGACTAATCCTCGGCAATTTTTGGGCCGAAGCCCGACTGCTAAAGCATGCAGCCCGGGTCGAAGCCCCCGTACCTCCAGAATGCGTCCCCCAGGGCTCGAACTTGGGTTCACCACTATGTAGTGCCCAAGCCTTACCACTAGGCTATCACTCCTTTTTGATATGATCATTTTGATTATTGGTAATATTAATTTGTTTTTTTTCTTTTTTGAATTTGAAAGTTGTTAAACCATTACCAAAGGAGTGATAGCCTAGTGGTAAGGCTTGGGCACTACATAGTGGTGAACCTGAGTTCGAGCCCTGGGGGACGCATTCTGGAGGTACGGGGGCTTCGACCCCGGGCTGCATGCTTTAGCAGTCGGGCTTCGGTCCAAAATTGCCGAGGATTAGTCTGGGCCCAATGTGGTCTGGGATACCTCTTCCAAAAGTTGTTAAACCATTGTCAGACACTTGACTAATGTTCTAAACAGGGGCGGAACACGACCATGGTAGACTCGGGGGCCGAAATATATAGTTTAATTTAAGTAGTTTTTTATATGACGTAATATTAAATTTCAAAAGAAAAAACGGTTAACATAAAACTAAAAATGAGGACAATTAAATTACTACATGAAAAATAGTACCAAAAATTTGTTATGCTATTCGATAATTATGAATCCCTAAAAGGAAATATTTATATTAGTAATAAGACACGATATAGTATTATTTAAATATATATTTTTTAAATCTTATTTTTACATATAATTAGTATCAATGATATACTATGGTGGATTAAAAGGAAAAATGATAAAAATGGGTGAATGAAAATTATTTTTAATACTATTTAAAAATGTTTTTTACCTATAATATAGTTGATAGAAAAGAAAATTGGTAAAAAAGTAAATGCAAATTATTATTTTATATGGTTTAAAGACTAAGGTTTTATATATATATATACAAATATTTGTGTTAAATGGCAAAATTGGAAAAAATAAATGCAGAGAAAGGGTTTTGTTGGCAAAACTGGAAAAAATAAAGGGTTTTGGTTAAATGGCAAAATTGGAAAAAATAAATCCAGAGACGGGGCCTTGAACCCGTGACCATTAGGGGTGAGTATCGGAACCGGGTACCCGTTTTTGGAACCGAAACCGCTATGGAACCGCCGGTTTCGGAAGCGGAACGATGTGAGTGGTTCCGGTTCCTAAAATACTGAACCGGTCGGGACCGGTTCCGGTTCCGGTTCTCATTTTTGTGGAACCGCTAACCGCCGGGTACCCGCCGGAACCGGTTATGCTATACATATGTATATATTTATATATTAATAAAGGTAATTTTATATATATGATTATTATGTTTAATAGACTAAATTTAAAATTATTATTTTACCTTTTACATTACGCATAAACTTACGACCACTTTTTCACTCGACTTATTTATTCTCTTTATTCGATATTTTTATATTGTATTTAGCATTTCAAGTTGTGTGTTTTGTTATTTTCATTTTCAAAAATTGTCGTAATTATTTATATAGTTTTTATCGGATAAGTTTTCATCGTTTTACTATTTATTTCGTTACGTTGTGACTA
Organism: Centaurea solstitialis; assembly: GCA_030169165.1. Lineage (NCBI taxonomy): Eukaryota > Viridiplantae > Streptophyta > Magnoliopsida > Asterales > Asteraceae > Centaurea > Centaurea solstitialis. Next base: position 41,957,255 of record CM058040.1, read on the forward strand.
TGTAATAACTAATAATTTCTTTTTTATAACATAAAATATTAAAAAACATTTAAAAAATTAGACACCGGGTACCCGGTTTCGGAACCGGAACCGGCGGTTCCGGGACCGGTTCCCAAATATGAAGACCCGGTGCAACCGGTTCCAGTTCCGGTTCCTTCATTCTAGGAACCGCCGGTTCTGGTTCCGGTTCCATGAATTTTGGCCGGGTACCCGGTTTTGCTCACCCCTAGTGACTACATATATAAAGATAAAGGGTACTGCTAACCACTTGTCACTTGAGCTATATGTATCAAATTGTAAAATACCATATTTATTATATATGTACCAAAATAAAAAATACAATAACTACCCGAAAAACCGGGGGGCCATGGCCCCCGATGGCCCTCATAGGGATCCGCCCCTGGTTCTAAATGATGTAAGGCGTGACGTGACGGCGAAGTCAAGTCTTAAGTCTTACGAGTTATGGTGAAGTCACGACTTTTTCCAAGGTGTGACTTAAGGCAGTATATTTGTATACAAAATAATATATATGCATATATATATATATATATATATATATATATATATATATAGAGGGAGGTTCAAATGTAAACTCTATATTTCGTGTAAACTATGTAAACCCATCGTGGCCCTTGATCAAAAAAATCAAAGGAAGATATGGATTCATAGAAAATATGGAAATTTCCATATTTCACATATGGAAATATGAAAATGTGAAATATGGAAACGTTTTTTAAAATCAATGGTGTGGATTGGTTTACATAGTTTACACGAAATATAGAGTTTACATTTGAACCTCCCTCTATATATATATATATCTATACATAGGAATAATCAAATAAAAACCATTTTTTTTGTAAAAATCCGAGAAAACCAACTAAAAAATAATTTTTTTAGGATTTTTTTTATCAAATACTATGATATTAACTATTGTTACACATATATATTTTTTCATAATGTAAGTATCATCCATGAAAAAATAAATTTTTTATTCATATTATGAATCGAAAATATACAACATTTTTATTCATATTTTGAAACAAATTCATGGATGATATTCATCTTATGAAAAAAAAATATGTGAAACAACATATCAATTCTAACATTTGATGAAAAAAAATCGTAAAAAAATTTATTTTTTACTCGGTTTTTACGGGTTATTACAAAAAAAGTGGTTTTTACATGAAGGCTCCTCTATATATACATATTCAAATGAGAAGTGCTAAATAAATGAGAAGTAGAGAAGTGATCATAGCCTTCTATTTTGTAGAATACGGAAGGGTATTTTTGGTAATTATTCGCATAATTCATATATTAACCATTCCAATTATTCATATATGAATCATTGTAGTGTGAAGATTCATATATGAACTCATATATGAATCTTCACACTACAATGATTCATATATGAATAATTGGAATGGTTCATATATGAATTATGCGAATAATTACCAAAATACCCTTTCGTATTCCACAAAACTTACGGTACTCCTTTAATAATCTGTTGCACCACTTAATTTAATAACCATTGATCAAATAAATAGAAGGCTATGATCACTTCTCTACTTCATAGTTTTTTTATCACTTCTCATTTGAACCTCCCTATATATATATATATATATATATATATGGGTGGGTTCAAATGTGAACCACTTTTTGGTTGTGAATCTGAGGACAGCCGAGAGCGTGACACGTGACGGATGACTAGGCGCCACGTTAGATCCACGGCGGGTGACTAGGCGCAATTCATGGGAGGGCATTGAATTAAAGGGGGGGACCACACTTAAAGCCGCCACGTGTCGCGCTCTCGGCTGTCCTCATGTTCACAACCAAAAATTGGTTCACATTTGAACTTTCCTCTCTCTCTCTCTCTCTCTCTCTCTATATATATATATATATATATATATATAGGGGTGGGTTCAAATGTGAACCACTTTTTGGTTGTGAACGTGAGGACAGCCGAGAGCGCGACACGTGGTGGATGACTAGGCGCCACGTCAAGTCGACGGCGGATGACTAGACACAATTCATGGGAGGGCACTGAATTAAAGGGGGGACCACACTCAAAGCCGCCACGTGTCGCGCTCTTGGTTGTCCTCACGTTCACAACCAAAAAGTGGTTCACATTTGAACTTTCCTCTATATATATATATATTTGTGTGTGTGTTTATGTCAGTGTTTTGAACCATAATAATTAATTCCAATAAAATGATAAACAAATGAATTTCTATATTCTAATATATTGATGAACAAATTCTAATCAAAACCAAGGTTCTAAATGGCGTGACGGCGAGACCAAACCTGAAGCCATGACATTTTCAAGGCTTGACTTATGACGTCAAATTTCTAGTTCATATAAAAATATTATATATAAGAGCATATGTTTAGCACTGTCATTCAATGAGTTTATAGTAATAAGCAAGTTAAAATTAGGTTATATATTAAAAACTAGCAAATAAAACCTTAAAAACGTACAAAAAAAATCAAATATCGCATTAGGAGAACTACGCATTAGGCCAAGGCGTGCCACGAGCTTACCATGGCGTAAGACACAAGCCTTGAAATCATGGCGCGCCATGGCGGCTACGTGGCGAGTTTTTTAGAATAGTGATCAAAACTAATGGGTAAATTCTAATCCAATTTCGATGTACACAAATTCGAAAAGCCAGAAGTTCACAAGTTTGTAATGCCATAACACACCTTAATGAGCTCGACGCATTACATCGATGCCAATAGGGTATATGTGGTGGCAAGGTGGCACCTCAGCGGCAATACATGTTTTTCTAGAACATTGCACTTGACAACTCCTATGTTGTTTTCAAATTTGATTTTGTAAAAAAATGTCTCTAACTACCGTTGGATCCCTCTTAGGGATGGTAATTGGTGATGGTGGTGGTTTTGGAGGGGGGGGGGGAGGGTTTGACAATCCTTAGCCCTGGATAATGGTAAGAGTTGCTAGCCCTAGCCTCGTTCCTGGTAGGTACGAGGATCCCTATCTCAGCACCAGTCAATTTTTGGTCAATACCTTTATGCCCATTGACAGGATCGAATCAATAACAAGAACAAAAAAACAATTCAAAGAAGTTTGCGGAATAACACTTTGAATGAATTAACAATGAATTGAATGAAACAGTTTTGATTATCACAAGTTTAATGATTACAAACCAAAGCCCCAATCTGATTTGAACAGGCTCAAATCAGACGTACAATACTTCTCTATTGTAGGGATTCAAGAATAATCTTGAGGCTTCAAATTCTAAACACAAAACTTAATGAACTCGTTATCTGAACCCATCAGCTATATATACGAGTTACAAGATAAACATAAGGAAAGTAAATCTACAAGATAATCTCCAAAGAATCGCATCCATTCCATATCTACATCAACATAATCCTTTCCTTATCTTGACTCTCCCAGCAGTGGTAAAACAGAATCAGTGGTAAACTTCAACAGCAGTAGTAATTCTGTTCTAGCAGTGGTAACCTTTACATTGGCAGTGGTAACTCCAAAATCTCCTTCAGTGGTAATGATCAAAAGCCAGCAGCCATAACTCTTCAGTAGTAACTCTGCAACAATTATTTAGACCCAACAATCTCCCCCTAACTTAGCTTTTCATACATGAGGAGCTAAGTTCTTGAGTCTGATCTTCAAATAAGTCTTTATCTTCTTGATCAATAACCTTGCAGGTTTAGTAGGCTCTCCATCTGTGCTTAGTTGAACATTTACCATGCCTTGTAATTTTTGAATGTCAAGCACATCAGTATCACACTCATCCAGGTAATACTCTCTGCTAGTACCATTGACTGTTAAGCTGTAAACTCTGCTCTTTTCAAACCATCTCCATTCATTAACCACTTCACATGCTTGATTCTGCAAATCTGAAATCCTAGATGGTTCAAACAACCAAAATAGGCATTCCATAGCACTTTTCATCTTCAAAATCTTTTCAGAACCAACACTGTCATCCACAGCTGTATCAATCATCTTTAAACCAAGTACATACATCTCTCTCAGATTTTCTCTTGTACAGACTTCTAGAACTTTGAACCAAACTGAATCACTTTGCTCAGAACCATTATCCCATCTGACAAAGAAATTCAATTCTTCAGAAATACCCCATTCTGTCACCTTCTTGGGTCTTTGTTCAACAATCTGAACATCAAAGTATCTTTCATTGATGTCTAGAAGTTGTTCCTTTAGCTTCTCCAATAACTCCTTGTCAAGATCAGTGAGTCCAGACTTTTGATCTTTTGTCTTCAGTATACTCTCCATCAGGACAGGCTCAAAGTCATACCTTTTGTCAATAAGGAAATAACTTTGTCTTCCCTTTTCAAAAGTAACTGAAAACACTCTGTTGTAAGTACTCCATGAGACAACCTTTCCTTCACCAATGCTATCATCTTGATCTCTAGCTCCTTTCTTCTTCATATCCTCCCTTGCCTTTGAAAATGCAAACATGAACTGCAAATTCTCATTTAACAGTTTGGTCTCCTCAAACTCTTCATTCTCTTTTGTACACCCAATCTCATACATATTCTTAAGATCTGCCCTTGAAATCTTTTTGAAAATTCCATCAATACTAGCAAAAATCTCATTCTCTCCAGTACTTCTGAACACTTTGAAGACATCAACCTCCTTATCTTCAAAATATAACCAATCAGAAATATTTGAAGTCTCTTCTACCAGTTTCACCTTTTGCTTCTTCTTAGCTATGAACTTCTTTCTCATTGGTTTTGGCACTTGTACCTCTGATTCTTTTTCAGCAATCTCAGCCTCCTCATCAACTTCTTTCTCAATCTTTTTTTCAGCTTCCGGATTGGCTTGTTGAACAAGTACACTTTCTTTAACTGGATCAGCAGCAACTCCAGCAGCAGTACTATCAGCATTACCTTCAGCAGTGGTAATCTGATCTCTCTTTCTCTTCCTATGCACCAAGGGCACATCTTCTTGTTCTTGTTCTTCCACAGCCTGTTGATGCATCACTTCCCTTGTAGCATTGTACTTCTGTTCAACCTTCTCCAAATCCCACTTTGCAAATTACTGAACTGGTTTTCCAAGAGCACCAGCCAGATACCTTACCATAATCCTCCTCTTTTCAGTAGCTGCTTTAGGAGTGACTTTCTTTGAAGTTTTCTTCACAGGTTTCTTCTTTGTAGCTTTGGCTTCTTCCAAATCCAACTCCTGTTGTAGTCTTTCAGCTGCCAACCTGTCTTCCTCTTCCACTCTAGCCAAGTCTTCTTTTCTTTTCCTCTCTTCCTCTTCTGTAAGCTTTTGAATGAAAGCCTCAGAGAGTTGATTTGCAACCACTGGATCTATAACTGGCTTCATTCTTTCATCTTCATCAGAGTCTGGATCGGTTTCTTCTTCCACAATTCTCTTTCCTTTATCCATGGGATCTATTTCAGCATCCTTCTTCTTTGAGACTTCAGGCTCCTTGATAACTACACCTTTGGTTGTTGGAATAACCTTAGGCAGTTTCAAGAGCAATTCAGCAATTGTCACCTCATCTTCATTCACCTCCAACCCAGTCTCTTTTTCTATCTCTTTCTCAACTTCTTTTCCAGTTTCCCTTTCAGACTCCCCCTTAGCTTCAGCTTCTTTTTCTTTGATTTCAGTACTATCCATAGCAACTTCAGGCATATCAGTTCCAGTACCAACTTCACTTTCAGTCACAACAATCTTTGGTTCAGTAAAATCAGCCTCAATATTGATACCAGCATCACCAACCTCAACATTTACACCTCTGATCTCACCTTCTTCATTCACAACTTCAGCCTTTTCATTGATCACCTTCTTTTTCTTCTGCTCCCCCTTGATCTTTGATCTCCTCTCCCCCTTTGTGAATGAGACCAATGTGGAGTACCGCCTTTGAAGAGCTGAAATCTTCATGTGCATACAAGCCATTTGAGCACCTTGAGCTTGGATTATCTTTGACTGTTTAATAATCTGAGCTTCATGAGCTTTGATCAGATTATGCTGAGCAGTGACCAATTCCTCCAATGTCTCCAATCTGGACTCATGGGAGTCATGCTTTTGATCATGAGTCTGGAAATTTTCATCATGAGCCCTCAGATCATCAGCAATCACCTTCAAATCTGCCATCAAATCAGTGTAGTTATATCTACCCTCACCAGGTTTAGGAGTGTTTACCTCCCTTACTGGATCTTTGAGCTTTTTGACAGAAGTCTTCAGCCTAGCTGAAGCACTAGCTTCCCCCTTGGTTTCTTGGCACCTGGGACCTCCTATTGATTTCTCAATTGGAGTTGCCGTGGTGGGGGTCTTAGCTATGTTCAGACTGTCCTGATGCACACCTTGTGCAACATCAGTACTCTGAGCCTCACCAACCACACGCCCATCCTTCTCCTTAGAGGGCACCTTCTTTATACTTGAGTGGGGAGACACTCCATGGGTATCCCTTTGGAATGAGTCAGAAGGAGAGTGCTCCAACTGATGGCTAATAGGCTGATTGGGTTTAGAAGCAGAGGAGGAAGGAGCTCCCCTGTTCTTTCTTGTATATCCTTTTAGTGAGGGGGTGGGGGTTGATTCAAGGGACTGAGGGACTTTTGTAGTGGAAGGTGGGGGTAGGTCATCAGTGGGTATGCTTGATTGTGAAGGCTGCAAGCCTGATGCCTCACTTTGAGGGGGGTTCACACCCATCATTGTATAGAACAATGGGGTGAAAGTGTCATTAGAGCCTTGTGCAGGTCTCTTCATGTTAGAGAACACCTTATGACCAAGAGCAGAGCTCTGATAGGTGTCTCCATCCAATGGTACAACCGACAATTGGTTATAACTTCTTGTACAAATCTTGGGAACATGTAAAAAGATTTTACTTTAGAATTGTTCATGTTCTCAAGGTTGTAAACAAGATCATCAAAGATCATTTGAGAAAAATTGAAAATCTGTCTAGTGGCCAAGCAAACCAAGGCAGATGCCATGGTACTACTGAACTCACTCCAACTTGTGGTTTTCTTTGAAAAGCAGTGTAATAGGGTATGCACAAAGAATCTCCACTGAGGGCAAAATTTACCCTTGAGATATTTTGAAGAGGTTTGGGAGCCTGCATACCCCATTCTTAGAAAAGAATCCATTATAGTGGAGGGTGATAGCATAGTGATACCTGAGTCATCATTCAGATGTAAATGATGTCTGATCTTGGCGGGGGTAATGGTCAGAGAATGACCACAGATTGTGGTCTGAATGATTTTGACCCCTTCAGATTCTTCAATGACAGCATTCGCCCAAAAATCTTGCATATGTCGAATGTAGATTGTGGGATTGATTGTGGCGGCATATGCGATGTTTGATGAGGACAAGAAGTCCACTATATCTTCAAACCCTTCAGAATTACTATCCTTAGTGAGATAGCCAATCTTGTTGTGATCCTGAATGAAACGAAGTGAATCCATTGTCGATCGATTAGAAAAACTGTAGTGCAGATTAAGGAATCAATACAGATGAAGAACAGATGATTTAGGAAGAAGGTAGGGTTTCAGAAATCGCAAGAATCGCAAGAGTTTCGAGAGCAAAAGTTCGAAATAGCCGTTTGAGAAAAAGGCGGTCAAATTAGGGCATTTATACACAAACCATGAGCAGCGGTAACTAACACTAGCAACAGTATTAGTTAAAAGCGGTGGTAACTAAAAAGGACTATCACTAGCAACAGTAATGTTAAAAGCAGTGGTAATGCAAGCAACATTAAGTTAAAAGCGGTAGTAACATTCAAGTACAATGGTAACTGGCAAGCGGTGGTAAATCGCGCGTGAGAAAGTTAAAAGCGGTAGTAACTAAAGCGAGCGGTGGTAAGCACACAAGCAATTGTAACTAGCGGTATTAACATAAAAGCAGTGGTAAGTGGCGAATACTAGCAACACTAATGTTAACCAGCGGTGGTAATCTGCGAGCAATGGTAATGGACAGCTAGCGGTGGTAACATGCGAACAATAGTAATGAATGGCTAGCGGTAGTAAAATGCGAACAAAAGTAATGGTCTAAATGAGAAGTAGTAAAGGCTTAGCGATAGAAACTATGCTTTGCGGTAGTAACACTGCAAGCAATAGTAACTTCAAATGAGCAGTGGTAACTTCACTCTGCTTTCTTCGACCAATCTGATGACTCCACCAGCTATCTGAAACATACACAAACTCATTAAATGCACCCTGAGTAATAGAAAAACAAAAAGAACAACTCAGAAAGAAAAAATATACAGAGATAGTACAAAGATAAATGTAACAAGAAGAGATTTATTCAGAGTTCATCATTCCAACACTAGTGACCAAGAATGTAAACATGCCTACATCAAAGGCTTTTGTAAAAAGGTCTGCATATTGATCATCAGTGTGGACTTTCAAGACTTGAATTAACTTCTTTTCATTACAGTCTCTGATAAAATGGTACTTAATATCTATATGTTTCGTCTTGGAGTGTTTGACAGGGTTGTTAACAATGCTAATAGCACTGTTATTGTCAATGTAGATTGGTGTCTGCAAGAAAGAAAGACCATAGTCTTGCATCTGGTTCTGAATCCATAGAACCTGTGAACAACACTGGGATGCAGCTATGTATTCAGCCTTCGTTGTTGACTGTGAAACTATGGTTTGTTTCTTGCACTGCCATGAGACCAATCTTCCTCCCAAGAATTGACATCCTCCTGATGTAGACTTTCTATCCAAGTTTGCTCCTCCATAATCACTATCAGTATAGGCCACTAGATCAAAAGAAGAGTCATTAGGATACCAAAGTCCCAACCTAGGTTGACCCTTGAGATATTTGAATATCCTTTTGACTACATGTAAGTGAGACTCCTTTGGCCTAACTTGATACCTAGCACAGACACAAACAGCAAACATAATATCAGGTCTGGAACCTGTAAGATACATCAAGGACCCAATCATGGATCTGTAGTGGTGAACATCAACTTCCTCCCCCTCAACATCAGCAGTGAGGTGCTTGTGTGTTTCCATAGGAGTGCTGGCAGGCTTTGCATCATTCATTCCAAACTTCTGAAGCATTGAGGCCACATATTTAGACTGATTGATAAAAATACCATCAGCCTTCTGCTTGACCTGTAGACCAAGAAAGAAGGTGAGCTCTCCCATAGAACTCATCTTAAATTTCTTATGCATCAGTTCCTCAAATTCCTTGCACATATCATCCCTTGTTGATCCAAAGATGATATCATCTACATAGATTTGAACAAGTAGCATATCAGTCTTTGTTCTCTTGATGAACAAGGTCTTATCAATGACACTTCTTTCAAATTTGTTCTCCAACAGATAGGAGGAACAAAGTATCATACCAAGCTCTAGGTGCCTGATGAAGACCATACAAAGCTTTCCTTAACTTGTAAACCTTATCAGGGTATTTAGGATCCTCAAACCCTGGAGGTTGACTGACATACACCTCTTCATCAATTGTGCCATAGAGAAAAACACTCTTGACATCCATCTGGAAGACTTTGAATCCTTTGTAAGATGCAAAGGCCAAAAACAGTCTGATGGCTTCAATTCTGGCAACTGGAGCAAATACATCATCATAGTCTATGCCTTCTTCTTGTGTTATTCCCTGAGCTACCAATCTGGCTTTTTTCTTAATAACAATGCCTCTCTCATCAGTCTTATTTCTGAATATCCACTTAGTGCCAATTACCATGTGTCCTCTTGGTAGATCCACCAGATCCCACACATGCTGTAGAACAAACTGCAGCAGCTCTTCTTGCATGGCTTCAATCCAACTGGGATCCTTCATTGCATCATGTGCCTTATTGGGTTCGGTTTGTGAGAGAAAAACAGAAATCATGCCAGAGTGTGGATCTGTTAAAGCTCTGCTTTGCTTCCTGGTGATCATAGGACACTGAATATCTCCTATCGCTAATGAAGGTGGATGATTCTTTTGAGTTCTTGTAAGGTGCAGGGGTTCCTCTGGCAAATCCACCCCTAAATGTTGTCAGAGAGGGAAGTTTCCTCAGTTTGCTGATCATCATTCTTCTCTACATTCTCTGCTTCCTTTTGCTGATCAGATTCTACTCCATCAGAGGTACAAAAATCATTAGGGTCTGCAATTGGCATGGGAAACATGACAAATGGAGGACTTGTTTCCTGGATCTGTTCTGTACTTGAACCTGTAATCACTGCACTGCTCATATTCAAAGAGTTAGTTAGTGAATCAATGTCAAACAACCAATTGGGACCACTTCCAGGTATGTTAGGAGTGTTCTCATTGCATCTGACATTGTCACTTTCTTCAATGATTCTGGTAGAGTTATTAAACACTCTAAGAGCCTTGCTTTGAGAAGAATATCCTACAAGAAATCCATCATCAGATTTACTGTCAAACTTGCCTAAGTGAGTTTTGGTATCAAGAATTGTGCAAGGACACCCAAAAGGTTTTAAAAATCCTATGTAGGGTTTCTTTTTCTCAAGCAGTTCATAGGGTGTCTTGCCTTTTGATTTGATTATAAGAACTCTGTTTTGAACATAGCAGGCAGTGTTAACTGCTTATGCCTAAAAAGTAATTGGAAGTTTGGAATCAGCCAACATAGTTCTTGCAGCCTCAATCAGTGTCCTATTTCTCCTCTCAGCAACACCATTCTGTTGAGGAGTTCTAGGGGCACTGTATTGTCTCTCAATACCTTTTTCCTCATAAAAACTGTTTAGATCAGCATTCTTAAATTCAGTGCCATTGTCTAATCTAATGACTTTCACTCTTAGATTTGTCTTGTTTTCCATTCTTAGCACAAAGGGTTTGATCAGTCCACTTGTCTCATCCTTTGTTCTTAGAAAGTAAACCCAAGTAAATCTGGAGTAATCATCAACTATCACAAGACAATAGGATTTCTAGCATATACTCATCACATTGGTAGGACTAAAAAGATCCATATGCAATAATTGTAAAGGTGATGAGATAGTGTTTACTTCTTTGGACTTGTGAGAGGATTTGTGTTGCTTACCTTTGAGGCAGGCTACACAATGATCATCACATGAAAATTCCTTTGCAGGCAAACCTCTTACAAGGTTGTTTTTGACAAGTAAATTCATGTTTTTGAAATTCATGTGACACATCCTCCTATGCCACAGTGATGATTCACTCACAGATGCTTTTGAAAATAAACAATTTAAAGATGATAAAGAAGAAGCATCCTCAATGTCCAAACAGTAAACATTATCTTTTCTAGGAGTCCTAAGCATTACCTGACTCTCATCAATCTTAAAACCAGGAGCAAGTATGAGACATTCAGTATCAGTGAAAAATACACCAAACTTCTTGTCACACACTTGTGATACACTCAGCAAATTGTATCTCAACTGCTCCACATAGTACACATCATCAAAGGTCATCTTACCTTTTGATACCTTACCTTTTCCACTTATCTTACCTCCTGTTGGATTATCCCCAAAGGCAACATGTCCACCTTCAAACCTTTTAAAGTCTTCAAGTAGGGACATGATACCTGTCATGTGCCTAGAGCAACCAGTATCCACATGCCAAAGATTGCTCCTTCTTCCTTGGTTGCTCTGCACATTCAATGGAAACAGTTAGTGTCTTGAGGGAACCCAAGCCAATATGGTCTTGGGTTCACCTTTCTCATTAACATAATTGAACTCTGCCAATCTGTTAAGTTTCAACAGATAATCTTTGCTAGGAATGTCATGACTGGAATATCTGGTTACAATGATGGGTTTTCTCTTCAAAGATTCTATAGTAGTATCAACTTTAGGAGTGTTTAAGTTACTACTGCTGCTATTGCTAGCAGCAGTATTCACTTCTACACTACTGCAGTTGTTACCACTGCTCTCAAAAGCAGCAGTATTACTTGTTGATGTTTTTGGTACCCATTTTGTAACCATCTTGACAGACTTCTTTTCAACCTTTTTCTTTTGAACTTTTCTTTTAGGTTGAATAGGCCTGTTCTGATTAGAAACAACTCTCTTGTGTGTAGGCTCAAATCTTCTAGTTTTCAGACCTTCCAATCCAATCACCTGTTGATTTTTGAAAACTGTTTCTTTGGTTAATTGGATTGAAGTAACAGTCTCTAGCTAGATGATTGAGCTTACAGCAGATAAAGCATGGTTTTGGCCTGTTTATCTTGTTTAGATCAACACCATGACATTGTGCCCATTGATTGTTCCAGTTTCTTTTGTTCCCTCTTGGATGATTTTTGTTTTGAGACTGTGAGGAAGTAACAGGATCAACTACAGTCCTCTGAGTGAAGTGGTCCTTCCTACTCTCTTTTCTATTGGTCTTAGGCTTTTTCCCTTTTTCCTTCTTTGAGGACATTACTTCTTTTCCTATGTCTTTGCTAGAGGTCTCTACCTTTTTGCTAGGAACAAATGGCATACCACCCTTCTCATTGGTGAGAATGTGGTTATCATCAGGAATGGTCTCTGTTGTGCTCTTCTCATCAGATTCTTCCTCAATGTCCACTGGATCTACTCTGTCTAACCCTTCTTTCAATCCTCCTCTATCCATTCTATCAAGCAAATCAGTGGTGGGAGGAATATAATTCTGGTTATAGGGTGGAGGGGTATTGTTGTATCCTATTCCCCTCTTCAAGTCATCATGGACTTGTGCTTTTATGATGGACTCTAAAGCTTTAGATGACTTTCAAAACTTTTCTAGGTCCTCCTTAGCATTAGTCAATTCTTTCCTAACACGTCCAACTCCTCCCTGACCTTGGACAACTTTCTCTAATACTCTTTCTTTTCCCACTTCCAGTAATTGTGATCATATTCAAACCGGAGTTCATTGGCTTTGTAAGCCTTGATTTGATCTTCCAGGTTCTCAATGATTTTACCATATTCTCTTCTCTCTCTCTCCATCTTCCTAATACTATCACTCATGGTCTGATTATGATCCCTGTACTTCTTCACAGTTTCCAAACAAGAATTTGAACAAAGTTTAGAAGTTACCTCAGAAGGGATTTCAGTTTCTTTGATCTCAGCCATGAGTGCTTGATTCTGAACAACTTCCTCTGCATGATCACTCCAATCAAAGCCTTGTCCCTCTTGTGATACTAGTGCTTGAGATGAACTAGGGTTGTTTCCTCTGTTGTTGAATCTAGAGGCTTGTGAAGAACCACCTCCAGAGTTCTGATGATTTGTGGATCCTCCCTTGCATTCTCTAGCGAAGTGCCCTGGTTCATTGCATTTGTAACACCTGACCTTTGTTTTGTCAAATCCAGCTTTATCTCCTCTCTTGACATCAAAGCTGTTTCTTCCAGTTCTTCTGATAAATCTCTTCATTCTTAAAGTGAGCATGGCCATCTGCCAGTTGATGTCCATCTCTTCAAGATCATCAGCATTGATTTGATCCAAATCATCATTGATCAATGATGATTTAACATGACTTGCTAAAAAGGCTTCCAAAACAGTATCATCATTGGATTCCTGAGATGCATAAGAGTTCTTATTAGAGATACTATCATTAGCAGTAGTATTATTATAGGAAGCAGTGGTATTAGTAAAAGCAGTAGTATTGAAAGAGCTAGGGTTTTCAGAAGAAAGAAGAGCAGTATTGTGAGAGTATCCAATAGGCTTTTTCTTAGCCTCCACTTCAGCTTCAAAGATCCTTAGATCATTGTAGAGATCTTCAAGTTCCTTGTCTTCTAGATCATCCCCTTGTCTGAATGAGACAGTGTAAATAGTCCATTCCTCTCCAAGAGATCTGAGGAACTTTTATTCATATCATCTTTGTCCATCTTCACATCCACAGTAGCAAGTTCTCCAATCAGCTTGTTGAATCTATCAAAAGTTTGAATCATGGACTCATTCTTCAGAGATGTGAAGTTCTCATATTGTTGCTTCAGAATGGCCTTCTGGTTTCTCTTTGTACTCTTGGTTCTAGAGAACCTCTTCTCTAGAGCAGTCCAGAGGGCTTTAGCATCAGTGCAGCTACTAAATTGATGTTGGTATTCATTGGGAACAGCCAACAACAGTGTACTTAGAGCCTTCATCTCAGTTTGCCTTCTTTTTCTGTCTGCATCAGATCTGGGAGGAGGTCTAGCACCACCTTCAGCAACTTCTTCATTAGTACCAGGCCCGTTTTCAACAACCTCCCACATTCCATAGTCTGTGAGAAGCATGTATTGACGGATCCTGATTTTCCACATGTCAAACTCATTGGGTTTGAGCATGGGGACTTTAGAAACCAAGACAGTTTCCTGAGTATCCATTGTTAATTGATTTTCTGAATAAAACAAGCTCTGATACCACTTGACAGGATCGAATCAATAACAAGAACAGAAAAACAATTCAAAGAAGTTTGCGGAATAACACTTTGAATGGATTAACAATGAATTGAATGAAACAGTTTTGATTATCACAAGTTTAATGATTACAAACCAAAGCCCCAATCAGATTTGAACAGGCTCAAATCAGACGTACAATACTTCTCTATTGAAGGGATTCAAGAATAATCTTGGCTTCAAATTCTAAACACAAAACTTAATGAACTCGTTATCTGAACATCTAATACCTATCAACTATATATACGAGTTACAAGATAAACATAAGGAAAGTAAATCTCCAAAAGAATCGCATCCATTCCATATCTTCATCAACAGAATCCTTTCCTTATCTTGACTCTCCCAGCAGTGGTAAAACAGAATCAGTGGTAAACTTCAACAGCAGTAGTAATTCTGTTCTAGCAGTGGTAAATTGATTCAGCAGTGGTAACCTTTACATTGGCAGTGGTAACTCCAAAATATCCTTCAGTGGTAATGATCAAAAGCCAGCAGCCGTAACTCTTCAGTAGTGACTCTGCAACAATAATTCGGACCTAACACCCATCCCCCCACCCTTTCGAGACCTATTATTTGAATAGTTTAAATTATTAAAAAAGTTATCCTTAAAAACTAATCAAAAATTTAACATTTTATCCAAAAGAAGTCGGAAAATGCATGCTTAACCTGCTCTATACAATTACTACATGGATATATGCATTGATATAATATAACTACTGGTATGCTCTTCTCATATATCTCATATTACTTTAGATTACAATTACATTGAATAATAATTACAAATGCATCAGATTACCATAAAAAATCACGAACACAAATATTTATTAATAAATATTACATTCAAGGGCGGAGCCAGAATTTTCAATAAGGGTGATCCTTTGTTTCAACTTTATTTTCTGCAAGATTGCCAATCCTTTTATGATTGTACCGAGTCTCTAAGTGTGGTGGATCACCCACACTAATGTAAGGGTATATAAAACCCTTTATATATTTCAAACATTGTTTATATATATATACGTATATATAAAGAGAGAGAGAGAGAGAGAGAAGATCATGCGAGGAGTCGAACAACTTACGAGAAATGCGATAAGTGCTAAATCATATGTTAGGCTAGAACAAAATCACATGTGATACATGTCTAGAAGGAAAGACTAGTCAACACAACCAAGGTCATGCAAAAGCCGCACGTACAAAGGCTCCTCAACTGAACGTGTATCACATGTGATTTTACCTTAAAAGCATATGTTATTTGGCTTCTCATATAAGCTAAGCACTTATCGTTTAAACTCAACCTATCTATCTATATATTTGATCGATGAATACGGAAGAGTTGTTAAGGCATCTAATTATAGATCAAAATAAGCAAATTCATTTTAAACTTAGTAAAACAATATTTTAATTTCATAGGACATAAATTTGCGTATTGTAACTTCTATATACTAAAAAAATAAATTTATATATTAATTATAGATAGAATAAAGAAAGTGGATTGGATGACTCAACATCTTTCAAAACAATACTAGCCTTTTAAATATATTATGAAGATGATTTTTTAAAAGGTGAGGGTGATCCAAGGGTCACCCAAGGCCAACCTTGGCTTCCCCCATGATTACTGATGCGGTAATTATCATACATAAAAAGCGAAACAAGTTTTAACCTCTAATGCCTAGCCACTGTCTTACCACATATACAGGCAAGCGTACCTGATCGTGAGTAATATAGTGTAGGAAAGTCCAGGTATCGTATCTACCACTGGGAACGGTCAAGTTATCGTAGACTGTTAATCTTGACTAGTTTAATTAACCTAAAGCTTTTGGGGGGGTTTATGAAAAAGGTTTAATAACTAAAAAGACAACTAAATTAATTAAGAACAAAGAAAGCAATTAAAAGATTGATTAAAACTATATAAAGGAAAACAGTAGTACTTATCATGGTATAGTGAATCCCCAAGTGGATGATTTAAACAGGCCAAAGGTTTGGTTGTTTCGGTTATTGTAGGAATTTAAGTCTGAGACACCCTAACATGTGACTATTATGGCTATCAACTAGGTCTTGGTCCTCCTAGCCCCAATACATAGGTCGTTTGTCAGACAATCTAGTACCGGCCACCCAATCCTATCACTATTGCATGGTTTTCTACTACCTGGTCGCTCTCGGTCCGAGTAACCACCTAACACAACTCTCGGAACGAAAGGTAGGTCAAGAAAGGTTGATTATCCCATCAGAGTCTATCTATCTTGGTCAAACAGATACACCCAACCAACGAGTTCAAATAACCAAACAATACGAATCAGATCGAACCATAACACACATTCAATTAACCAAAAACAAACCAATAAACATTAAATCATAAAATCATCATCCACAATGGTTCATCGACCACAATAAGTACCACTACTGAAAACTACTCACTAGACATAATAAAAACAGAAAATACGAGAGTAGACACAGACATTATACCGACAGTACAACGACGGATGATCGAAGATCGAACCCCGCAGCGTATCGGCACCACTCTAATTTCACTCTCTATCTCTCTGCCTATCTATGTGTCTCTATATGCGTCTCTATTTCTGGCTCTCTAAAAACTGAAGGAGGAGGCTGGTATTTAAAAGGAGAGGTCAGAGCCCGTTTCGCGTTCGCCAAACGGCACTTTCGCGGCGCGAAGTACTTAGGGCAAACCTTGGATTTCGAACTTGGCGAAGTTGGCGGCGCTAAACTTGAAAACTCGCGATCGCCAAAAGGCTACTAGATTGAGATTGTGCATTTTTCACGTTTTCTCACCTTTTTTCGTACTTTTCCGTTCCACGGCCTCCAAAACCTACAAAAGTAATAATAAGTCCAAATGGTGAGTAATTAGACCAGAAATGGGTGAGAAACGGGGTTAAATCATTCAATTAAGCTCAACCAAAACATGTATAATTTTGGTGTTATCAAAATCCTCACACTTAAGCTTTGATTGTCCTCAATCAAAAGACTGAAAGATAAGAAAGATAACGCCAAAATTATCTCCACTCAAATCATTCAAGAGAACAAAGAATACTCACACAATCGAACACACAAACAAGATACATTAAGCAATCGGATACCACGATCAACCTTTTACCCTCACATGGTATGAATGACAATTTAAAGTGTATCTCTCGGGGGTAAAAGTGTATCTATAAGTGATCACACCAATACTCGACTAATTCCCGCATGCATAAGCTTGTCACCAAATCTAATCTCCACCACTGAGAAGTTGTCAACCGTCAAGAGGACTTTAGGGTTGTAACGTTAGGCTAAGGGTTAAGGGTAGGATAAAGGATATATATAAGTGACTAAGGGTTGTAGCAAAAACCTGAAAACCAATTAGTTCAAGATCTAAATTAATCATCTGACTTTTGAGATTTTTAGAGCTCGAGATTTTTATTACTATCACTTTTATATCGGCCTAAGCATATTGCTTATTTGTGGCTTCGATATTTTTCTTTTCTTTTAAGCACATCGACTCTTTTGATTTTTCTTTTTGATTGAGTCGTTTTCTATCTTTCTTTTCTTTTCTTTTCTTTTCAAGCTCTCTATATATTTTTTCTTGAGTAGCAACTATGTTGCTTTTTACTCTTTTTTTTTCTCTCTTTCTC
Organism: Centaurea solstitialis; assembly: GCA_030169165.1. Classification (NCBI taxonomy): domain Eukaryota; kingdom Viridiplantae; phylum Streptophyta; class Magnoliopsida; order Asterales; family Asteraceae; genus Centaurea; species Centaurea solstitialis. Next base: position 41,975,118 of record CM058040.1, read on the forward strand.
ACAATCCCTTTCTCTATTTGTCAGATTCATAAAACGGACCAAAAACATGAAAAGCTTCCAACTTTAAGCTACGGCCAAAAGATAGATTAAAAATTGGGCTAAAAGATAAAGTGTATAGTGGGTAAAGAAATGAAAAGGCTAAGGCTAAAAAAGGGTTACAAGGGATGAAGTACTAAAGATGAGTACTTTTTAATCAAAGGCTAGGCAAATCAAATAACCTTATAATGAGGTTATCTGACGAAGGCTAAAAGGGTTAGAAACGAAGGCCTCTATCAGTGCAATGGTGATAAATACTTCTCTTATGTGGTCTCGACAAGCATTCAAATGACAAGTTCTACCTTGGGTCAAAGTCGGTATTCCTCACGAAATAAACAATTAGGCTCAAACTCTCAAAGGAATTGGGTGAGGCACTCATGGTAGTTGGTATTCCAAGGCATCCTTTTACTTAACTAATCCTATTCAGTGTTCTCCTATGCAAGCAACTCAGCTCCAAAAACAATCTCAGATTTCGAAAAAATTTGGGGTCAAATCTCAAAGCTTTCAAAAATTTGAAAAACGACAACCCAAAAGCAAAAAGTAAACCCATTTAAACAGATAAGTCTACATAACCCCCTCCCCACACTTAAAATTTGCAGTGTCCTCAATGCAATAAATAAAACAATTAAGGAGTAATTGGGAAAAAGAGAAACTTCCCGGGTTATGTGACGAAATCTGTTCTGATATGAGAGAGTGTATTCCAAAATCGTGCTCGATTCAATATCATAGATCGCTGTATTATTACCAAAAAGAAAAAGAAAAAAGTAAAAACGAACAAAAGAAAATAAACCAAACTAAAGCAAGCAAACAATTAAAAAGTCTTAACCTAAGCAAACCAAACAAAAAATAAAAGTTGTCCAACCAAACCAAACACACCAAACCACGCAGTTTAAAGTTCAAAGTAAAGTACAACCCAATCGAATAAAATAAAACCGATCAGTTACGGTTTTCAAAAGCCCATTCATCATAGGTTGAGTAGCCAGCGGGACCGTCATCACTATCGCGCCAAACGGGATGAGGTTCGAGAGGAGCCGAGGGAGCATGTCCCACGCTTTCAAAGTACTCACTCATCGACGCGGTGACCCAAGACAATTCCCGATGAACACCATACATGTCATATGAAATCCGATCAAGTCGCCCCATGATATCGTGATGCTCAACTCCCATCTGTTCCGATAATCCTTGAAATAGCTTCATGAATAGATCCCGATCCTTGTTGATTTGCCGGTGGAGGATTGCTCGATTGCCCCGGAAAGGTTGGTTGAGGCGATGAAGTAGCCATACCGATCGGCCCTTCATTGGGTGTAGCATCCCCAATCCAAACAAAAGTACCCATTCGCGGTCCCGGTGCAAGTAGCTTCATAGAACGAAAAAGAACCTTATCGAGAAAACCCATAGGAGACAACTTGGTGAGAGTTTCACAAACTTCAGGCGTAAGGGTTCCCAACTTCTCCGCTATAACCGTAATGAAATGTCCCCTACAAAGGCCCGTTCCGGCCTTATCATGCACCCTGCCGGCGCTTTGGAACATTTTTGCCATCACAAAAGAGAGGTTGGTTATTGCGTTCCGATTGACCAATCGCGAAAGAAGCCAAAGATCACCTTCCGGCACCTTTTCCTTGATAGCTTTCCGGTAAGCAAATGAATGAACTAGCATCCGATGAAGAAGGCGATGCTCGGGTAGAATGATAGAACTTTCCTTGGTATTGGACTGTAGATACGTCCCGATCCAATGGTTGCCCAAAAATCCGCACCCGAGAACTCGACACTAGGCTCGCAAGCACCGGTTAGGAAGTAATGAAAAAAGTATTCGGACCTTGACTGAGCCGCGGTGAAGAGTCCGAGCAACACTCCAAAACGAGGTAGTGTAACTCCATACCATTCTCCAAGCAAACGGAATCGTACACAAAGGCCATCAAATCTATCTTCATCATATGCCTCCACATCGAAGCTAAACGTAGCCAAAAACTCTAGCACAAGCTCATAGTAGATCGGCTCGTGAGTTTTTAGTGCTTTTTCCCAATCGTTGCTTACAAAACGAAGTACTCCAAAGTGATTGCGGTATTCTCTCCTCAAGAGGCTTGAAAGCCTATCCCTAAATCCAATTTCCTCAACAATGTGCAAGTCTACAATCGATCCAATCTCAACGTCCGCTTTTTCAAGCGATCAAGCTCAATCATCAAAGACATCTTTTCGCTACGCAAGATGTTATCGGAATCAAAAGACAAGCATGGGTGGTCTTGAACATTGCGAGAAGATGAAGCTCTCTACACAAATAAAAACCATATGCATTAATCACCACAATGCTTATAATCTCCCTTCCCCACACTTGAGTTGAAACACACATCCAAACAAATCAAGGTAAGAGACATTCCCTCTCATAGACATTAAAGAAATCCTCACCCAAGAAACCCCCTTTTGGGTACATTCACAAGTTTAAACAACTAGGGTTGTAAGGATCTTCGAATTAAAGCAATTAGAGGAGAAATACATACCTTTGATGCCATGGAATTGCAGAATGGGAAGAGGATTGCATAGAAAAACCAAAGGGAAGGGGAGGAATACTGAAAATAGGGTTTTAGAAATCAATTTTAAACCCTTCGTTTCGAACTCCGCGTCGCGAAATAAAGGGCCTCGCGTCGCGAAGTTGTAACTGTTGCACTATTTTCAGAATTATCCTCCTTCACGATCGCGAAACTAGAAAAGTGGCGATTGCTAAACTACATCAGGACGCGAACTTACCTTGCCTACTCACTTCGCGTTGCGAAAGTTAAAACTTCGCGAACGCGAAGAGGCTTCTGTTTGGCTTTTGTTGAATTTTGATCGGGTTGTGATTTTCTTTGACTAATGCTGCAAAATTGATTAGAAAACATACAAAAACAAAAAGTAATTAATAAAAACACGGGTTGCCTCCCGAGAAGCGCTTGTTTTTATAACGAGTCGCGAGCCTGACTCGGGAGATCAACTAGGTAATTGGTTCTTCAGAAAGATGATAGACCTCGCCATTTCTGACCGGGTCATTTTCATTATAAAGTTTTAGTCTATGGCCATTTACCTTGAATTCTCCTCTTTCGGTCATTAGGTCCACATATCCGGAGGGATAAGCTTTTAAGACAACATATGGACCTATCCACTGTGACTTTAACTTACCGGGGGAAAATTTAAAGCGAGTTTGATACATCAGTACCTTGTCCCCCTCCTTGAACACCTTTACTTCCTTTAGATGTGCATCGTGCCATTTCTTTCGTTGTTCCTTGTAGATCTTCGAGTTCTCATAAGCGAGAGATCTAAGCTCCTCCAGTTCATGCAAGCTTATCAATCTTTCCTTTCCACTTGCAACGTCATCCAAGTGAACTTTCTTTAGTGCCCACAATGCCTTGTACTCAAACTCGAATGGGAGGTGACACGCTTTCCCGTAGAGCATTCGATAAGGAGTGCTCCCAATCGGTGTTTTGTAGGCCGTACGGTATGCCCATAATGCATCCTCCAGCTTTTGTGACCATACCTTTGGGTTGTTATCGGCTGTCTTTTCCAAGATTCGTTTCAATGCCCTATTGGTGTTTTCCGCTTGTCCATTTGCTTGCGGATGGTAGGCGGTCGAAAACCGATGATGTACCCCATACCTTTTCAGGGTTTTCTCCAAAAGATAGTTTGCAAAATGAGTTCCTCTATCGCTGATGATCGCCTTCGGACATCCGTACCTACATACAAGAGATTTCACGAAGTCAACAACCACCTTAGCATCATTTGTGGGTGAAGCCTTAGTTTCGGCCCATTTGGAAAATAGTCAACTGCCACAAGGATGTATTTGTTGCCTTTGGAATCGGGAAAGGGCCCATGAAATCGATTCCCCAAACGTCAAACACTTCACTAACGGAGATGCTCTGTTGAGGCATCTCATCTTTCTTTATGATATTACCCGCCCTCTGACAGGCATCACAAGATTTTATTAAAGTGTGAGCATCCTTGAAAATCGTAGGCCAATAAAATCCTGATTCGAGGACTTTTCTGGCAGTGAGATTAGTTCCAAAATGGCCTCCCTGGGGCCTTTGGGACAGTTATCGAGAATGCCCCAAGCAGCAGGGCCTGAGATACATCGACGGGGAATCCTATCAGGTCTTATTCTAAACAAATGGGGTTTGAACCAAAAGTAATGCTTTAGGTCTGAGAAAAACTTACCCTTTTGTTGATGAGTCATACCTTTAATGAGAACACCGGTGGCAAGATAGTTTGCATAATCTGCATACCAAGGTATAGGGTCTTCTCCTATGGTCTTAATCATATTGAGGTCCTCATCGGGGAATTTATCCCTGATGACTTCTATGCCCCCGGAATCCATGTCTGGATTCTTAAACGAGGCAGATGATCAGCAGCCAAATTTTTAGCGCCTCTCTTATCTCTTACCTCTATATCAAACTCTTGCAACAGAAGTATCCATCGTATGAGTCTGGGCTTAGCATCTGGCTTAGCAAAGAGGTATTTAAGGGCAGAGTTGAAAGAAATGTAGAACGCAGTTTTCTTTGGGAATTTAGACAAAAACAGATAAACAGGCAAAATACAGAGAGATTATTGAACTGAAATGAAAAACACGAAGAACAAAAACGAAGAAGATAAACAATTCAAAAAACGACTCTCATGTATATTACCTTGAAAGAGTGTACGGCTGATTACAATTATTGAAAAGGGTTCAAGATTGATTACCCTAAATGTACACTAACTCCCCTATTTATACATCAGAAAAATGGATCCTAAGCCCAAGCCCCTTACATATTAAATTCCCAAGCCCATTACTACAAAGTTTAATACATACACACAAATTGCTTATATTTATAGAACTTTTTACAAAATCAGTCCTTGACTGAGCTAACAATCTCTCCCTAAGTTTTATAAATGAAGCATGTCTTGAGTCTTCTTTCCAACTTCAAATGATAATAGCAGAGCTTCGAGGTCATCCTATCAGAGAATTGCACTGCAGAGGCTCTGTGACATTGGTCAGAGGCTCTGTAGAGATTTGACTTGTATTAATCCTCAGAGCTTTACCATCAGAGATATGTGTCCACAGAGTTCTTGTATTCGAATGCATAGGTTCATCTTCTGCAGCACTTTTCAACAAGAGTAAGCAGTGAGCAAATAGATTCGTGAGCTATACTTGTAGCAAGTTGAGCAGATTGGCAGAGAAATCATCTTATAACTTTGAATGCATCAGAGGCTCTGTGATGTTCTACAGAGTCTCTGAGATGATTGACAGAAGCTCTGTGACTTTTGACTTGTGAGACTCTGAATCTTCATCTGAGTTCATAAGAGTACAGAGGCTCTGAAATATGTTGCAGAGGCTCTGTGACAAGTTGTTACAGAAGCTCTGAAATATGTTGCAGAGGCTCTGTGATACTTCTACTTTATCCGGATTTTTATCTTCTGAGATTCATATGAATGACGAACTCCCCCTCGACTTGTGCTCTGTGATTTCTTCACTTGTCAAGAAGCATTACTCTTTCGACTTTTGCCTCAACTGATTGCATCCCAAGCAACTCAGCGTGAATGACAGAGGTTCTGCTTCCTGTAGAGTTTAGACTTAGCGGATAAACAAGTGATGGATCTTCGATTCTTCATATTGGACAAAGAGAAGTAGCAGAAGATTCTTTTCCCAGCTCTGTAAATAAGTTCGTCCAGTGAACTCTTCAGAGTCACTATATCTCAACAGAGGGCAGAGAAATAGGAGTGTAGTTCATGCAGGCTTAATTAGGAAACTTTTGTGGACTTTTAAGAGCTCTGCTGGGAGGGTTGACATGGTGTTGTATTTTAAATGAGGCTGGGTTCAGAGGGGTAGACACGGATGTTGATTTAGGGAGGTTTTTGTCTTCTGTGAAGTTCAGGGAAGTTCAGCGTTCGAAACTGAACTAAGTCCTCTGTGGATTTGGATATTGTCTTTCAGAAAAATTCTTAATAGATTTGAGAGACTTCTGAAGACTTAAATTGGGATCAGAGGAAATACCATAATGGAGGTTCTGTGAATTGAAAGGATAGAACGAATAAGATCGAACAGAGTCTCTGTGAGGGAGGATAGAGATTTAACTTTTACATGATCTTTTCAACATGTTATGGACAGTGAGCAGAGAATTCGGGAGCTATGTCTCTAACAGATTGATTAGACCAAAAAGTTATCTCAACGTTAAAAAGAAAACGGACAGAGACTCTGCGGTGGTGTCAGAGGCTTATGAGAACAACTGGCAAAGGTTCTGACAAGTCCATCACATGGCCTCTCTTTTGATAGAGACTGTAAGAGCGAGCAACCAAGAAGCTCTGTGATGTCTGCCAGAGGTTCTGTAACCACTGCCAGAGGTTCTGTAATTTATCTGCCTCTGAGGTTGGTTCTAGTTTGAATTTGACACATTTGAGTAGGTGGTGACACTCATTTGGGGTAAACCACCTACTGACTCTTGGAAACCAACCTTAGTATCCCTGTTGAGGGATAGACCACCTTGTGTAATATCCTTTTTGAACATCACACAGAATCAGAACCTGGAATAACTCTGATCTAAACAATTTTATCAACACCTGAAACTCAAGAACACGTTGAAGAACGTTTTCTTAAAGAAAATTTCTATACCCAAAATCAATAGTCTTCGAAGAAACAAATTTCGAAGACGAAACTGTTTGAAGAACGGACTCAGAATTAAAACGATACATAACGAAGAACACCAAATTTCCAGAAAATTTCGAAGAAAAAAAAACTCGTTCTAAAAGGATCGAAAACGAATACTGTTGATTCGTTCCCGCTCTGATACCAATTGAAAGAAATGTAGAATGCAGTTTTCTTTGGGAATTTAGACAAAAACAGATAAACAGGAAAATACAGAGAGATTATTGAACTGAAATGAAAAACACGAAGAAAAAAAACGAAGAAGATAAACAATTCAAAAAATGACTCTCATGTATATTACCTTGAAAGAGTGTACGGCTGATTACAATATTGAAAAGGGTTCAAGATTGATTACCCTAAATGTACACTAACTCCCCTATTTATACATCAGAAAAATGGATCCTAATCCCAAGCCCCTTACATATTAAATTCCCAAGCCCATTCCTACAAAGTTTAATACATACACACAAATTGCTTATATTTATAAAACTTTTTACAAAATCAGTCCTTGACTGAGTAACAAGAGTGATCCGTGTACACTATGATTTTGGACAACACAAGATAGGATCGGAACTTCTCAATGGCAAAAACGACCGCTAGAAGCTCTTTTTCAGTCGTGGTGTAGTTTTCTTGGGCATCGTTCAGAGTTCGACTCGCATAGCAAATCGGTTGAAAATGATTGTTTTTACGCTGCCCAAGAACTACACCAACGGCGTAATCGCTCGCATCACACATAATCTCAAAAGGTTGATCCCAATCAGGCGGACCATAATAGGGGCATTAGTCAAATGATGTTTCAAAGTTTCAAACGCAGAAATGCACTTCTCATCAAAAATGAAAGGTGCATCTTTTTCAAGAAGTTTAGTTAGGGGTCGGGTTATTTTTGAAAAATCCTTAATAAATCTCCTATAAAACCCGGCATGACCTAAGAAACTTCTAACCCCTTTTATGTTTGTAGGTGGAAGAAGCTTTGATATGGTGTCTATCTTAGCTTTATCCACTTCCAAACCATCTTTTGAGATTTTGTGTCCAAGAACTATACCTGCTCTTACCATAAAGTGGGATTTCTCCTAGTTGAGAACCAAATGAGATTCCTCGCATCGAGCTAAGACCCTGTTTAAGCTGTTTAAACAATCATCAAAAGAGTTACCGAAAACACATCAAAAGAGTTACCGAAAACAGAGAATCCATAAAGACCTCCATGCAATCCTCTATCATGTCCTGAAAAATGGCCGTCATGCATCGCTGAAATGTAGCGGGTGCATTGCACAAACCAAAAGGCATGCGTCTATAGGCAAATGTTCCAAAAGGGCAGGTAAAGGTCGTTTTTTCTTGGTCCTCGGGATCAATGGGGATTTGGAAGTATCTAGAAAAATCCATCCAGGAAGCAATAGTACTCATTTCCCGCCAATCGTTCAAGCATTTGATCAATAAAGGGCAGAGGGAAATGGTCTTTTCTAGTGGCATCATTAAGCTTCCTATAGTCTATGCAAACTCTCCACCCGGTAACAGTATGGGTGGGAACTAACTCATTGTTATCATTCGTGACAGCTGTGAATCCTCCCTTTTTGGGAACCACCTGAACAGGGCTTACCCACGGACTATCAGAAATGGGGTAGATTATCCCAGTATCAAGCAGTTTGATAACCTCCTTTTTTACAACCTCTTGCATTTTCGGATTAAGCCTCCTTTATTTTGCACGCATGGTTTAAAATTATCTTCCATTAAAATTTTGTGTGTACAAATCGAAGGGCTTATTCCGGGAATGTCTGAGATTTTCCAAGCTAGAGCCTTTTTGTGTTTTTTCAAAACCGCAATAAGTTTTTCTTTTTCATTAGCTGTTAGCAAGGAAGAAATGATTACAGGGAGAGAGTTGTTACCTTCAAGAAACTGGTACTCGAGGTGTTCGGGCAGGTCCTTTAATTCTAGATTTGGCGGTTCCTGCCAAAGAGGTTCTCACCCTAACTTTATCTTCCTGCTTTAACTCCTCGAATTCCTCTTCTTCTCTCTCCATGGTTTCATCCCATTTTTTCTCAATGGAGAAGCTTTCTTCCAATTCACCTGATTCAAAAAGATGATCATTAAGCTATGATTCAAACGGTTCAGTGAAGTCATCTAAGCTGCCTAGAGTATTTATAGATTCCTCACAGTCTAGAGTCCCGTCAATGGAAAGAGTGATTCGGTCTTCACCAATTCCTAGACTAAGTTCCCTTTTGGCAACATGGATAACAGCACTGGCCGTGTTGAGAAACGGACGACCAAGGATTAGAGGAATTTTAACCTCGTCTTTTATGTCCAAGATCACGAAGTCGGCGGGGAAAGTAAACTTATCCACCCGCACCGTGACATCCTCAGCTATTCCTACAGGGTATTTTATGGATCTATCAGCTAGTTGTATAGTCATTCGTGTGCTTTTTAGATTTTCTAGTCCCAACTTTTGGTAAAATGATAACGGCATTAGGTTTATACTGGCTCCTAGGTCTGCTAGGGCTCTACATGAAACACTTTTACCAAAGTAGCAAGGAATAATGAAACTCCCTGGATCACCCTTTTTGAGGGTGTCGGAAAGTGTGGCTGAGCATTCGATTCAGAAAAGCTATATCTTCTGCTCCCATCCTTGTTTTATTAGCCACCAACTCCTTGAGGAATCTTGCATAACTCGGTACACCTGCAATCAAGTCCACAAGGGGCACATTAATATCTACTCGTTTTATCAAGCAATAAACTTACGATACTGGGCCTCTTTCTTCTCTTTCCGCAGTCGTGCAGGATATGGCACTCGTGTAGGCACATGTGGTGTTGCAGACTCCTTTGGCCTGACTGCTTCATCCCTGACTTCTTTTGTCGGGCGTGATGGTAATTCGACCTCCGATTCGAAAAACCTGCAAATTAGGAATTTGGTTAGTTTGAGGCATAGGTGGTCCTACCACTACCTTACCTCCTCTCGTGGTTGTGAACACTTCAGCCTGTGCTTCTGTCTCCATATGAGGAAATGTTTCCTTGACATCTCGGAGGAACTGGTCTGTGCTCCTATGTAATCCTGCAACAAAATTTACAAACCCTTGAATTTGCTGTTCGACGTCCGCACCCATATTTCCTTGTTCTTGTGAGAATTGATGGAACAATTGTTTGATTATTCGCTATGTGGCTCCGGCTTGCGAAAGAGGGGTTGGCTTCCAAGTGGAGTCCTCGGTTGGATGAGCATGCTTGTCGGATGATGAAACTACATTCAGATGTGTTGGTTGCTTCTCCTCTTGTTCCTCGTCAGTGGACCAATCCAGATAATGCGCTTCCATGTCGTCCAAGAGTTTACGTGCTTCTTTCACTGACTTATACGGAAAAATACCTCCACAAGATGAGTCTAACCTTAATCGAGAATCGTTAGTCAATCCAGCATAAAAAATACTCATCACCTCATTATCATCAATGCCATGGTTTGGAAATATTAAGAATAAATCCTTGTACCTTTCCCAAGCTTTCACAAGGTTGTCTGTTCCTTGTTTAAAGTTTCGGATTTCAGCTTTTATTTTGTTAACCCTGGAAATGGGAAAGTACCTTGACAAAAAGGCAGATTTTAAATCGTCCCAGGTTATGATGGATCCTGGGGGTAATTTTTTAAACCAGTCTTTTGCCTTATTTGTCAAGGTAAAGGAGAATACTCGAAGTTTTACCTCATCCTCCCTGTATTGAATAGATCACAGATGTCCTCGAACGCTTCAAGGTGCTAATAAGGATTTCCGCTTGGTTCTCCATCAAATGATATGGTGTTGATCATTTTGATCAGTCCTTTGTTGATTTCCACCATTTTACCATCGGTCTTTTTGATTGCGGATCTCGAGGTGAACTTACTTCAGATCGCTTACCCCACATGGGTTGATCGTCGGCCATCCTGACAACTCAACAAACAATTACGGGCAACTTGCGGAAACAAAGAGATAATAATAGAATAAAAACAACTAACTAAACTAAAAAGCAAAAAAAAAACTTGCAAGGGAAAGAATCCCTCACAAGGATCGATTAACAAAACTAATAAAGACTAAAATCTAACAACTACCGTTCCCCGGCAACGGCGCCAAAAACTTGATGCGGTAATTATCATACATAAAAAGCGAAACAAGTTTTAACCTCTAATGCCTAGCCACTGTCTTACCACATATACAGGCAAGCGTACCTGATCGTGAGTAATATAGTGTAGGAAAGTCCAGGTATCGTATCTACCACTGGGAACGGTCAAGTTATCGTAGACAGTTAATCTTGACTAGTTTAATTAACCTAAAGTTTTTTTGGGGGGGTTTTATGAAAAATGTTTAATAACTAAAAAGACAACTAAATTAATTAAGAACGAAGAAAGCAATTAAAAGATTGATTAAAACTATATAAAGGAAAACAGTAGTACTTATCATGGTATAGTGAATCCCCAAGTGGATGATTTAAACAGGCCAAAGGTTTGGTTGTTTCGGTTATTGTAGGAATTTAAGTTGAGACACCCTAACATGTGACTATTATGGCTATCAACTAGGTCTTGGTCCTCCTAGTCCAATACATAGGTCGTTTGTCAGACAATCTAATACCGGCCACCCAATCCTATCTCTATTGCATGGTTTTCTACTACCTGGTCGCTCTCGGTCCGAGTAACCACCTAACACAACTCTCCGGAACGAAGGGTAGGTCAAGAAAGGTTGATTATCCTATCGGAGTCTATCTATCTTGGTCAAATAGATACACAAACCAATGAGTTCAAATAACCAAACCATACGAATCAGATCGGAACCATAACACACATTCAATTAACCAAAAACAAACCAATAAACATTAAATCATAAAATCATCATCCACAATGGTTCATCGACCATAATAAGTACCACTACTGAAAACTACTCACTAGACATAATAAAAACAGAAAATACGAGAGTAGACACAGACATTATACCGACAGTACAATGACGGATGATCGAAGATCGAACCCCACAGCGTATCGGCACCACTCTAATTTCACTCTCTATCTCTCTCCTATCTATGTGTCTCTATATGCGTCTCTATTTCTGGCTCTCTGAAAACTGAAGGAGGAGGTGATATTTAAAAGGAGAGGTCAGAGCCCGTTTCGCGTTCGCCAAACGACACTTTCGCGGCGCGCAGTACTTAGGGCAAACCCTGGATTTCGAACTTGGCGAACTTGGCGGCGCTAAACTTGAAAACTCGCGATCGCCAAAAGGCTACTGGATTGAGATTGTGCATTTTTCACGTTTTCTCGCCTTTTTTCGTACTTTTCCGTTCCACGGCCTCCAAAACCTACAAAAGCAATAATAAGTCCAAATGGTGAGTAATTAGATCAGAAATGGGTGAGAAACGGGGTTTAATCATTCAATTAAGCTCAACCAAAACATGTATAATTTTGGTGTTATCAATTACATTGAATAATAATTACAAATGCAATAGAATACCATAAAAATGAAGAATAATGAAGAGTACAAGTATTTATTAACAAATATTATATATATATATATACTCGATACAACTACGCCAGGGATACGACATCCAGTAGTTGTCTTGAAACCCGTTTTAGTGCAAAATCCATGGCCCCATACAGATCGGGTGAACCGGGTTCCCCCTTGGGTCAAGGCAAACCACCATTCCTAATCCTTGTACTCAGTCTAGATGAAGATGAGGATGTAATCATATTCCCTAGCTAAGAAGAGAAATTGGGATTGGGATCGGGATCAGGATCCCATTTGGTTCCTATGCCTACTTAAATTGTAAGTTTTCAACAATACATGTTATCTCTCCGTGTATTAAAATAAGTGTCTATATTATTTTAATTTGTTTCGAAACAAAAATTCACTCCTATTAAAAATTGTTCTATTTTCCAGTTCTAGCCTTAGTTATCAGATAGGAAAATGCATTACACCCTCTTTTAGTAAGGATAAAATTGTCATTTATTTAAGGAAACACTTCTTCAAAATGTATCAAACTATCCCCAATATACTATTGTATGTATCAACCTATAAAAATTCATTTTGTATGTATCAAACTTTATTTTTCAGCCTATTTTGTGTACGACGACCTTCTCAACCGGTTACAGGCAGTTGGGACGGTGGCCAGAGATGTTTTGCGACTGGATGACAGTTGTGGGTGGTTTTAGGTTATGTAACGTTGATTTTGGGTGGTTTTAGGTGGTTTTGGGTGGTTTTGGGTGCGTGACGGTGGTGGTGGTGGTGACAATGGTAGAGGTGGATGGCGGTGGAGATCGGCGGTGGAGGTCAGCTGTGGAGGTCGGCGGTGGAGGTCGGCGGAGGTAGAGAAGAAGGTTGTAGGTGGCTAGAGAAGATGGCCGGAAAAGATGGTCGGAGAAGACCGCCGGAGTTACCGGCTAACCCGGTTACCGGTCATTTTATAACATAATAGGCTGAAAAATAAAGTTTGATACGTACAAAAAGAAATTTTATAGGTTGATACACACAATAGTATATTGGGGATAGTTTGATACATTTTGAAGAAGTATTTCCTTTATTTAATTATAAAGTGTAATGGTTATTTATGCCTAAAACATCTGTTTTTTCATTGTCGATATTTATATTCAGGAGAAGAGTAATATTTTTGAAGTGCAATAATTATGAATGTTGAAAACAATAATTATATATTCATAAAACCGAATCGCTTGCCTTTATGTATATAAAACAAACGTCCAAATACCACCACTATGCTAAAGGTTTCTGTAAGAAGTAATTCTTCATGGGTCAATATATCTTCATTGTTTAGAAGGCTTAAAATCTATTGGGAGCATACAACATGTATATATTACGTAAATCCCATAACTTAATTGAACCAAATTTATATAAATGGACGCTCTATTTGATGTTTACTAGAAAAAGTAATCACCCTCTATTATCTTGTACGGTTCTCGACCATCAAAATAGATTTTTTATAAGTTTCTCTTATCTAGTAAATACTAACTGGGTAAGAGTATTCACTTTCACTTAGCGGTGAAGAACCTTGGTGGTGGTTGTTGTTGTTAGATTATATATGTAATATCATCTTATATAATTGAAAGGTTAGTTTTGCCTTTTGAAAATTCAGTAGTCTTAATTACTACTCAATAAAAATCAGTAGCTTTTGGCTCTATTATTTTCCTTCAATATTTATCTCATATCTTATCAATTGATCACCAAATGAACTCATCTCTCAATTGCAATATAATATCAAAGCATTAGGATCTTTCTTTCTTCCTTGTATAAGCTTTCAACTCTATTATTTGCCTTCAATCGACATAAAACAACAACAATATTCTTTTCATCCACCGCATGTCCGATGAAATTCCTGAATAAGAAATCAACAACTAGCCTTGCAAATTTCAACTTTCTTCTTGCACAACCATGCCACCATATTTGTTTGGTCTGATCAAGTATTTGAGCCTCCAACAACATCATGTGCTACCACAACTATGTTATTTGGTGGTAAAACTGTTATGTCTGTCACCTAAAGCACCGCTTGCCACTTGGTTGTTTGATTCAGGATGTTGTCACTATATGCCTTGAAAACCAAAACAGTCAAACTTTAATAGATGAAGAACAAAACGGAACTACTTGGTTGTTTAACGTTTACGATGCCATTCTTTATCCATTCTAGTTAATGGACAAAATACCTTACCTTGGTGGTTTGGGTATTAGCCAATTGTTTATAACGCGATATTAAACTTATGGCCAATAACACATCAAAAATTCATCCCCCTTGGGGTTTTGATGTCGTGTGCGACTGCACTAGTTGCACATGGGAAGGACCGACCATGTTTTCATGTATGTGTCTTTGACAAAACCAAGTTGTTTCATATTTTTTTCTAATTTTTTCTAATTTTTCTTTATTTAAAGTTGATATTAATTCACCTATAACTTGTTAGTCATTTTAAGAATTTAGATTTTTTGGATTGATTTCATATTAGTGTTCATCGTAAGATAAGTTTGAAATTTCGTTAACGATAAGAACCGGTTATCGTATCTTTTACAACTTATTTTCAGTACAAACCAATCAATCTACATACTTAAACTTGAAATATGCCTGGTCCATAATAGTGATTGATAAAGTCTAAATAAAATTTCGGATTAGGATTTCTAGTTTCATAAAATGATAAGGAGGTGATGGATGTTTGGATGCTTATGAGTTATTTAACTACAACACTTTCAATTATACATTATAACTTTAATGTATAATCAAATCTTTATATTTATTTTAGTATCGTGTATTCAATGTTAACCCACCTATGCTAAAAATTTCTCTGTTATTCATGTCTACCAATAAGATAAACATACATCATCAGAAAGAATATAAAAAGAGATTAAATTAAATTAAAGTATATAAAAATTTAATTTGTCATTATCTTATTGGTTTAATTCTAATCCACCAAGGAACGGGTAGATAAGTTTTGCCTTAATGTTCACTTATTGAGATGCATAGCAATTAACAATTAACTTAATCCAAGAAAATCTACGTATCAAAAGTGCAACTAATGGTATATTAGTTTTGACTTATGATATAAATGAGATCATCTACACGTATATTTAAGAAGATTTAATGGTTGTTCTCAATTATCTAATATTTATCAACAAAAGTCTACCATTCTTATTTACCTTTTCCATTAAGGTTTTGGTCTATTAAAATATATTGTTGATAAACATTTTTACAAGATAAAAGCTTGTTGGGTAAAAGTTATTTATTCACTTACCAGATAAGATTCTCAAGACTTTTTATGCTAATTACCAAATAAAATTTTCAGACCTTATCATGCTCTCTCGATAAGGTGGGTAATACTAGGGTGACAATCTGGTCGTGTTCGGGTTGGCAGGTCAAAAACATCATCCCATGACACGACCCGTTTAACTAATCTTGTCGAAATCTTCAACCCTAACCCGTGATGGGGCGTGTCGTGGGTCGTGTCACGGGTTGGCGGGTCATAAACGGGCCGACATGTAAAAAATTATCAAAGTTAAAAATTCACAACCAAATCAGCAAACTGGAAGGCCGGCGATGGCGATGACCTTTGAAATCGGTGAGGAGCGATTGAATGTGAGTGTCGAGCGAAATCGATTTATCGTTTGAGATATTTGGACTTAGTCGGCTATGTTATTGATGTTAGTGATATTTGGACACTCAAAGTCAAAATCTTACTTTATTATATAAAAAATATAAAAAAAAGTAACGAAAAGATAAATTGGATTCACGAGTAAACCCATCGGGTTGACCTGAACACGTCTCATGAAATTCACATGTTGACGAATCAAAAACTTCAACCCAAACCCGTTTATCTACGTGTTATATCGTGTCGGATTGTCAGATCGTATCGAAAATTTCCACCCCTAAGGCCGTGCGTGGCATGAGGTTAGGCTGAGCGGGTTCGATGGGCTCGACGGGTTCAAGGACCTGAAGGGTTGGGTAACCCGGTGCTATTTAAGAGGGTAGTTTAAAAAAATAAAAATAAAACAATTTTTTTAAAAATTTGTCCGTTAAAAACGGCTATTTTAAAAAAAATTAATTTTTTTAAACTTTTATTCAATCCTATAAATAACCTTATATCCTAACATTTTTTTCACACCAATTCCATCTCTTTCTCTCTTTACACTTCTATTTCCCACACAAATTTCACCAACTTTCATTTCTTTACACACTATGGCACAACCCGCTTACTCGACTGGTTCATCATCTACGGATACCGACGAGGATTGGGAATGAGATGCGCAAATGTTTGCATCGTTCATTCAACAGGCGACCGTATCACCGTCAATTCGCCGTTCAAGGGCCACTAACATAGACAGGGTCGGTTAGTTGCACACGAAGGGCTAATGGCAGACTACTTTTGTGATTACCCGACATACACAGATAATATGTTCAAACGACTTTTCAGGATGAGGAAGGAGCTATTCATTTGAATAATTTAAAAACACTGACTGCATACATTGGGATTGGGGGATTGCCCGGTTGCATGGCAAGGTCAATTCACGCGAGTCGATCATTCATACCTGTCAATCATCTTAGAAGCGGCGGTCTCCCAAGACACATGGATCTAGCACGCATTATTTGGTTGTGCCGGTGTCATGAACGACCTCAACGTACTAGGTCAGTCGCCCCCTTCGACGATGTGTATGACGGGAAAACACCCAAGTGCCCTTTTCAGTGAGAAACAGAGAGACTCATCATAATCTGGTCGAATCTGGTCGAACATATATGGCCTCTTAAGTACGATTTGTAGTTTTTTATTTCAATCTTTATTATGTTTTATTTTTTTATAATTTATAGTTTATAATTTTTAATATTAATGTTTTGTAATTACTAATTTTAATATTTTAGTATTTAGTTATTTTAGTATTTAATTAATATTTTAAGTTAATTATTTATTTGTATTGAATAATTAAATTAATTAAAAAGTAAGAGGGTTGAAAGGGTTGAATACTAATTAGAGAGAGTTTCAAAAGGTCAATGAGAGAGTTGGAGAAAAGCTGATGTAACAATAGGGGTTGAGAGGGAGATGGTTGGCTACCGATAACCTAAGTAAAACATGGTAAACACATATCCTCTAAACATTTGGTAAATAGCTCAAGAGCCTTTTAGATTCAATTAAGACCATTTGTTTCAAAGTGAAGGGACTGAATTTGGTGTTTTTTATAGTTTGTAGGGGTGAGAATCGTAATTTAGTTGATCCACGAAGACCGCGATACGTGCAGGGGTAATGCATCGGTGAAAACGTCCACGTGCCTGACTTTTCACTCTTTCTCACACAAGGACACGTGCCCTTACGTTTTTTCTTTTTCTTTTTTGATATTTACCAACCAGTATTATTCTTTTATTTTATTTTTCTAAATAGTTTTAGTAATTATTTATTAGCAAGCTTCCTTAGTTACCTATATATCTTTATAAATTTTAAAACTATATATATTATTACAAAACCTATAAAATTATATATATATATATATATATATATATAAACTTAAATGTGAACTAAATTTTGGTTGTGAATATAAGGACCACTAAAATCGCCTCACGTAACATATTTTGTTTGAATATTAGGTGTTATTCAAACTTAATAACACTGCATTGAGTGTTTCAGTGTTATTCAGTTTGAATAACACATGAATATTCAAATTGAATATGTCACGTGACGCACTCTTAGTTGTGCTCACGTTCACAATGAAAATGAGTTCACATATGAACCTGACCCATATATATATATATATAGAGAGAGAGAGAGGGGAGATTCCGTTGTTAACCACAAATAGTGTGTTAACTTTGTTAACCCACGTCCACCAATCAAATTCATTAATTGTATAAGGGTATTTTCGTAATTAGACTTATATTTATAAGTTTTTTTTTAATTAAACAAGGTACCATTTGGATACCCTACCAGTGACCCCCATGTGACATAACTTTTTCTCTTATCCTCCCCCTCTTCCACCACTCCATCCTTCCTCCACCACCAACATCACCACCGATGGTCTCCTTCGCCGCCTCCCCCCCTCTGGCAAGCTCATCACCACCCTTTTCCACATCATCGGTCGTCGCCTTCCACCACCAACACCACCACCATCAGATCTGCTCCACCTCCCTCATCCATTATCCGACGAGCGACGGCGAAGGCTTCGTCAGCCGGAAGTGTGCCAACCACCATCGCCACCCCAATCCCTACCCTCTGTCTCCTTCCCAACTGCCGCCCTCACAACCACCACCACCACAACCCCTACCCTCGTCTCCTTCGCATCCACCACCACCACCACAACCCTACCCTTCGAAAATGGCTTCCACCAGAAGATTCGTTCTCCAGATCTGATTCGAATTTGTTGTCTTCGCGAGATCTAGTTCGAGTTCGTTGTCTCCGACGGCAAGGGCGAGATCTTGTTCGAATTCATTATCTCCGACGACATCGGTGGCCACCGGAACAGCCACGACGGAGTCATACGGTGGTGGTAGTTTGGTGTATTGCAGATTTGAGGATGTCAATTTAGGGTTTAGGTGATGGTGGTAGTTTGGTGGTGGGTGTGATGGTGGATTGGAGATGGTGGTTGTAGTGGTGGTGGACTAGTGGTGGTGGTTTGGAGACGGTGGTTGTGGTGGTGGTGGACTAGTGGTGGTGGATGTGGTGGATGTGGTGGTTGCGGTAGTGGTGGACTGGTGGTGGTGGTGGTTGTGATGGTGGTGGCTGTAGTGGTGGTGGTAGGTGTGGTGGTGGTAGTTGTGATGGTGGTGGTTGTGCACATGTGTTTATCGGTTGGAGGCGGCGGTGCACATGTGTTTACCGGGTGGAGGAGGCGGTGCACATGTGTTCACCGAGTGGATGAGGCAGTGCACATGTGTTCACCGGGTGGAGGAGGAGGAAGGACGTGGCGGTGCACATGAGTTCACCGGGTGGGAGGAGGAAGGAGGCGGCGGTGAACATGTGTTTACCGGATGGAGGAGGAAGGAGGCGGCAGTGCGCATATGTTCACCGGGTGGAATAGGAGGAAGGAGGCGGTAGTGCATATGTGTTCACCGGGTGGAGGAGGAGGAGGAGGAGGAGGGAGGCGGCGGTGCACATGTGTTCACCGGGTGGAGGAGGCGGCTGTACATATGTGTTCACCGGGTGGAGGAGGAGGAAGGAGACGGCTGTGCACATGTGTTCACCGGGTGGAGGAGGAGGATGGAGCCATGGAGGTGGCTTTCCCAAAATACCCCTGTGCACTTGTGTTTGTTGTATTTTTAATTATGAATTATTAAAAATTACCTAATTATATGGATTTAATCTTGACCCTAGATTTAAATTATTAAGGGTTGTGATGGGTAACACGGTTAACACACTATTTGTGGTTAACAACGGAACTCAACCCTATATATATATATATATATATATATATATGCAAACACTTAATTTAATAATAATTAATCTATTTAAAAAGTAGAAAAACTTTCTTAAATTGATTTGTTATTATTAAATGAAATCTATATTATAAAATTACCCCTTTCCTAAATCAAAACAACTCATCCATCGTTGTTCACAAAAACTTACAAAAATAGAAACCCACATTGCAAGTTATCTGTTCGTATTCTTACCTTGTAGAAGATAATAATCTGCACTCACCAACTATGGGCGACTGATTGTACTAGATGAATACACTATTTGATTATCGAGTAGGAATCTGCAATCGTTTTCAATAGAATATAAAGCGGTAGGTTCATGCGATACATGAATTGAGGAAGGGGATCTGAATATCGATTATGGGAGAGAAATCAAATGGTATTTTAGTAATTTTAAAATAGACTTCGAGAATGTTTTTGATTCGGTGGCTGGGTTTTTTTTGATGAAATTATGTTGCAAATGAACTTCAGGCTCAAATGGAGAAGTTGGATTCAAGGTTACTTGAATTCTTGCCTCGGTCTCAATCTTGATTAACGGATCCCCCTAGGCGGAATTCGCAATGGGGGCAAAGGAGTTAGGCAAGGCGACCCCCTTGCCCCTTTTCTATTTATCATAGTGGCCGAAGCGCTCAATGTGTTATGCACAAGGCATGTGATAAAGGCGTCTTCCACGAGATTAGACTTCCTAATTCTGGACCTACTGTATCTCATCTTCAGTGCTGACGATGTGCTCTTTATAGGCGATTGGTCTCTATCTAATGTTCTTAATCTCATCCGCATTCTAAGATGTTTTCAACTCTCTTCCGGGTTGAAGATCAACATGGGTAAAATCAAGCTAATGGGGGTTGGTGTCAAGTCTCCTGAAGTCGAAAGATTTCCAATAGAGCCTATTTGGGTTTTTCGATTAGGTGTTCAATGGAAAGGCGAGTCATGGGCGGCCATCCTAAATAAGTTTGAATCCAAACTTTCTGGCTGGAAGTCTAGCACCCTTTTTTCGGTTGTCGGATGGTCCTTATCAAATCTGTTTTGGGGAATTTAGGCCTTTACTTTCTATAACTCTTTAGAGCTCCCATGAACGTTATTTGTAACACCCCGAAGATTGGAGCTACAAAAACCATAAAAGAAAGGTTGGTACAAAGGTCCGAATACCGTAAGCATCCCCCGATGCTCATCTCTCACATCTACGCCTGCTTGCCACTCGAACCTGGGATACACATCGACACCAAACAAGTGTTAGGCTAGAAAGCCTAGTGAGTTGTACCAAGCTTATAACAATAAATTGAAGCATATAAATGAACATAATAAGGGTATGCTTTTATTGTTTATCTTTTATCTTCGGAAACCTGGGAGCAACCCACTTCCACCAAGCAAGTTACACCTAGAGTCGAGGCACCACGTTCGTCCTCATACGATGACCTGAATTGACCACCCCAGAGGCCAGGCACATTCGCAGCCACACGAATAGCAAGGGACATAGGTGCATACCTTTTGACTAGTGTCACGCAAGACTGAGTCGAACTCATGTAAACTTGAAAGTGCACACCTTTTGACTAGTGCCACTTCATATCAATTTTATCCCAAATATAGACGTAGGTGCACACCTTTTGACTTGTGTCACTTTGTCCAATTCATGTATATTATTCCCCGGTAGGTCTAGTTATCTCTACGTACTAAACCATGCCATTTACTATCAAAAATCCAACCTTTCACAGGTTATACCATGTCATACACAAAATCCAAGTACCTCATCATCATAATAGAAACCTCATAGCATTCAAGGATTTATTCACACAATGTGAGTACATCAAATCCTACTCCATTAAAATCATATCATCTTATAATAGCAAGATTCATGACTTTTCCAAAATTTATCAATTTACACATTTCATCCCAAAAATACAACTTGTTACATAAATCATAAATAGCATGTTACACAAACAAGATGATGTGTACCCAATTTTAACAAAAGGTTTAGAAACTCACCTTAGGGCTTATAAAGCCAAAAGCCCCAAATCTTATGAAACCCTAGATTAGTTGCTTAAATGTCCACTACAACTGATAAGAGGTTAATACTCTTAGATTAGTTCAGATCTATAACATATAATACTAGATTTACACTTAAAACCATAGATAAATCTTACCCCATCAAGATCTTGGTTGAAGCCCTAAAATGAAGAACCCTCCAATCGTGGTGTGAACGTTGGGGAAGATGATGAGGAAGGTCTAGCTACCAATCTTGCTAGTTGATGAAGAAGAAATCTTGAAATACTTGAAGTAGAAGCATTCCATGCTCCAAAATCGCATCCAAAGAGAGAGAGAGATAAGAGAGAGAGAGAGAACGAGGAAGATGAAGTAGGGTGAAAAATGAGAAGAGAGAGAAGAAAAATGGGTTTTATGGTCCTGACAGACCTCGCGGCCGAGCCCAAATGCTCGTAGCGCGAGCCACTTCCAATGGCCAAAACCCAAAACTCAACCAGGCCTTGCTCGTAGCGCGAAGGCGTCCAGTAGCTGGTTCTTCCGATCTCGTTATGATTGAAAACTGTTTCGGCCATAACTTCTTCGTTTTAGCTTCGATTTCATTTTCGAAAGAACCGTTGGACCCGTAATTCAATTCTTCATCCAACAAGACCATAAAATCTAGGATTTAATCAAAAGTCCTATTTTTCATAATTATCCTAAAAGGTCTACTTCTAAAAATTACAGGTGATACATTCCTCCCCACCTAATTGGAATTTCGTCTCCGAAATTACTAATTTGTCCAAACCATAGAGGATAACTTCGCCTAATCATTTTGCGAATCCAAGCGATTATCCTCTTCCAAATGAATCCGTTAGACTAACACTGGACTTAATTATGTTCGCAAAATAAGCATTGATATAGCATTCTAACTTAAGGGTGGTTCATCAAAACATCACAAGCTATTACTCTACGCCTACCTTTCACGCTTAGTTTAGCATATAATGCATTATCCCCACCATAAAACTCTTACCTCACACATTTCATTACAGGAAACGTATCCAACATATGGATGCAAACGGGGAGGGGAATCCCTGCTATCCGCGAAGATCCGACCCGAACGCAGAGAAGAATCCCCGCTTTAGTGGGTAATGGGTCGGGGATGGAGCTTGATATTCTTACCCGAAACGGGGATGGGTCGGGGACGGATATAATGGTATCCGCCCCGTTTAAGACCCGATATTATATACATACATATATATATATAATATGTTGGAATGATAGTGATGAAGATTTCATGGTTTTTATTTTAGTTTATTACTAATAGTTGGTGGTTTTTGCTTTACTTTTTATCAAACTTAATGTGGTAATCATCTTTTTGTATTTTGTGGTGTTTGTGAAATTTATAAAAAATTGACTTTAATTTACTAAATGGGTATCCATTGGGTTCCCCGACCCCGATGGAGATTTTCTTACCCGACTCCGATGTGGATTTGGTGGAGCGGGGACGGGGACGGGTATGAATATAGGAGGACGGGGACGGATATTATAGTCCCCGCTACTACCCTCCCCCGTTTGCATTCCTACTTTAAGATCACTTTATGCTCATATAAGGGTTCTTTCTCTATGGCAATTTAACACACTGATAGCATGCACCTCTCAAGCAACATACTATGCTCTTGGCAACAAATCACACAATTGCCAACATTTGTACTGTTGATGATGTTTACTTGATATTTAGCCACACATGACGGATATCATCTCATCCAAACAACCACTGAACCAATATATCCCTTACAATCAAAATTTGCGAAATCACTCCATACAAACAACTAGTATTGTTTCTTCTAAATTCCCCACATCAGAGCTTAGATGTCATCACACGAACTCGTCTCTCACAGACTCAAGGAAGCCTCAAAACACAGTTACCTAATTCACCCGTACAAGGTTCGTTCTAGCTGGCTCACTACAGTTTATTAGGACGGCGCCCCTACAGTCTATATGGTACTCTCCTTTGAAGGCACAATACACACTATGCATTCACTTCTTTACGAAATGTCCAACGCCTCCGTAATCTTCGCGTAGTTACTAACAAATTCCCTTCTAAGTAAAGGTCTCCCATCGGGCCACCCTTCTTCACGAAATCATAAACAATACGGTGCTCCTCAATACTCTCAAGAGGGAGATACGAGCTTAATCGACACGTAATCTAATGTTATTCTACAATTGTTAGGAATTATGTGCAGAGTTGACAAACCAAGTGATTATATATCCAATGTTACGAGACACTTGAGGGTCACACCTGTGAGGACCTATAAGTCGAACAAGTTAGATGAAACCCCGAAATGGAGAATTAGAATTTATAATAGTGTATTATAAATCAGTTGGGTAATTTCAGTCAGAATTGCCAAAGTTGGAGGGTTATTAATTAATTAGGATATTATATATTTATTAGATAAATAAATATATAATAGTTAATTAATAAGGTTTATATATATTAGATAAATATATATAATCGTAATTATCGTATGCAAATTCTTTTCCAGCTAATTAAATAAGGAAAGGATTTGAGATAATTATTATAAGGAAACTGGATTCCATACAAACTGTATTTTTCCTCCATATAAATAAAGCCTATGGGTTAAGGAAAAAAAAATACAAGTTTTTCAATCAAGAAAACCAGTTCTCAGTTTCCTCCTCCCTCTCTCTCCAAAACCGGCGCCGACCCCCTCCCCCCGGTCGACTCTCAGTTTTGTTCGGGTTTCATACAGTCTTACTAGAGAGACGTTCGCTGGTCGATCATTGGTGGATCTATTCTCAAGCAACCAGGTAAATTGATCTAAACCACTAATAGGATTAAAACTATAACGATTAAAAGATCATTAGGCTTAATGGGTTTTTAGCTTTTATCGCTTCCGCATGATTAGACCAGAAATAGTGTGTTTCTGATCGCGAAGGTTTTATCAGTTTGATTAACCTATGAGACATATCAAACCAGTAAGGTTTGATAGATCTGAGATAATCCTCGAGTCAGTTTGATCCGAGGATACCCACAAAAACCCAACAACAATAAGTTTGTAGGATGTTTTAACAAGATTTAAAAAGAAGTGTCATATTTTAGCTAATTTTATATGATACTTTTGAGAAGTGTCTTATAAAACCATTTTTTTAGATGACACTTTTCAAATAACGTTATTAGTTGAAATAGTTTGAGTTTGGTCCTTATAGTAGACCATCTTTATATATTTTTTATTCTCAAATTACATAATTCATATTTTGTTAGTTTTTACTTTATTTATTTTAGAGTAAATTACGGATTTGGTCCTTAAGGTATGACAAAAATTATGGATTTGGTCCTTAAACTTCATTTATTACACGGATGGTCCTCCAAGTATGCAAATCGTTATGGATTTGGTCCCTCGGCCTAACGGTCGTCCAATAATCTGTTAAGTAAGAGGTAAAATGACCATTATACCCTTTAAGGACCAAATCTGTAATAAATGAACACCAAGAACAAATTCATCATCTTCTTGAATATTCATCATCTTCTTGAAGATGATTATGAACACCATGAACATTATGATGAACATCAAAGGTCAAGAAATATACCAATTAACCAAAAACTAACATAAATCAAACTCTAAATCAAATCCTTTAATACAAATTCAAACCCAGATTTAACAAATCCAATCTTAAAAACATCAATAACATTTAACAACTGAATACAAATTCAACCAAGAAGTAACAAATCCTTAATACGAATACAAATACAAACAAATCTCAAAAATATTTAACAAATCCTTACCAAAAATACAAACCTTAAAAAACCAATATCCTTAAAAAAAACCAAATACAGAAACATATTTAGAGAAAACCCAGATTTAGAGAAACCATATTTACTTTTAAAAACCCTAAGCAGATCTTTCGATTCCGGCCACCAGATCTAAGAAATAGAGATGGAGATGATGAAGATTAGCTTCAAACCCCGTATGGTCATACCAGATCTGAGAAAGAGATAGAGAGAAGAACCAGATCTGAGGGGAGATGTTGCCTTGGTGGTGGTGGTGGTGGGTGCGCCTCGCCGTGAAAGCGCCAGTAGTGAAACGCCGGTGGTGGTGGATTTAGTCGCTGGAAATGGCGTGGTGGTGGTTCCTCGTAGTCGTCGGAAATGGCTTGGTGGTGGTTCCTCGTAGTCGCCGGAAATCGTTTGGTGGTGGTTCCTCGTAGTCGCCGGAAAGCTTTCAAAGGATTTTTGCTTTTTGATTTTAAAAGATGTAATCTTTTTGATCTTTGCATTCAAAGGGATTTTGGTTTTTGATTATAGTGGTTGCAGATCTGGATTTTTGTCTTTTGAAATCTTTAAGTAAATTAACACATATGGTCCTTATGATTTTAAAAAATGATAAAAATAAAATTTAAAGATTAAAAGACGATTTTACCCTTGACCTTAACGGAGAAACTAAACGGCCGTTAGGCCGAGGGACCTAATCCGTAACGATTTGCATACCTGGAGGACCATCCGTGTAATAAATGAAGTTTAAGGACCAAATCCGTAATTTTCGTCATACCTTAAGGACCAAGTCCGTAATTTACTCTTTATTTTAGAGTTAATTACATTTTTGGTCCTGTGGTTTGGTGATTTTAACACTCTGAGTCCATTTTTAAAATAATTATGGATTTGGTACCTGTGGTTTACATTTTATAACACTTTGGGTCCATAATTTCTATCTCCGTTAAGAATCTCTGTTAAGTGAGTTATGTGCAAGGGTATTTTAGTCTTTTGCTTCTCTATTTATTTATTAACTTTTTCTTTTTAATTTTATTCCTCATATTTTTCAACCCTAACCGTAACCCTAACAACTACAACTACAACTACACAACCAACAACCAACAACCAACAACACACGCACCCCACCCACCACCACAACTACACCAACCAACCACCAACACACCCCCACCCCACCAACCAGCCACACCGCGCCCAACCCTACGCGTCCTACCACTCTGAAAATCGCCACAAACAAACCAAAACCATACCCACCAGCCACCAACCCACCCCCCCGGGAAGGGGTTCCATAGAAAAGAAGGAATATTTTATCAGGATTCCAAAATTTTATCAAAAGCTTTATGAAGCACAATCGAACTCAGACCCTGAATTGATAAAAAAAACCTAAATTGATCAAAAACAACCCTAAATCAAAGCATAAATCAATATCAAAATTTTCGATAAAAAACCCTAAATCAAGCAGAAAACCCTAAACTCAAATATTTCAAACAAAAAAAATCCAAAATCAAACAAAACCATGAATTGGAAGCCAAAATTGATTATGGATTAAGACTAAGCATTCAAAAACGACTCTAAAAACATTAACAATTGCAATAAACCAAACCCAAATCTGCTCCTCACCTTCAATCCCTGGTTCTACAACAATAAATAAAAAACTGGAAGATTATGCCTCCTAGATCGAAACCCTTCTGGTGGAGAAGACGATGGTAGACGTGGCGGTTGGTGGTGAAAACGAAGGTGGAGGCCGGTGGTAACGTGGTCGGGCGATGGTGGAAGTGGGTGGTTATGGTGAAGACGGTGATGGAGATGGGTGGTTGCGGTGAAGACGATGGTGACGTTGACTGCTGGTGGTGGAGGTTGGTAATGGTGACATGGGCCGCCGGTGGTGGAGGAGGGCGGCAGTGACGTGGGTGGTCGGCGGCCAGTGGTGCAGGTGGCCGTGGAAGATGCCATGGAAGAAGATGCCATGGAAGATGAATACGTGGTTGTTAAATTTCTATTGGGACAATTACAAAAAAGTGTATCCAACTTGGCACGAAAAGCTATTGTATGTATTGTACTTCGATTTTTACCTTTTGACGTATCAAACTTGTAAAAAAACTCTATCATATGTATCCGTTACCTGCTAAGCAGGTAACCGGTAAGAAACTCCGGCGACCATCTCCGGCCACAATTTCCGGCCACCACCACCATCTCCGGCCACACCACCATCTCCGGCCAAACCACCATCTCCACCATCTTCGGCCACCACCACCATCTCCGGCCACACCACCATCTCCGGCGACACCACCATCTCCGGCCACACCACCATCTCCGGCCACACCACCATCTTCGCCACACCACCCAGCCTCCATCACCACCATCTCCAGCCCACCTGCACCACAACCACCTCCGGCCACCCACCATCTCCACCATCTCACCACAAACCACCCAGCCTCCATCACCACCATCTCCAGCCACACCTACACCACAACCATCTCCGGCCACACCACCATTTTCACCAAGACCCACTTCCATATCGAGAGGAGAGGGTGTAGAGAGAGAGATACGTCTGAAAATGGTCGTCGGGGTACGGGAGGCGTCGGAAAAGGATCGCCGGAAGGATGGGAGGCGCCGGAAAAGGGTCACCGGTGCCACGTCATCATCTAACCTGCTATAACAGGTTGGATACACACAATAGTTGTTTTTAAAAGTTTGATATGTCAAAAGGTAAAAATCGAAGTACAATACATACAATAGCTTTTCGTGCCAAGTTGGATACACTTTTTTGTAATTGTCCCATTTCTATTTATTTGTTTTTTACTTTTATTAATATATCAAGAGTAAATTACATCTTTAGTCCTTGTAATTTAACAAAAACTTCTAATAAAAAGTTTAAGAAATAAAGAAATTATTAAAAGACCAAACTACCCCTGTAGTTAACCTACTTAACTGAATATTTTAACGGTGTTAGTATTTATGGACCCAGAGCGTTATAAAATGTAAACCATAGGTACCAAATCCATAATTATTTTAAAAATGGACCCGGAGTGTTAAAATCACCAAACCACAGGGACCAAAAATGTAATTAACTCTTTATTTTATTAAGATATTTTGTTTTATTGGTAAATTATAATATACAAAAAAAAATCAAATTATTTTATTAAACTATTGATAGGCACATGATATTTGTTTCAAAGGTTTAGGTTAAAATCTCTCAAACTTAATATTTTTTATTTATTGATTTATTAAATCTTTTTATTTATTTTAAATAACCATTGGCATATAACCCCCTCCACACACACACACACACACACACACAATCTACATAGTACATATAATCTATATGGTAATAACCATGTAAAATAGACATCAGCTGCACCATATATTTTATTTTTAATTGTAAAGATATAGTTAAAATACCCAACACATTACATGAAGTACGTCATACTAATTAAGCTTTTGTATAATAACATGTGTACACACTTTATGTTTCATATATTCAACACCTTACTAGTTGAACCATCTAAAATGTTTGTGTTTGAATAAATTTTATAAAAAAGAGTACAAGGATGATTATGAGGTGGGTCGGATTCGAACCCGTATAGTCCAATTAGTTTATGTGATTATGTGAAAACGCCATCCTAATAGAATTAAGATAGATTCAAGTTTTTAAGCTACATATATACCTATATATGTTTTAACATATGGTTTTTGCTTGATTTATATGGAGTGTTTTACATTAATTTAAGTTAGTGGATATCTAAAGGGTGCCAATACCACGGTATATATATATATAACGAGTATTTCAGAAAGAAAATATAATTGCTTATTAGAATACATTTTTGTAAATTGAGAAACTCTCGATGACAATCAATTATACGAATATCTTTTAATGATTACTAAAATGGATAAAGTTTCACAACCTCTATCTTAAAATATATGTAAACAATAGTTTTATAAATATGTAATGACTATTGAGTTAAATGCAAAAAATTGTGCTTTATTTATGGAAACTAAGGAGGAAAATTTCTGAGAAGATTTTTTAATAAGGGATATTTATACAGTTTTTTTTAAACGACAAAAAGGAAGATGGGACGGATATTTATACAGTTTTATTTTTGGGAATTTTTACCCATTACCCTCCTCTTCCTCAACTTTCATATTTTCCTTGCTTGGATTTGGTATCTTCTATTACTTATTTATTTTATGACAAATATGGTTCTTATTCAATGCGTTAATCAATAAAACGTGATAACACAAATACATATCTTCTAAATATAAATAAAAAGTAAATAAATATAATTTAAATCTAGGTTTTGCCATGAAATATTTTATATTTTTAGAAACTTTGCTTCCAATGCTATAGTTAAATTAGATATAACCATATAAATTTTAACTAATTTACTTAACCTAATTACCATAAATTGAAAACCGTTATAGTTAAAATATAACTAAACAATATATGTAATGTATTTTAAATATTATAATTTAGCACTAGCCATTGAAAGATATTAGTTTAAGTATGACGATAATGTCATAATTTAACGTGCTAAAATTTTCAATATTCATCAAAATACACTAAGGGGTCGGTTGGTTGAGTAATAAGAAATGAGAATAACAATAAAAGATGTGATTTAATTTATATATAATAAAAAATTAATTGACTTGGCATGTATCGTTCTTTCTGAATCAAAATCTGTATTTTCCGTCTAAACTTGAACCTGGACACATTTTTAACTTTCGGTTCATTTAATTAAGCCTATCTGATTGACATGTGTCATTTACTTAATAAATTCAATTAATTTATTTTAAGTATTAAAAATATAAAATATATTATGATAATTATTGAAATTTGAATTGTTCAAGTTAATCCCATTAATATATTTTAAATATAAAAAATATAAAAAATAAAAAATATAATCAAGATAATCATTGGAATTTTAATTGTTCAACTTAACTTTTGCTTTGCATATTGACTAATTAATTTTATTAAAAACACGAGTTTGACTAATTGAAATTTATTTTGACTAATTAGCTTATATTTATCAATGTTCGAAAAAGCTCGCCGCAACGGCAGCCATGGCGCGCCGTGGCTTAAGGCTTGTGTCTCACGCCACGTTATGCCTGAGGCACGCCATGGGGTAATGCGCGGTTTTTGTAACATAATATTTTGATGTAACTTATCTTTCTAATGTATTAGTTGTTAGTTTATGATATATAACTTGTTTTAAATTGTTTATTATAATTTATTCATTGAATAATAGTAGGAAAACACATGTTAAGTGTATAATATTATATATGATATAGAGATTTGCCGCCATAAGTCACGCCTTGAAAAACGCCGCGACCTCGCCGTGGCTTCCAAGGCTTGAGGCTTGGCTTTGCCGCCACGCCACGCCTCGTGCTATTTGGAACCTTGATATTTATACGTACTACTATATAAATTGTATTATCAATAAATCAAAAATAAAAAGAAAAATGACACAAAACAAGATTTTTTATTAAAGTGCTCAATAGTTTAAGTTGTTTGCGTCGCATCGTGCGTGTACGTATGAAGTTTATTTAATATAATGGATCCAATAACCTAGTCTCATTACTTTTTGTACATCAGATTGGGAAATGGAGCTTTCATTCCTTTTTTTAACAATAAAAAGAACTTCAACGATGAAAAGGAAACAATATATTGCAAGATGCAAGACAAAGGGAAAACCAACCCAAAAGCAACTAAACCCTCCCCCCCACCCACCCCAATAACCAACCCAGAACAAGGCCAAGGCAAGACAACAAAAGAGGATCCCCATCAAACAAAATTTATAAGACCATCATCTCAAAAGGCAAATTCAAACAAAGCTACTTAGAGTAAATTTCTTAGGGTGCGTTTGGTACACGGACAGGACTGGATAGAACAAGACAGGACATGACAAAGCCGTCAAATGACCAAATTGACCCTGACAGGATAAAAATGAATAAATTGTCTAATATGATGTTTTGTAAGACTTAATACATAAAAAATAGCTCCTAAAATTGTATTTGATATTTTTTAAGTTATAAAAATTATAACGAGACATGTTAAATAAATAATTTTATTATATATAACTTTACATAATATATTATGTGTTTAAAAATTTACAAATTCCAACATTACCTTAAACCTAAATTATCAACATAGAAAAACTAAAATAATCAACAAACAAATTATTTAGAAATGACATTCACAAACTAGAATAATCAACCCATTATCAATTTCATAAAAGGATAATAAAATTTAGGGTTTACTTCACGGGAGTATATTCAACTTGTCACGAAAAGTTATTGTATGTATTGGACTTTGATTTTTTCCATTGTATGTATCAAACTTATAAAAACCTACCATTTGATGTATTTGGTTAAAAGTTGGATACACTTTTGTGACAAGTTGGATACACTTTCGTGGTAGGTTTTGATAAAGTTGGATACATTAAATGGTAGTTTTTGATTGTTTGATACATACAATAACTTTTCGTGACAAGTTGGATACACTTTTAGGAACTAAACCCTAAAATTTAATCAACCAACAAAATGCTTAGAAGTTCAAAAAAATATCAAAAACAATTGTTTTAAACTAGTCACCTAAAAAAGCTTCACTTCTCTTCTTCCAATATTGCCTTCACAAATTCCGGTTTAAAAGATTCATCCAAGCCTTTGAAATTCGCAATTGAGTTGGGTTTTTTTTTTTTTTCCAAAATACATGCTAACATGTACAACTTGCATGATATTAAGACCCATGTCCTTGAGCTCGTTAGGTAGACTATCCAAACCCTCTAGGTTAGATGAAGAAGATGTAATAATGTTAACCAAGTGATGCATTTCTTCAGATACAGAAGCAAGCCCTTTTTCTATTAATTTTGTCATATCATTAGCTACAGCTGCTTTTCTCTTTTTTCTTCTCAATGATGTTTCACCTCCATTTAGACCAGAAGGAAACCGATGCAACATTAGTAGGGTTGGATAAAGGAACAAAGAAACCTTCTGTTTCGGCACCGTCTTCATTTTCCATAGGGATTACTTCTTCAAAATGTATCAAACTATCCCCAATATACTATTGTATGTATTCACCTAAAAAAATTCCTTTTGTATGTGTCAAACTTTATTTTTTAGTCTATTGTGTGTATTTTTGAATCTATTATGTGTATTTTTGAGTCTATTATGTGTATCCAACTATCCCCCAATATACTATTGTATGTATCAAAAATACACATAATAGACTAAAAAATAAAGTTTGATATATACAAAAGGAATTTTTTTAGGTTGATACACACAATAGTATATTGGGGATAGTTGGATACATCTTGAAGAAGTAATCCCTTTTCCATATTGAGTTCTCCAATGCATCAGCTGCAGCTTCAGCCATAGATCTAGTAGCTCGGTCTTTTCCAAAAATAATTGCCAATCTCTCATATGTAGGGAATGGTTTATTCACGGTGTAGCTTTTATTTGGATGTTTCTAACACAACAAACATAATTAATTGGTTATGTATATAAAAAGTAATGAATAATTTTAAATAAAAACCATAAAAAAAATTATAAACACTAACCTTTAGATATTCTTCGAGAACCTCACGCGAATCAACTGTTACGCATTGTCTAGAATCATCCCAGCCAAACCCACTCATGTTGAGCATGTCATATGCAGCAGAATATTTTTCTTTTAATCGTTTTATTTTGTTCTGGTTCTGCACATGCTTTGCATTTATGTTAATACCTGTAATTTTTTCTCGCATCTTTGATACAACATGTTCATATGTACCAAATCTAAAGCTCCCATTGTCACATCTACCACCAGCAACAACAATTTCTTGGAGAATGGAAATCAAAATTTCTTATTCTCCATTATCCCAGTTACGTCTATCAGTCATGACTTTTTTTTGCATTTAATATATCAACAACGACAATTACATAAATTTAACAATAAGAAAAAAGTCAATATATCAATCGAGTCTATGTGAAATAACAATAATAAAAGCAATTATGAAATTCTTAAAGACAAAACCAATAAAAACAATTTTAAATCTCTCAAACTCTATTTGACATCCAAGATTCAAACATCTCTTGGGCTAAATCATCTCTCCAATGAGACCATTCATTACTTGCTTCAACAACATCAATGGATTCAACATTAGTTGGTTGATCTCCCCGATAGGCATATCTCAAGTGTTATTGTCGTGTTCTCCTCGGGATCAAGGGTCATGTACATCCTAATAAAGTTATGTAACAATGCACATGCTATAATCATTCGACCTTGATACCTAATTGGATAGAAAGAAGGGCTTCGTAATATAGCCCAAGGTTTCTTCAAGATACCAAAACATCTCTCAATAATATTCCTAGCTTGTGAGTGCTTCATGTTGAAATATTCCTCCTTATTCGTAGGTACACGACCAATGTTATCCCGTTCTCGTAAATATCTAGTACCTCTATATGGTGCCAAAAAACCTTCACCGTTGATCTATCCCGCATTGGCTAAATAATAGTTACATAATAATCATCAAAAGTATTAGTTGTAACTACGAAAATATGTTTAATTGTTTCAGTACTTTTTAAACTCATTTATAGGTGTTGACAGCTTACTCAAGGGGACTCTTAATCCATTATGTCTAGTAATTGCATCCCGTTAAAACTAAATCGGTTGATGAACCTTCCCAACCAGCTAAGACGTAGACAAACTTCATGTCACGAGTGCATACACCTAATACATTTGTTGCAATATGTCCCTTTCTTGTTCGTACCTTGGTTTATCAGACTCAGGTACAGTGACCTCAATATATGTTCCAGCTATTGCTCCTAAACAACCCTATAGACATAAAATATAATGTTTTTAGCTAAATAATAGATTTTATTATGTAATGTATAGTGAGAGTGTTATAACCGTTACCTTAAACCATTTCCACCTTGAGTCCGTACAATCATCGGTTACTGGAGTTGGTTTGATGAACAACATGTCTTCCAAACGCAATAGAGCACATAAAACTTGATGAACATACCGATTTATTGTTTCCCCTGACCTATAGAATCTAACTTGAATACATCTATTTTTGGTATGGTGTGCTAATATGTTTACAAATATAGCAACTTGTTCCTCAATGGTTACATTACCCTCATCTAATAACCCACCACGAGTTTTTAGCATTTCACATAAAATAGCAAAAGCATTTATGTCCATTCGCAACTCATTTATACAATTAGTATCACTTTCACGAGTAATACGTTGTATTTTTGTAGATCTAATCTGAAATCTAGTGAATGTCCTTGAACCAAAGTTCTCCTTTCATAATTTATTGTTCCAAATTCAATTAACTACGTACATTCTAACGGCGGCAAAACACATCAACAAGTGCATGTTAGTCCTCAAAAGTTTAACGAGTATAATTAAATGATTATGATCCATATCTACAAAAACCACAAAAAACAAAAGCACTGATTAATGTATAACACAATCAAGAGAGAAAAGTAAGACATTATATATTTTGGTAAAAACTAACGGGTAAGCTAGATAACCATCGTAAGAGGTAATTTACCAAATGATTTCATATGCATCAATTTTTCCAGTCATTTATAGTTCTAGTTTTTTTTGCTATGTCTAATTATATCTCTCTCTTTAATGTATTTTCCGACACTTATCCTAGAGGAAACTAGTTCTTGTTTTGTAGAAAGAAAGGGAAGAGGGTGTTGAAGTTTGATGGGATAAGTTGATGTTGCATAATATGTTCATAGTTATCTTCAGATTCTTAGTTAAGAAGGCATTTCAGCCAACAATTTCATTTCTAATATAAGTTATGAATGATGCATATATATTGGGTTTTTGTGGATCTCATCTAAAAAAAATTTCAATTAGAACCATCCCAAATTACTAGTCATTAGCCATCCAACCAAATATAAACACTTTTTTTTTTGAAAAGCAACTTAATACCAAACCAAACAAAAAGAACAACACCAATCCAAGAGCCAAAAGGCACAAAACAACAGACCAACAGGAACACAACAGCAGGCAAGAGGACACAAAACAAAGCAACTACAAGAGGAAAAAACAGACAAACAACACAGCCCAGACCAAAAGCACAACCACACGAGCACTAAGACCCACCGGAACACAAGGAACAAGAGAAGTGCAAGCCGGTTTGCGAGCAGTAAACCAACACAACCCCACGAGAAGCCGCAAAAGGCTCACTCCGACACCTCCATAGAACGGCACGAACACAATCCCATACTCACTGGAGCTCCGCTCCTCCGCACCAAATTAAAAAACCACCAGCTCTACTTCAACCCTATTCTCGGATCCAAAAACCATTCTTTCCACTCCAGTTTCCTGTCGCGGAATCTTCGGGCTATCCACTCGAAACACTTGACTTGAAACTCGAAGAAAGATCCTCCAGTTTTTTATTAAACTTATCAAACACCACCCGGTTGCGATACGCCCAAATTAAGTATAACAGAGCCCAAGATACCTCTTCCCAATGCCGTGGCATGTCTGTATCTGCTACCCTGTCCAGAAGATCAAAAACCGAAGCTGTATTGTTCAGGTCGACTCTCCACCATTTAGCAGCAGCTGTCCAAATATTCTTTATCGCCAAATACTTGAAAAACGCATGATCGATAGTCTCCACCTCTTCCCCGCTGCCCGGACAAAGCAGCGTGTCAAGCTCTATCCCTTTCTTATCTAGCGCCTCTCTTGTAGGAATTCTGCCATTTCTCACTCTCCACGCGTGCACCACGATCTTTTTTGGGATTAGCCTCGACCATTTCGTTTTCACCATGTTATCCTCGAGTGACTCCGTCTTTTCCCTAATCAGATCCTTCAATGCTTTCACCGAAAAAACGCCATCAATGGACAGATTCCACTTGGTTTTGTCGTACGAATTGATGTCGGTCTCCAATCCTGTAAAGTCAAACAAAGGTTTTAAATTCTCCCACCTCTCTCCCTCTTGGTTCTCTTCTCCAATTCCAGCACCCGGTCCACTCTTCCCCCACTTTACCCACCTATCCGCAACCACAAAGTCTTTGACCAACTCAAGCCTCCATAACCGTTAGAATTTTTCGGCAAGGGGTACACCACCCACCCAACAATCCTTCCAAAAGGAAGTACCTAACCCACTTCGTACCTCAACACCAACTGAGTTTACTAAGTCGATACCCACTCTCTCCAAATCCCGACACACTTTTACCACCCCACCCAAACCGAGTTTCTCCCTACGCCACGAGGACCCCTACTATCAAAACCCCCGAGCTCCCATAAATGCTCTTAATAACTTTTACCCACAACCCCTCTTTCTCGGTTACAAATTTCCACCCCACTTACCCACTAAACATTAATTAGATTCTAAACTTCCCACGTCCAAACCCCCAAATTCAAACTTCCTAAGGACTCTTTCCCACTTTACCCACGACAACCCACCCCACCCCCACCCCCTCCTTTTAGACTTGAACCCCCTACCCCAAAAGAAACGTGATCTTACACTCTCGAGCTCTCACAACACTCCTCTAGGTGCCCGGAAAAGCAACAAGAAGTATAGCGCAAGGCTTCCAAGGACCGACTTAACCAAGGTAAGCCGACCACCAAAGGACAACAACTTGGATCTCCACGATGAGAGGTTGTTATTCATTTTGTCAATTACTACTTTCCAACTACTGATCCGGTTCATATTTTGACCCAAAGGAAGTCCAAGGAATGTTAGCGGAAACGAACTCCACCCACAACCATTCTCGGAAGCCCGAAATTGCCCTTCCTCAAGAGTTACACCAATCCCAACAAGTTTACTTTTTTGAAAGTTTACCTTTAATCCCAAAACCTCCTTGAAACATCTAAGAATCAACATAAGATTTTTAATATTACATACGACCAATCACCGAAGAATAACACATCGTCCGCATATTGTAAGTAGATACCTCTACCCCATCTTTACCGACTTTGATTCCTTTGAACAAGCCATTTTCTCTCGCCTCGAGCATAAGAACATGTAGACCTTCCGCACCATGAGGAATAAGAAAGGAGCAAGCGGGTCGTCTTATCTAATTCCCCGCGTTATCTTGAATTCCTTTGTTGGAGATCCGTTCACAAGGATTGAAACCGATGCCGACTCTAGGCAAGCTATTACCCATTTACGCCATTTTTCTCCAAACCCCATCATCTTCATTATGTTCAAGAGAAAATCCCATTCCACACAATCGTAGGCCTTCTCGAAATCTACTTTGAAGAGCATTCCTTTCTTTTTTGCTTTCCGGAGATCCTCCACCACTTCGTTTGCAATTAACACCCCGTCTAGGATGAATCTTCCTTGAATGAACGCCGATTGTGTTTCACGAATGATATTACTTATCACCTTCTTTAATCTTTCTGTAAGCAACTTTGATAAGATTTTCTAGAAAATCCCAATTAAGCTTATGGGGCGATACTCGTTTAGGCCGACCGGATTAGCCACCTTGGGAATCAATGTTACAAAGGATGCGTTACACCCTTCACTAATCTCCATCTTCTCCCAAAAATTATCGAACGCTTGTAGAAAGTATCCTTTGACGATATCCCAATATTTTCTTACGAATTTTATTGACGTGCCGTTCGGTCCCGGAGCTTTGTTGTTCCTGCACAGCGAAACATCCAACGCCATAGTGTTAATTCACATTAATCATACATTACACATGAAACTTACAGAAATTTCTAAAATCTAGGATTAGTTGCCCTTAAATTCCAACACTAAAAAAACCAAAGAGATGCCATATGCTCCAAGCAAATTAAATGAACAAACCAACTAGTTAATTATGATGCAATATTACAGCAATATATCATAATATTATCCAATATTTCTACACAAATTTACAAGATGATAAGCATGCATATACAAACAAACTTACATGTTTCATATGAATTCAAAGATGATACTTCAGTCACTTAATAACATAACAACCATTATCAATTTTAGCTTTGTAAACATATATGCAGACAACAATTATCCAACATAGACATATATCAATTTTGCAAATCAAAAATAAAGAAATTCTATAATTGAAAACAACCAAGCTATGATTGAACCAAGCATTGAACCAATAGAAGAAATCAATATGGTTTATGGACAAAATAATATTTTTTTATAGACATAAATCAAACCTGAAATCGATGGGAATTCAAGTTACGAAACCAAACAAGATGAACCACATGAAGAATTCGAAGACAATTTTTCTGCAGTTGAACGAACCAATCAACGAAAAAAATATTTATAGAGAAAATCAACCATTTGTAGATGAAATAAGACATGAACTTGATGGAACCAAATGATTTTGAACAAAGAGAGAAGTAACAGTCTCAATTAAAGAGGAAATTTAAGTGTGGTAGAGGGCGACATCGACTTTATGGGGAAGTAGGAGTCATCGATTTCAAGTGGAAGAAAGAAGAAGTAGTCAATTTCATGGATAAGAGAAGAAGAAGTTATGATTTTTGGGGGAAGAAAGAAGAAATCGTCTATGGCAAAGAGGAAGTAGGGATATTTGTTAGAGGCATATCTGATAAGAAGAAAAAGAGTAAAATCGTCTTTTTTCCTTGTCCCACCTTGTTCCATGGGTTTAACCCGGGCAGAAAGAGGAGGCTTTAGTCCCACGATGTACTATGCTATCCCACATAACTTCACTTCCAAACATGGGACAATTTTTTTTGTCCTATTCTATCCCATGTTGTACTGTAAAACAAACGCACCCTTAATCCACATCTAATCACTCAGGTAGCGTTTGGTACGCAGACAAGATTGGACAGGACAGGACAGGACAGGACCGAACAGGACAAGAGAGTAGGACAGGACTGGATGGGACGGGACTGGACAGGACAGGGCAAATGTATGTTTTGTGTTTGGTACGTCTAGGACTGGACTCGAAGAACTAGACAAGTTGTTGGGTAATTTTGGTGATTAATGTTGCTGGAGAAGTGTTAATGCTGTAGCAGTAGTATCGGAGTTGAATCAGAAGACCAAGTGTGGTTACTGCTGCTGATACAAGTTAATGTTGTTGGTTGAAGACTTAGAAGCAGTAATGGTTACTGCTGCTAAGAAGTTATTCCTGCTACTGTTATTACTGTTAGTTACTACTGCTAGTTGGTTTTAATTAGTTTCAGTTAATGCTTCTTCTGATTACTACTGCTTCTAAGTTTGCGATAAGGAAACAATTCTGTTTGGAGCGATATCTTGGAATTTGTTTTGAGGATTTGTATTCCTTATTCTTATCTTGTAATCTGTATAAATAGTTGATAGTTGTTTTCATTTTAGATCACGAGTGATTACAGATTTGTTTGAGAGATAGAAAAGTAAGCCTCAAGTAATTCCTAGCAACAGAGAAGTATTGCTCGTCTGTAAGAGATTGTTCTTCCAGATTGAGGCTTTGGTTTGTAATCTTTTGACAATCTGTGATCAATACAATTGAAAGTTTCAATCCATTGTTTTGTTTCTAATTAAAGTGTTTTTCCGCAACTTCTTTGATTTAGTTTTCTGAGTTGTTTAATTCTTGTTACGAATTCGATCCTTACAAGTGGTATCAGAGCCATAAACTTAGAATCTGAAATCTTAACAATGGATTCTCAAGAAGGAGTGTTCGCAAACAAGGTTCCCATGCTCAAACCCAATGAGTTTGACATGTGGAAGATCAGAATCAGGCAACATATTTTGCTAACTGATTATTCTATGTGGGATATCATTGAGAATGGTCCTGTAGAGAAGAAAGCTGGTGAAGATGGTGTTGTTCCCCCACCCCAAACAGATGCTGAGAGAAAAGCCAGACAAAAAGAGATGAAGGCCCTTAGTACCTTGCTTTTTGCAATTCCTAATGAATATCAACATCAATTCATAAATTGTGAGAATGCTAAGGTACTTTGGCAAGCACTGGAGAAGAGATTTGCAGGATCCAAGAGCACCAAAAGAAATCAAAAAGAAATTCTCAGACAACAATATGAGAATTTTGTATCTTCAAAGAATAAGACTATGAGTCAAACTTTTGATAGATACAACAAACTCATAGGAGAATTGGCAACAGTTGGAGTGCAGATGGACAATGATGATATCAACAGGAAGTTTCTCAGATCTCTTGGAGAAGAATGGACCATGTACACTGTCTCTTTAAGACAGAGTGATGATTTGGAAGATAAGGAACTTGATGATCTCTACAATGATCTCAGGGTGTTTGAAGCTGAGGTTGAAGCGAAAAAAACCAATTGGTTATTCTCACAATACTGCTCTTTTGTCAAGTGAATCTTCTCAATACAATGGTTCCAGTTCTGGATTTGTGAGTACTACTGCTGGTGACTCTCATATTGCTGCTAAACCTAACCCTGGAGTTGATCAAATTCAGGAAGCTTTTCTAGCAAGTCATGTGAAGTCTTCATTAATCAATGAAGATCTAGAGCAGATCAGTGTACATGAATTAGAGGAGATGGACATCAAGTGGCAGATGGCTATGCTGACTATGAGGAAAAAAGATTCATCAAAAGAACTGGGAGAGACAACTTTGGGATGAAAAGAGATGATGGTGTAGGGTTTGACAAGTCAAAGGTGAGATGCTACAAGTGCAATAATCTTGGACACTTTGCAAGAGAGTGCAAAGGTAATTCTCAACAGCACAATAATCAATCCAAGTTCAACAAAAGTACCAGTAGAGGTTCCTCTCAAGCATTGGTGTCTCAAGAAGGATTTGGATTTGATTGAGTGACCAGGCAGAAGAGGCTGCTCATAATCAAGCACTGATGGCAGAGATATCAGAAACATCATCATCTGACATTCCAGCAGTGGTAACTTCTAAACTTTGTTCTAAGGCTTGTATTGATACTGTTAAGAAGTACATGGATCACAATCAGAATATGTGTGACAGTATTAAAAAGTTAGAACAATTTAGGAGAGAGTCTAATGAGGTAATAGTCAGTTTGGAGGATCAAACCAAAGCTTACCAAGCTAATGAACTCCAATTTAAATATGACCAAAATTATTGGAAGTGGGAAAAGAAAGAGTATGAACTTAAGTTGGCCAAGTATAGATTAGAGTTGGAGAAGGTCAGAACTGAACTTGAAGAATCCAAGGCTGACATTGAGATAAATGATGACCTCTCCTAAATTGATGACCTTAAGAGAGGAATAGGATACAATAACCTTAAGAGAAATGATGACCTTAAGAGAGGAATAGGATACAATAACACTCCACCACCATACAATAACAACTACATCCACCAAAGTCTAATCTAGCGGATAGACTTGACACACAAGATCTAAAACCTGGTGTGATTGAAGTAGATCCTGTGGAAAGTGTAGTGGTTGAGGATTTAGGAGAAGAAGGTGAGGACAGAACACAGGAGAAGAATATGGAGATTCCTGATGAAAACCACATTCTCACAAATGAGAAGGGTGGAAGACCTTTTGCGAAGAGCAATAGTGTAGAAAAAGGAAAAGGCAAGAAAAAGAACAAGAGAGGAACACACACACAACCACTGAGAGAGATCCTAGTACATCTAAACAGTCTCAAAACATAAGGGGAAATCAGAGAAACTGGAACAAACAGTGGGCAATGGCACAAGGAATTGATCTAAACAAAGTGATTAGACCAAAACCCTGTTTCATATGTTGCAAGCTAAATCATTTAGCTAAGGACTGTTATTACAATCCCATTAATCAAAGAGCAAATTTTCAAAGATCAAAATATAACTCTTTTGTTAATAGGGATAATCATTTGGACAACATGGCTAAGAAAAGAAGGATTGTTTCTAAAAGGAAAGTTTTTCAAAAAAGCATCCTCAAAATCAGTTTGCTAAACAAAAGAAACAGGTTGATCAAAAGAAAGCAAACAAAGTGGTTCAAATATGGGTGCCAAAAGCAGCAGTATCCAATATTGCTGCTGCTCCTGTGAGTAGTACTACTGCGAGCACAAGCAATACTCTGGTAGTGTTACTGCTGCTTGTGCAAAAGGTACTACTTATACTCATACATCCCTAATTGTAACCAAATATTCTAGCCATGCTGCTCCAAACTCTGATCATCTTATCAAATCAAAGCTTACCAAAGTTAACTATGTTGATCGAGAAGGGAGTACCCCAAGACCATTATGGCTTGGGTACCCTTAAAATACTAACTGGTTTTTGACATGTGCATGGCAACCAAGGAAGAGGGAAGAATCTTTCGCATGTGGACAGTGGTTGCTCTAGTCACATGACAGGCATCATGTCTCTGCTTGAAGACTTTAGATGGTTTGAGGGAGGACATGTTGCTTTTGGAGATAATCCAAAGGGAGGTAAGATCAGTGGTAAAGGTAAGGTATCAAAAGGTTTGATGACCTTCAGTGATGTATACTATGTTAAGCAATTAAAATACAACCTGTTAAGTGTATCACATGTGTGTGATAAGAAACATAGCATATTGTTCAATGATGAGGAATGTTTGATACTTTCACCAGATTTCAAAATAGTTGATGAAAGTATGATACTATTGAGAGCTCCAAGAAAGGATAATGTTTAATGTTTGGACTTGGAGGATGTGTCATCTGAATCATCCCTAAACTGTTTACTGTCAAAAGCTTCTTTGAGTGAATCATCCCTCTGGCATAGAATGATGTGTCACATGAATTTTAAAAACATGAACAGACTTGTAAAAGGTAACCTGGTTAGAGGTTTACCTGCAAAAGAATTTTCATGTGATGATCACTGTGTATCTTGTCTTAAAGGCAAGCAACACAAACCACTCACAAGTCCAAAGAAGTAAACACAAATTCATCTCCTTTACAACTTTTGCATATGGATTTATTTGGCCCTACAAACGTAATGAGTATTGGCAAGAAATCCTATTGTCTGGTTATTGTTAATGATTACTCAAGATTTACTTAGGTATTCTTTCTGAGAACAAAGGATGAGACAAGTGGACTGATCAAACCCTTTGTGCTTAGAGTAGAAAACAAGACAAATATGAAAGTAAAAGTCATCAGATCAGACAATGAAACTAAATTTAAAAATGCAGACTTAAATAGCTTTTGTGAAGAAAAAGGTATTGAGAGACAATACAGTGCTCCTAGAACTCCTCAACAAAATGGTGTTGCTGAGAGGAGGAATAGGACACTTATTGAGGCTGCAAGAACTATGTTAGTTGATTCAAAACTTCCTATCACCTTTTGGGTAGAAGCAGTTAATACTGCTTGCTATGTTCAAAACAGAGTTCTTGTAGTAAAGTCCAAGGGCAAGACACCATATGAACTTTTTGAGAAAAAGAAACCTTTTATAGGACTTTTAAAACCTTTTGGGTGTCCTTGCACTATTCTCAATACAAAATCTCACTTAGGCAAGTTTGAAAGCAAATATCAAGATGGATTTCTTGTTGCTTACTCATCTCAGAGTAAGGCTCTCAGAGTTTTTAATAGCTCATCCAGGATTACTAAGGAAAGTGACAATGCCAAATGCAATGTGAACACAACAAACATACCTGGTACTGGTCCAAATTGGCTATTTGACATTGATTCACTGACTAACTCATTGAACATGAGCTATGCAGTTGATACAAGTTCTAGTGGAGACTGGGCAAATGAAATAGAGACACCTTTTGTCATGTTTCCTATGCCTACAGTGGATCCAATTGAATTCTGCAATGTAGATAAGGAACCTGAAGTTGAGCAGGAAGGTGAAGGAGATCAGACTCAGAAGGAAAGTGAAAGTGAAGAAGATCAAACTCAAACTCAGACACTGACTCAGTCAGATCCACAACAAGAAGATCCAGTGGATGATTCTTTTTCTTCATATCAGATTAGAACCAGCATGGGTGAATCAGACATCAATGTGGATGACTCCATAGTTCAAACAAAAGATCATGATGAGTTTGATTCCAATCTAGGAGTGAATCTTCAGGAGGAACCCCTACATCTTACTAGAACTCAGAAGAACCATCCATCCACCTTGGTGATAAGAGACATACAATCACCAATGATCACAAGGAAGCAAAGTAAAGCTGCAGGATTTCAGAATCCTCATTCAAGAATGTTTTCTTGCTTTCTTTCTCAGACTGAGCCAAAGAAAGTGTTTGATGCAATGAAGGATCTCAGTTGGATTGAAGCAATGCAGGAAGAACTGCTTCAATTTGTGTTTCAGCATGTGTGGGATTTGGTAGATTTGCCAAGAGGACATAGGGCAATTGGTACCAAATGGATTTTTAGAAACAAGAAGGATGAAAGAGGGATTGTCATCAAGAACAAAGCAA
Organism: Centaurea solstitialis; assembly: GCA_030169165.1. Taxonomy (NCBI): domain Eukaryota; kingdom Viridiplantae; phylum Streptophyta; class Magnoliopsida; order Asterales; family Asteraceae; genus Centaurea; species Centaurea solstitialis. The sequence continues at coordinate 42,019,608 of CM058040.1, forward strand.
GACTGGTTGCTCAGGGGTATACTCAAGAGGAAGGAATTGATTATGATGATGTTTTTGCCCCAGTTGCAAGAATTGAAGCAATAATACTATTCTTGGCTTTTGCTTCATTCAGACAGTTCAAGGTATTTCAGATGGATGTAAAAAGGCCTTTCTGTATGGGTAGATTGAAGAGGAGGTATATGTGTGTCAACCTCCAGGATTTGAAGATCCAAAGTTTCCAGACAGGGTATACAAGCTAAGGAAAGCATTGTATGGTCTTCATCAAGCACCAAGAGCTTGGTATGACACATTGTCTACCTATCTCTAAAGAAAATCAGTTTGAAAGAGGAGTGATGTCACAAGACCTTGTTCATAAAGAAAGATGGGACATATTTGCTTCTAGTACAAATCTATGTAGATGACATCATCTTTGGATCTAAAAAAGAGGAGATGTGCAAGGAATTTGAAGCATTGATTCACAAGAAGTTCAAGATGAGCTCTATGGGAGAATTGACATTTTTCCTTGGATTGCAAGTTAAATAGAAGGAGGATGGGATACTCATCAATCAATCCAAGTATGTAAAGGATATGCTTACAAAGATTGGTTTTCTTGATTCCAAACCAGCTTCAACACCAATGGAAACACACAAGCAACTTACAGCTGATGTTGAGGGGGAGAAGGTAGATGTTCATCAGTACAGGTCCATGATTGGATCCCTTATGTATCTTACAGCCTCCAGGCCAAATATTATGTTTGCAGTGTGTGTATGTGCAAGATTTCAAGTTAGGCCAAAAGATTCACATCTTCAAGCTGTGAAAAGGATTTTTAGATACCTAAAGGGACAACCCATATTAGGCCTTTGGTATCCATATGAATCTTCTTTTGAATTATTGGCCTATACTCATAGTGATTATGGTGGTGCAAGCTTGGATAGGAAATCTACCTCAGTGGATGTCAGTTTTTGGGTGCAAGATTGGTGTCATGGTAATGTAAGAAACAGACCACGGTTTCCACATCAACAGCAGAAGCAGAATAGTTGCAGCTGCACAATGTTGCTCACAGGTTATTTGGATTCAAAATCAGATGTTGGACTATGGTATTACCTTTCTTAATACTCCTGCTTATATTGATAATAACAGTGCTATTAGTATTTTTAACAATCCAATCAAGCATTCCAAAACCAAACACATAGAGATCAAGTATCACTTCAATCGGGACTCAAATGAAAAGAAACTGTTAGGACCAAGTTGTCCTAATTAGTGAAAGTTTTATAAAGAAAGCTTTGAGAAGGTTTATTTTGAAATTAGCTAGTTAGTGTAGCTAATGGGCTTAGGCTTGGGCTTGATGTAAATGGACCCTATATAAAAGGGTTTAGGGTTTGGGAAGAGAGAAGTGAGAGAACCATTCCAATGAGAGTCATTTAGTGTGTTTGTGTGTGTGTTTTCTTGTTTTAGAGAGCTCTCCAATAATATCAAGAACACTTCATCTTTTGTCTATCAATTTCTCTCATAAATCCTCTTATTGTTTGATGGTTTGGGACCAACAAATGGTATCAGAGCCAAACAAATCATTAGATTTGTTTGTTCCTATTGAATCATTCAATTAGAGGTGTTTTTAATTTTTGGGTTTTGAAGCTTTGTTCTTGAAGAAAGTTTGAATTTGAATTTTTGGGGTTTGGATCTTGATGGAGATGATGAATAATGGATATTTGGGTTATGATTTGAAGCAATTTAAGCTTGATTTCATGTATTTTACAAGTTGTTTCTTTGATTTTTTTTGGATCTGAAATGGTTTTTGGGTTTGAATCTTCAAGTTTCCTGAATGGGAAAACTTGAATCTTCAAGTTTCCCGAATGGGAAAACTCGAATCTTCAATTTCCCGACACGAAAAAAATCGAATCTTCAAGTTTCCCGACTCGGAATACTCAAATATTCAAGTTTCCCGACTCGGAAAACTCGAATCTTCAAGTTTCCCGACTCGGAAAACTCGAATCTTCAAGTTTCCACGAAATCGGAATTTAAGTTTATATTAATAAAATAATAAATAAAAATAAAAAAAATTTCCCGACTCTAAATCCCGATTCGGGAAACAGTGTTTCTCGACTCGGTGAACAGTAAAAAAAAATTCCCTGACTCCAAATCCCGACTCGGGAAACAGTGTTTCCTGACTCGGTGAACACAAAAAAAAAACTCTGTTCGGGAATCATCTTCAGGTACACTTTCAAGATTATACGGCCAATCAAACTTATGATTGATCACTTTCCGCTGTGCTCTAGATCCACCCAGATTCAAATACAGTTACGCTTCAAAATCCCTGCGCTTAATTAGCATCCTTTCTTTCTCAGTTGATCTGTAAATATCACATCAGCGTGGTTTTAGCCCAATTCATTTTAACCATGAAAATTGAATTTATCTCGTTTCCCCTGCTGCTCCAGATTCTTTGAAGACATGTCAGATTTGCAACGATTTCAGAACGACGGTGATCGGATTCTGCATTTGGTTAGATACTCAGAAGGCTGACGCTCTGCAACTATTATTCTAGAGTTTTATTAGATGGAAATTATTCCTCCTGGGTGTGCGAGTTGAATTTTTCCTTTGGATGCCAGCTTCGGTGAATGGTACTATTGTTATCTCAATTCATAACCATTTCACATCGTGGAGGTTCAGTTGCGATCTAGAATTTTGAGTGATGGTCGTCATCCATTTGACTAAAAAGACCAGATCTTGATCTGATTACTTGACATTTTGGAAGATTTCAGGAAATCGACTATTTTTTGAGCAGTAGAGAGATCAAAGCAGAGTATCTAGTTCAGCATCTACTCCCAGTTTTTCATTCCATATGGTGTTTCGGTGAGCCAAGCTTCAGTGTTTCCCTGTTGTGAGCTTATCATATTTAGAGCTCTTATGCTGAACTCCTATTCAACACGCGGTCAAAGACAGATTCGTTATTTTCTTGCTGATCTGCACAGTAACTCACACATGCATCTATCCCTTTGTTTTTCTTGACGGGAGATCAACATAGTTGGATGAATCAACATGCTCTGGTGCAAGCTGTTGTATTCTGCGGTTATCAGACGTGTTGAGTTATTTACAGGTTGAGCTGCAGTTTGTGCAATCAGTCGCGGTTATTGCAAATCGGATCTGGTCTTTCAGTTGAAACTGAAGATAAAGAGCTACAATCGAGGGGGAGCTTGGAGATCAAAATGTAGCCGAACGCCACTAAAGTTTTCTAAAGAAAGCTAGGGGAAGAAGATCAGAGATGCTTCCTTTATAAAACTTTAGGGGGAGATTGTTAGGACCAAATTGTCCTAATTAGTGAATGTTTTATAAAGAAAGCTTTGAGAAGGTTTATTTTGAAATTAGCTAGTTAGTGTAGCTAATGGGCTTGGGCTTGGACTTGGGCTTGGGCTTTTGTAATTAGGCCCTATATATAAAGGGTTTATGCTTGGGAAGAAAGGGTGAGAGAAAACATTTCAATGAGAGTCTTGTAAGGTGAGGTGTGTGTTCTTGTAAGTCTTTGAGAGCTCTCTAATAAACACAAGAACTTTTCATTCATCTTCTTGATTTGTTCTCTTAATCGTCTTATTGTTTGATTATTTGGGACCAACAGAAACTTATTCAAGTGTTGGAAGTACACACTGATTATCAATATGCAGATCTGTTCACAAAAGCCTTTGATGTGGGGAGATTTAAGTTTTTGATAACTAGTGTTGGCATGATTAACTCTGAACAAAGTTTCTTTATCTTTCTTGTGTGTAGATTTCTTGTACCATATTTAGTTTTTAAACCTCAAGGTGCATCTAACGGTTTGTTGAGTGTTTCATGTTTATATCGCTAAATGCTGTTATTGTTGCTAAGCATAGTTACTGCCGCTGGGTGGTGTTATTATCGCTAAGCATAGTTACTGCCGCTGGGTGGTGTTATTATCGCTAAGCATAGTTACTGCCGCTGGGTGGTGTTATTATCGCTAAGCATAGTTATGCCGCTAGGTGGTGTTACTATCGCTAAGCAAAGTTATTGTTGCTGAGTCCTGTTAGTGTCGCTAAGTGAAGTTAGTGTCGCTAAGTGCCATTACTGCTGCTATGCGATGTTATTGCTGCTGAATCGCATTATTGTTGCTGATCGAGAGATACTGCTGCTGGTGATGTGTAAACGGGTGAAGGATGTTACTATTGCTGCTTTGGTTATTGTTACTAGGCATATTCCTGCTTCGTATAATTGCTATTTCTTCTTCATAGTTACTTCTTCTAGTGTCATTACTGTTGCTAGTTTTATTACTACTGCTCGATTACTGTTGCTTTTATCCAAGGTTTGTGGTTACTACTTCTCAAATAGTTATTGCTGCTGATTTCATTACTGCTGCTTTTAACTACCCTTGAGAAAGTATAAATAGCCCTTTCATCACGCTTTTTTCACAACGGCTATTTTTGAAACCCTAACCTAAAACCCTTTGCGATTCTGATGCAATTTCTTGAGATTTCTTGCGATTCTGTTATAATCTGTTTGTTTTAATCATCTTTTTCATATCATGGATAATCTGAGATTTCATGTGGAGCACAACAAGGTCGAATTTCTCACCAAGGGCAAGAAATTAGAAGGGTTCAATGACATTGTGGATTTTCTACAATCGTCTACACTCGCACATGCGATTTTACTTGATCTGAAGATCTATATTGACCATCAAAGGGATTTTTGGATGAATGCACGAGTAGAGACGGTGAATGAGTCAAAGATCATCCATACCACAATGTGTAATCGACCCCTGTCTGTTGCTGAATCGACAATCCGAAGGTGTTTGCGATTGGATGATGAAGGAGGTGAGACTTCTATCTCTACAAATGATATTTTTTCTTGTTTTGGCACAAATGGGATATGAAGGCTCCATGACCTCTTTAAAATTCAAAAAGAACATGTTTGGTCATCAATGGAAGTTTATTGTTCATATCTTACTTCACTGCTTTTCAAGGAAAACTTCTGGATGGAGTGAGTTCAGTAGCTCCATTGCTTCTGCTTTGAATTGCTTGGCCACATCCAGGAAGTTTAATTTTTCAAACATGATTTTTGAAAATCTTGTATCAAATCTTGATCCAAAATCAACCACTATTGCAATTTTCATGTATCCAAGATTTATACAAGAAGTTATCAACTTGGAATTGACGGATGTTGATGGTGTAAAATGTATATATAAAAACAAAACCAAGTTTAACCACAAATTAACCTAACCAATCACCATACTCACAGGCAAGCGTACCTGATCGAAAGCAATATAGTTTAGGAAAGTTCGGGTATCGTTTTTACCACTGGGAATAGTCAAGTTATTCAAGAAAAATCTTATAAAGTTCAATTAACCTAAAAAGGGGGGTTTTTATATGAAAGCATTTTTAAAACACTAAAAAGATTAAAACTTTATTTTAAAACACTAAAAAAATTAAAACTTTATTTTAAAACAATTACTAGACAAGATAGTACTTATTATGGTTTAGGTTGAATCCCCTTGTGGATGAGTTAATTAAATCACAAAAGTATAGTTTATTTGGTTATTGTAAGAATTTAAGCTAAAAGCACCATAACATATTTTATCTCCGATTATAAACCAGGTTGGTCTCCCGGCCCAAATGCAAGGACCGGTTGTCAAGCACTAAACACTAATTACACACTTATAATATTCTTGCTGCTCCGTCACCGGAATGAGAGGTAAATGAGGTTGATTACCCGAAGGAGTTCTACCTATCTTAGAATAGATACATCCGACCAACAAGTTCAGATAGCCACAGTCAAAACACTAACTTCGGAATCAAAGACAAACATCCAATAAACCAAACACACTAATAAATCAATTAATACAACATCATACAACAAGGTTCATCAAAACCACAATAAGTACTATTAATAAAACTACTCACTAGACATAACTAAAACTGAAAACATGAATAAAAGGACAGACTTTATACCGACCGTGAAAGTGGATTTGATCGAATACCGGACAAACAACTCCGGTAACAATCCGCTCACGATCAACACTCATAAAATCTCTCATTTTCTCACTTTGACTTACTACTGACTCTAGAATAAAGCTAATTAATTTATGACTCTATATCTCCAAATCAGGATGGAAGACAGTATTTATAAAAGCTGTTCGGCCCACTTCGCGATTGCGAGGCTGAAGCTTCGCGGCACGAAACACTTAACGAACCCTACTTTTCCTTTTCAGCTCCTTCTAGAATATTCCATAGACGGTCTTCAATTACTTCGCGGCGCTAAACTTCTGGACTCCAACGAGAAATCCATCAAAAAGCAGGAATCTTCTAGAATTTCCACACCTCGCGGCGCGAAAGTATAAGCTTCGCGGATGCGAAAGCTCTCTGTTCCACTTTTGCACTTTTCCCCCTTTTTCACATCTTTTAGTACTTTTCCGCTCAATGGCCTCCAAAACCTGTAAAACCAAGATTCAGTATTTTTTATGAGTAAAACATCCAAGAAATGAGTTAAAATGGGGTTAAACATTGCAAACCGAAACTACCAAAACATGTATAATTTTGGAGTTATCAGATGTACCTACCTCTGGTCAAACCTACAAAAGGAATGACCCCTCTTTCAAGATGTATTCTAACATGAAAAGAGGAGGTATGTTGATCCAGCTCTCCTAAGACCTGATGAAATGATAATGATCCTGAATCTTTACTTAGTGAATAGGTTTTTACTTCTGTTATAGCTTGAGGAATTATCACTGAGTCTGTTCAGTGTTATTCCATGTTACTTATGCTGTAACTTAACTTTATAGATCAGGATCAGGATCAGGAGACTAACGAGTCTGTTCTGCAGTCTACTGATCCTGTCCACTGAAGTGAAGACCTCCTCCTGAATACATTAAGATCATACACAAAGAACCATCAGCGACGTCAAAGAAATAGCTGATGACAGGAACAGCATGCTCGTGATCTGAAGACGGAACTCAGTGATAGCAGTCTGTTCACTATCGTATGACATCCTGAAGATTCATCAGGATACACGTGACCCTGAACGTCCCCAGTTTCAGGACTCTAGTCACTGATCAGTATCCTGATCCTGAAGGATTAGAACAATGTCTTAGTCTAATGCACAAAAGGATTACACGCCTTTTCTGACACAATAGTACATAAGGGCAGTTACTTTACTGTTCCCTCCGTACTTATCAGACCATAAGGAAACTGTTTACAAACATCCTCTTTTGCACACCATGCAAAGAATATTTGTTTATAGTAAATAGTACAACAGACCACTCACAATGTGACACGTCACAATAGTAGGTCTGCATGCATTTAATGCATGGAGTATAAATAGGACGTGAAGAGATGTTCTCCATACTTCTTCTTCATCCTAAAATACTCAAGTCCTTTCTCTCTTTTCCCTTCTATCTTCTTTCTTTATTCTCTTCTCACTTAGTGCATAGTGAAAGAACTTAGATTGTTTAGTTTAGACTAATTGTCTTCTCTATTTCCGCAACAATCTGTAAATTCATATTGTTTATAAAACAAGAATTTAAAAGTGAGAAATTTGTGTGATTATATTCAACCCCCCCTTCTATAATCCCAAACACTATCCTTACTTGAAGGTCACCTACTTGGGACCAACAAGGTATCACCACAATCACACCATTGTTGCCTACAATGATGCGTGTGATTCCCCCACAGGTGAGGCATCAGGCTTACAGCCCACACAATCAACCACACCCACTGATGACATGCCCACACCTACCAATCAAAACACACCTCTGACTCCTGTTCATAAAACCCCCACACCCACACTCAAAATGTATCAAAGAAGGACCAAAGGAGCTCCTTCCTCTTCTGGATCCAAGCAACCCAAACCTACAAGCCCTCTTGTGGAGCACTCTCCACTTGAGATTATCCAAAGGGAAACCCACGGAGTGTCCCCCAACTCCACTGTTCAGGAGGTGACCTCTAAGGAGATGCAAGGGCATGTGGATGGTGTGGCTCGCACTACTGGTGCTGCATAAGGTGTGCATCAGGATAGTGTGAACATAAGTAAGACCCCCTCCACGGCAACTCAAGATGAGAAATCATCTAGAGGTCCCAGGTGCCAAGAAACCAAGGGAGTAGCAAGTGTTTCAGCTAGGCTAAAAACTTCTACTAAAATTCCCAAAGATCCAGAACAGAAGGGTTCAACTTCTAAACCTGGTGAGTGTAGATTTAGACAAAAGGAATTGACGGATGCCCTGGCTGCAATTGCCAAAGATTTGAAGGCCCGTGATGCAAACTTTAGCATTGGAGAATGGAGCTCATGAGGAGAGAATGGAGTTATTGGAGAAGATGGTCACCACTCAACATGAGCTCATTGCAGAGGTTCACAAGAAGTCTAAATTTCAGGGTGCTAAGATTGCAGCTCAACAAATGCAAATCTCAGCTTTGCAAAGAAGATATTCTACCCTTGCTGCATTCACAAAGGGGGAGAAAGCTCGTGTTAAGGGGGAGTTTGTGAAGAAAGAATTTGTGAAAGCAGCAGAGACCAAAAGAAGAGATTCTGTTTCTAAAGAAGAGAAGGCAAAGGTATCTGAAGCTGAAGCAGTGGTGAATGAGGAAGAAAGAGTGGCTGTGGAAATGCTTATGGAAATACCTCAATCTACTCCTGAGATTATCAAACAGACCAAAGGGGTAGTAATCAAGGAAAAGAAGGTTCAGAGCAGTCCTAAAACAAAGGTGGTTGTGAAGGATAAAAGAAAAGGTATTGCTGTGGAAGAACCTAAGAAGAAGACTCCCAAGAAAATTCCAAAGGAGATGGAAGAAGAGTTGTCTATGAAGGCAATTCATTCTATGATGACTCCTGAAGAACTAGAAGAAGTTAAAAAGGTAGCTGCTCAAGAGGAAGCTTCTAGAGAAATTGCAAGAAAGCTTCAAGAAGAAGAGGAGAATGCTGCTATAATTAAATCAATGCCAAAACCGAAGTCCAAACCAAAGAAGGTTCAAATGAAGAAGGTGACTATGAGAACTAGACAAGGGTCAAGGACTGAAGAAAGAAAGAGCAAAATCTGATTTTTGATTAATGCAGTAGGAGGAAAGGAGAGTATGTATGTTGATTGGAGTGATAAGAAGTTGGAAGAGAGGTACAACAAAGAAAGAGAGGCATTACAGAAAAAAGAATTGGAAGAAGAAGAACAAGAGGAGGTAGAGGAAAAAGGATGAAGTTAAAGGGTGTGAAACAGTAGAGAAAAGGAGATCCGGTGAAGCAAAGAGGAAGAAGTCCATTGCTCACAAGAAGTCTGCTAAGAAACAGAAGTTGGATGCTGATTCCGAAGTATCAGATGTTATTGATTGGGAGTATGCTGAACAAAACAAGGTGATGGTATTGATGGTGGAAAGACATGGTGGAAGACTAGAATCTTTTAGAAATACTCATGCCATGTTTACTAAACTACCTCAAGGAGATCTGAAGAAAATGTATGAGATCGGTTGTGCAAAGGAGGATAAGGGTTGTGCAGAAACAAGGGTTCTTATTGAAGACCTCAAGATCATGTTTGATTTTGAGAAGAGTAGAAAAGAGCAAAGGAAATCAATGACTATTCATGTCTATCAGAGTATTGGAGGAGGTGAAGCAGAGCGGTGGTACACTACCAAGAAGAACAAGGTAGTGCCTATCTCATTCAACAATGGAAGATAAGGTTACTTCTTGGTTGATAAAATGTATGATTTTGAGCATATGCTATGTAATAGTATTCTGAAGATAAAGAAGAAAAAGTCTGTGCTTACAGAGCTTGATAAGGCGTTTATAGAAAGAATTAATCAAAAAATGATGCACTTTGATGTCGATTTTGATCCTGAAGAAGAAAGTGAAGATGCAGAGAAGATTAGAATTGTGAAATCTTGGGGTGTGACAGAACTAAATGGAAGATTGTACTACAGGGTTGATTGGCAGAATGGGAAGGCTAGTTGGGGTGACATACTGGCAGACATTTTAAGGATATGCACAAGAGAGAATATGAAGGAGATGTATGATACAAGTATGCACCTGTATAGGAGTATTCTTGAAGATGATGGGAACCAAATAGATATAGTTCTCAAGATTAGAAGTGCATTGGAGTGTCTGTGTTGGTTATTTGAGCCTGCCAAAGTTGCTAATTTGATGAACCAGCCTTGTGAGACAGTGAATGAATGGAGACTGTTCCAGAAGTGTGGTGTATACTCTCTAACTATGAATGGGTTAAATAAAGAGTATTACTTCGTGGAAGGAACACAAGTGCATGATGCTTAGAGGTTACATGGCATGGAAAAGGCGAAGATGACAGGTTGTGAAGATTCTCAGATGAGCATTAACTTGGCATTGAAGATACAACAACAACTAAGAAACTTAACAGTTCTGGGTGAATAGTTAAGTTAGGGGGAGTTTGTTGGGTAATTTTGGTTATTAATGTTGCTGGAGAAGTGTTAATGCTGCAGCAGTAGTATCGGAGTTGAATCAGAAGACCAAGTGTGGTTACTGCTGCTGATACAAGTTAATGTTGCTGGTTGAAGACTTAGAAGCAGTAATGGTTATTGCTGCTAAGAAGTTATTGCTGCTACTGTTATTACTGTTAGTTACTACTGCTAGTTGGTTTTAATTAGTTTCAGTTAATGCTTCTTCTGATTACTGCTGCTTCTAAGTTTGCGATAAGGAAACAATTCTGTTTGGAGCGATAAGGCATGGATTCCGAAGATCTTGGAAGTTGTTTTGAAGATTTGTATTCCTTATTCTTATCCTGTAATCTGTATAAATAGTTGATAGTTGTTTTCGTTTTAGATCACGAGTGATTACAGATTTGTTTGAGAGATAGAAAATTAATCCTCAAGTAATTCCTAGCAATAGAGAAGTATTGCTCGTCTGTAACAGTTTGTTATTGCATATTGAGGCTTTGGTTTGTAATCTTTTGACAATCTGTGATCAATACAATTGAAAGTTTCAATCCATTGTTTTGTTTCTAATTAAAGTGTTTTTCCGCAACTTCTTTAATTTAGTTTTCTAAGTTGTCTAATTCTTGTTACGAATTCGATCCTGACACAAGTTCTCCCAAAAAATTATTTGATGATTTTATATATCTCATAATAGTTATAATTAACACAAATAAACTAAACTATTTAATTTATAAAAAGATTAAACAATTTACATAAGCATAAACACACACACACACACACACACACACAGGGGTCGTATCAAATACAAACCAAGGGATTCTTACAAACTTTAGAAATCAATCACAACCATACATGTAAATGATCAACGATGTGGATTAATTCAATTCCTAAAATATCTCTCAATCACATTTCAGAATCACCTAAAAATTAGGAGATAAACCAAATCAATGGTTAAGATTAGGTTTGTACGGTTTGTTAGAATCCCTTGGTTTGTATTTGATATTTCCAATATATATATATATATATAGGGGGCTTTTATTATACACCCCATCAAAAGGTTATCTACCTTACACCCTAAATCTTATCCATCCATCTTGAAATCAACGATCCAAATGCATCCTATATTATTAAATTAATATCTATTTTTGTTTTAACCCTTTAAATAGGCGTGCATACAAATTGGAAGGACAAAATCGTCCATTAACAATTCATTTGAATTTGAATAAGTTGGATAATTATGGTAGTTATTCTCATATCAAAATTAATCCCAAAATCTCTCTAACCTTCCATTATCTCATAATTTTCTTGGTTTCAACGTTTTGTAATTTTTTTATCATTTGAATTCAGTTGCTTCATATTAAATAAGGATATCAAGAAATCCTTGAAGCCTTTGGAGAATCAAGCATGTTTGATGCAAATAGAGATAATTTCCAGAATCTAAATGAACCTTCATAATTCATGAATGCAATGAAAAATCCTACATGAAATTCAATACCAAGTATTCATATATTTTGATTATCCGATAAATGTAAGAATTATCAGATGAGGTCCGATAAATTTATAAATTCATTCATCGGACATGTATTCATCGAAAAATTTATACATTCTTTGCAAAATTCATTTATCGGACATGTATTCAAATTAAAACTCATACATTCGTCGATGATCATCGTAATATTCATACATTCATCGGACGTGCATCGGAAAATTCATACATTCATCAAAAAATTCATACATTCATCGGACGTGCGTCGAAAAATTCATACATTCATCGAAAAATTCATTCATCGGACATATATTCAGATTAAAATTCATACATCCATTGAATGATCATCGTAAAATTCATACATTTATCGGACGTGCATTGGAAAATTCATACATTTATCGGAAAATTCATACATTAATCGGACGTGCATCGGAAAATTCATACAATCATTGGACGTGCATCAGAAAATTCATACACTCATCGAAGTGCAGATATAAATGTATGAAGATGCGTCTTCACTTCCGATGAGGAGGCGTATTCATCTTATATTCATCGTCTTCACTGTATATTCATCGCAAGTTCATCGTCTTCACTTATAATGAGGTGACGGTTTCTCCTTCAACTTTCCGGTGGCCGACAACGGTTTCTTCTTCGACAACAATGACGGTTTCTTCTTCAAACGTCTAGTGACCGATGATTTCCCAGTGGTCATATGATGAGGTGGCGATTTCTCCTTCGACTTTTCGGTGGTCGACAACCGTTTCTTCTTCAACAACGATGACGATTCCTGAATTGCCGAGCTCCGTATCGTCATCAACAACGACCCAATCATCCACTGTGTTACCAAATTCATCAAAACCGACCACGTAGAAGAAAAAAAACCCAACAATGAATCTATGAATGATTAATTAAGAATTAAAATCAAATTTAAAATCAATGGAAATCTGCTATTAATATTCAAGATAACTTCCAATAATAACAAACCATAATTTAAGGAAAAACTTCTCATGAATGCCTTACCATAACGTAATTTCAATTTTTTTTAAACCCAATTTACAAATAGACCAATATGCCCTTCATTTTGAAATGAAAGGAAAATCAAAAAGAAAATAATTAAATTCAAATCTTTCAAGATGTAGGGTGGAGATTAGGGGTGTAAGGGGGATAACCTTTTGATGGGGTGTATAATAACCTCCCTCTATATATATATATATTTATACACATATATGATTTTTATTAAACTGCTATTGATGGTTATGGTAGAGGTGGATGTGGTGGCCAACGGTGGTGGTTGATGGTTGTGGAGAACGTGTAGATGGTGGATAGTGGTGGTGGTGACCAACAGTGGTGGTGGTGGTGGTTACGGTGGCGATGGACAATGGTAGAGGTGGTAGACGGTGGTGGTAGGTAATCATTGACAGTTGTAGAGGTGGTAGAGGAGGTTGTTGTAGTGGAAGAGGAGGTGGAGGTGGCCGATAGTGGCTACTGGTGGCGGCAGCAGCCATGACTAGTGGTGGTAAACACAAAAACAAATACCATATTGAAGTTATATATCAAACGAATATTAGTTAGTAATAGATTAGTTTTTGTCTCATTTCTATCCCATGTTGTTCCACATATTTTGGTGGAACAAAAAAACATCCATTTTTGTCCCATGTTGTCCCACCTTGTCCCAGTTTCTGTCGTGTCCCATGTTGCATCAAACATGGGACAATGAACTCCTGTTCTGTCCCATGTTGCGCCAAACATGAGACAATGAGTTTTGTCCCGTCCTGTCTTGTCCTGTCCCACGTACCAAACGCAGCCTCAAAGAATCCAATCCCCAAGGAAGATAGGAAAAAATACGGAGTAGAGAAGTGATCTCCACCACTTATCCAATCCCCAATGACTCTCTCTCTCTCTCTCTCTCTCTCCTCTCTCTCTCTGTCTCTCTTTATATATATATATATATATATATAATCAGCTGCAAATGTAAACTCATTTTTCATTACGAACGTGAGTACAATCGAGAGAGCGCCACGTGACATACTCACTCTGAATAATAATGTATTATTCAGAGTGACTACCATATTATTCAATGTTATCCAGAGTCAATAATACCGAATAATATAACTGTTCTCACGTTCACAATGAAATTTGAGTTCGCAGTCGAACTTTCGTCTATACACAATTACACACACACACATATATGAGTAAACTTCACTTCTGCTCCCCAACTTATGTAAATTTTAACAATTTTCGTCCCTAAATTATCAAAACGCAAATTTGGTCCCTCGTGTTTACATCTCTCTGTGGATTTGGTTCCTTCTACTCACGTCCGTTAATTTTCTCCGTTAATCTAATGAGGGGTATATAGTCATTTTATGATTTTTTAATTTTATTATTAAAGTTAAAACATTAAAATAAAGATTATATCTTGGTAAGTTTCACCCTATATAAAATAGTCAGGTATTTATTTTAGAAATCTTTTAGGGTGTATTTAGTTATGAAAAATTTTCTAGTTTTTCAAGAAAACTTTTTAAGAAAATTTTCTAATAAAATGAAAATTTAGAAATTACATTTAGTTTATTTAGTTTTCAGAAGTTTTTGAAGAAAATAAAAATTTTTTGTTTCCTAAATTCTATGTAAATTAGAAAAGTGATTTTAATAAATTTTCAAAATTTTTTAAACATGTTTTCTAATCTTTTAATATGGAAAATGGAAACTCCATCATTTTAATCAAACGCGTTTTTTTAAAAATATTCATAGAAAACTGAAATGAAACCTCAACTCTATTTTCTAAAAACTTAAAAAAAAATGAAAACAGTTTTCCACGACCAAACACACCTTAGGGATTTTCAACTAACTCAAGCAAAACGTTTATTAGAATTATATTCTATTTGATCTAAATGATTTTATCCAAACAAAGTTTTTGAATCGTTAAAATATTTCATGGCAAAACTTATGATTCATAATGTATTTAATGATTTTGTTAAAATTTCAAAGATATATGTTTGTCACTAAATTTTATTTATTTAAAGGAATGAACAAAATTTGTTATAAAAATGAAAATTAGTTAGAGAGATCAAATTCGTTAATAAAAAGAAAATAACGGAGAGGAGGGTTAAGAGATAAAATTGTCCCGAAATTTAATTATGTCGTTAGTACAATATATCCGTTAAGAAAAAGCCATATATCAGGTGTCCGTCATTTAAAAAAAATTCAAGTATCTTGCTCATTTATTTATGTAAACCATAGGGACTAAATTTACATATAATTTGTATGTATTATTGTACTTTTTGATCAACTAAGTGACACTGTACACTTAAAACTATAGAAAGAAGTTTCTATTATTTTCATATTTTCATACTATATAAGACCAAAAAAATGGTTGCAGTAGATCAAACATGTATCGGTTCAAAAGTTAATCTTTTGAAGATTTGCACAGTGAAGTTATTAGAAATTAAGACTTGCCTTCTAAACATTCCTTGGTATTCTAATGACCACCCCAAAGGGCGCTAAACCCCTTGACCACTGCAAAAGGGTGTTGCATGTTGACCTAGCAAGGGGACGAAACTTCTTGACCCTTGCTTTATAGCAATGTTAAGATAAAATTATCTTTTATGAATGTGCACTATACACCTTACAACCTATATTATACCTATATGAACCTAAATGATCTCATATATATCACAATCAAACCAAAATGAGTGATGACACTTATCACCACCGTCTAAGTTATTCGAAGAATAAAGTTCTTCTCTTGTTTTTGTGAGAGGAACAATTGTTTTAGGTTATACTTGAATGAGTATTAGCCCTACCTTGAAAGAAAAATGAACATGCATGTACTGGGTGTCCTTTAAGATGTACACATTGATAAGTGACGAGTCTGTCTAGAGTAGGTGTATGAGTTACGACTTTTACGGATTATGAACAAGTCGCATCATATCATGTCAGCTAAATCATAGCACCTTCACAAGTGGAGCAATCTTCATGATGGGAACAACTATGTCATTTAGTGTGTAATCACCAACAATGTCTGAAGAGTCTTGGAATTTTCTATAATAACTTAAAACTGCAATATGTAATTTATGAGAGAGACTCGATGGGATGTAGATGAGATGAACTCTCCACTTGTACCTTATTGTAGGCAATTCTACATCATGAAGTCCCTTTTTTGTATGGAAACTTGTGCACATGATAATGCATCTTGAACATCGTAGTACTTGTCACCACATGGTCCTAGTTTATATACCTATCAAATCTCGATATCCTAAAGGTCATTACTGCAAGGATGTACCCTTTTGCATAAGGCCCGTTGGTTGACGAGTGTGTCGTGGCACCTTCATGCATAGAGAATCACTTATAGTATAAAACTACTTCATAAATTCAACAAACATGTTTGATTAACAATAAACTTTTTTAAGATGTTAAATATTTTTCATTACCTTTCTCTTTTGATAAATTTATATTGTGGTTTACAACATTTAAAAATAAGAGAATAGACTTTGAACTATTTGATGCACCATTAGGACAAAAAGAAAGGTTTAGTGCAATCAATTAAGTGAGATCCAACGGGCTTGTACTTGTAATTTGTGTTTTGGGAAGGAGACAAGAGCCTCCTCCACCCCCACCCAACATAAATCAAGTGGACTCTTGCTTTGTTATATATATAATAATAATGATCATATAATAACGATAATCATATAATAGTTGTTTACTTGTATAATAGACTCACGACATTCAACTTTATTTGTAAATAAAAAACAATAATTAATATAATACCTAATTTACAAAATTTAAATTTATGAAGTTTTGCTATTGTCTTCGTAGGATCTCAAGTTTATCTTCTTCTTGAATATGTTTCTCTATTAGTTATTATTAACTTAAAATTAAAAATATAACTTTTAGATTTCGTACATGAGCTGTAATATTGAATTATAAGGGATTTTATAATATGATATACATTTTTTGTAATATAGTTAACTGTATACATATTTGTGTATGGAGGTGTGTTTAGAACGAAAAAAAGTCAATTTGTGAAAAATACAGAAATAACCGAATCATATATGATGACTCAATAAGTAAATCATATGTGATTTACAACACGTTTAGAAAAAATTAGATCAATGCACAAACAAAATTTTCACACTACTCTTGATTAACCGGTTCCGATTCATACATTCGTCATGAGTTGTAATAAATTATTCACACTTTTTTCTCTAACAAAAATTTTCTCTCACCCTCTCAAGTTTTCTATGGTAATAATTAAGTATTTTGGAAATTTATAATTATTAAAGACCTATTAATTAATTATGATACTCCGTTGCATCAATATATCGTTAAAAAAAAGACCTATTTAATATATGTTATATCAAACTTCGTATTTTCTTTAACAAATATTATATATTAGTTTGCTATAATATAATTAAAAAAAACAAGTTAGATCCATTAACTCCTTGCTAGTTTTGTTTTAATAAGATTTTTCCTACCAATGAAGAAAAAAAGATAAGAAATAAATTATTTCAATCAACTAAGAAATTATGATTTTGCCCTAAAGGAATTTTTCTGCCAAAGTTTCATTTTTAACCTTGGTCTGCCAAAAAATGGGTCCCTTAATGAAAGAAAATCAAAACATGGATAAAAAATGTAATTTTGATTTCTTTAAGAGCCATAATTTTAATAAATTTATTAAAAGAAATATATTTATACTCTTGTTCTCCATTGATGGACCATTTTTTGGCTTACAGGGATCAAAATGTAATTGGCGTGTATCCGCCAATGTTGGATCCTCTTTTGACGGACATAATTACAATTTTGTAAAGTTATACAAGAAAATAGCTAGAAGATTAATACTTCATTTAAA
Organism: Centaurea solstitialis; assembly: GCA_030169165.1. Classification (NCBI taxonomy): domain Eukaryota; kingdom Viridiplantae; phylum Streptophyta; class Magnoliopsida; order Asterales; family Asteraceae; genus Centaurea; species Centaurea solstitialis. The sequence continues at coordinate 42,037,300 of CM058040.1, forward strand.
AGTGGCTTGAAAAATGAATTTCCCTATATTTCATTAATCAAATCATCTTTTTGGATGAGAAAAAACAATTTTGTTCAGTGTAAAAAAATCCTCACGTACACTTGAATTATAAAGTTAAAAGTTGTTAGAGTCCCACATTGGTTTGACTTATATAATTTATCTTTTATATATATTAGAATCTCAAGTCCCACATTGTTTGACTTATATAATTTATCTTTATATATATATATATATATATATTAGAATCTCAGTTATCTTTTTTAGACCCCCTTTGGAATATAATCCGTTACATGTATTTTTATACAATAGGCTTCACATTAATCTAAAGCAATATAGTGTAGCCTCTTATATAAATTACATATTTTGGTTGGAGTTGTTAAACTTTAGACCGAGCGATAAGTTATACCTCACTTGAGAGGCTCAGGGTCCTCTCCTGTTCATCGGCAAAGAACGGCAACACCACATCTCCCTCTTGGCTTATGGTGTTTGGCATCTCTATGCCGAGCCGCAACAACACCCACCCCCACCTTCCCTCATTCTTCTTCTATTTGTCTCTAACTCTTTTTTTTCTTTATTAATATTTAATAAAATAAAAATATGGATAAAATTAGATTGGATATAACTTATGTTTTAGATAATTTTGAATAAGTAATGAAAAACTAATGTAATACTGATATGATTAGATAACTTTGGATAGTTTGGTAAAAGATAACTCATGGCCTTACAGGATTCTTACTATATTTAAAAAAAGCTCAGACCAAAAAGATGGATATATTAATTAGTGAAATCTTTACTTCAAGTGGTTTAAAAGCAAAGTAGATGATGAAGGTTTTCAAGCATGTAATAAAGAAACACAAACTTTTAATTAATCTTTTTTCACTAATAAAAAAAAAAGATTAAATTCCCACAAGTGCTCACAATTATTGGTTTAAAAAATGTATTTTTTCTTCTTCATTTTCTTGATTTTTAACTGCATACAAAATTCTTCTCTTTCTTAATTTCTCTGATGAAATTCACAGGCTTTGCTTTTTTAAGATGACAACTGCAAAAAGATAAGCTTTAAACGGAGCTTCCCTTCTGACATTTTCCGGCCTGCTTTCTTAGCTTATGAACGTGATACATCAAATCCCACAAATCTATACATACAACCCTTTTATATCTATACATATATACATACAACCTCCTATATCTATACATACATTACATACCCTCTCTCTCTATGTGTGTGTCTGTAAATGTAATCAGTCATCAATGCAAAAGACTTCAACAGTTACACAGTGTATTCTCATCCAACCACATCTAAAACACCACTTTCTCTCTCTACTTTCTCTGTCTAGACTTACACCATTTTCTCTCTCTAGAAAGAGATAAGAAAGAAAGAGAGAGGGAGATCTGGATGTGGGTTGTTGATTTCACTTTTATGGAGTTAAAGGTATGAAGGTATGGAGGTGGATGAAATCCAACAACAAGTTTGTAAATTTCAAAGAATTGCTTCAAATGGGAGTGCTACAACTCATAATTCATCAAACCCTAATAACAAGATAGCCACCACCACAACCACCACCATGGCCACCCACAAAGATTTGGTTTGTGGGTGGCCGTCGTCGAGAATCGTTAGGGTTTCGAGGGCTTCCGGTGGGAAAGATCGACACAGTAAGGTCTTGACATCGAAAGGGTTACGAGACCGCCGTGTACGGCTGTCGGTCACCACCGCCATCCAGTTCTACGATCTTCAAGATCGGTTAGGGTATGATCAGCCGAGCAAGGCGGTGGAGTGGCTGATCAAGGCGGCCTCGGCTTCCATCGCCGAGCTTCCGTCTCTCGATCCGCCGTTCCCCGCCGCCGTCGATTGTAACCACCGTTACCACCACCGGAAACCGCTCACCGAGGAACGAAAAGACACCGAATTTGAAGATCCAAATTACCAACAAACCAACAATGTCTCGGTCTCGAAATCGTGTAGTAGCACGTCCGAGACGAGTAAAGGGTCGGGGCTTTCGTTGTCGCGGTCGGAGAATCGGGTGAAGGCTCGAGAACGGGCTCGAGAAATGGCGGCCAAGAAGGAGAAGGAGAAAGAAAAAGAGAGTGATCCCATTACCAGGGTTGGTAACGGGATCTCACAAAACTCGTCCTTTACGGATCTTCTCACCGGCGGCGGCGCTATCTGCAGTGCCGCCGCCGGGAGTCCCAACAACAGTTCGAATCCGGCGGACAACAGTCCGCCGGATTCGAGGATCCACTGGACGACTCCGATGGATTACTTCTTCAACCGACCGCCACCACAACTGCCGCAATTCGGAGGAGAAAACCACCCACACCACCATTTCTCTTTCCTTCAAGAGAACTTCTCTCCAGCGGGCGGCAGCGGTGGTGGCGGGGGTGGAGAGGGTTATAACTTGAACTTCTCCATTTCATCCTCGTCCTCCGGTGGTGGTTTCGCTACGGGTTTCAATAGGGGGACCCTTCAGTCCAATTTAGTATCGGTTTTACCTCATAATCATCAACATGTTCAGAGGTTTCAGTCTTCATCAATGGTGGATGGATCTACTTCCAACAACTTTCCTTTGTTCATGGGGCAAACCATTGGCTCAGCCGCGCCGGAGAGTTTTCCGGCCACCGGTTACGACTCCCAACGGTTGCAACTGTACGATGGAGGCCGTCACAAAGAGAAATCTAAGAACTAATGGCTTCTTATCTCTGGTAAGTAATTTTCTTCCAAATTTTAAGTTTCTAAAAACTTCGCCTTTATTTGTGTTTAATTTTGTGTTAGTCAAGAAATCAAGGTTGTGATGTTCCTAAATTAAGTTAAATTTGTTGAGATTAATGAAGTACCCTATTAGCATCTTTGAGATAGAAACCCAAATAGAAATGATTAGAACACATCAAGATTAGGCTCCAATCTTTAACCTATAGGTTTAAATACCAAAGATAATTCTTACATTTATTACAAAAGAAATGACTTTAACCTACAAAAATCATCAAGGGAATTGAAGTTTCCGTCAGTGATTACGAACGAATCAACTAAAAAAATACTAATGGTTCCTATAGATGTTTTTCAAGAAAATCCCAAGATAATCTGTCACTGATCGTTCCTAACTTCCTATAGATGTTTTCTAGAAAACACTAATGGTTCTTGTAGATGTTTTTCAAGAAAATACCACCGGATTACCCGGAAAACCTGTATAGTCTGTCACTGATTTGGGTTTTTCAACAATAATTTACAAACAAGCTTTTGTGAATAATCCCCTTTTTGTTGTAGGATTTTCCATGAAAAACTGTGTAGGTAAAAGTCTTACTTTTAAACCATGAGTACCGCTGCCCAAATTACTCTCTTTATCCGAGTTCCTACAAAATTTAACTTAAAGGGGGTATACCGGTGTGTATATAAGACCTGCCAAACCAGTACCCGAAGGTAGTACGGGTGGCCTTAGTAGTGATTACCACCTGTCCGGGTCTTGATTTGGACATCCGTTGTGGCCATTGGGTTTATATGTGTCTTTAACATTTTCTCCAAATATATATTTATATATAATGGGTAATTGGGTATTATCAAAGATCAAGTTTCTAGCTAAAAAGATTATTATATTGGGTTAAAAATGTGATTTTTTTGGGGATGCATTAGTGTGGGGTAGTAATTACAATTATCTTGTGTTAAAAAAGATTATTATATTGGGTTAAAAATGTTATCTTTTGGAATGGATTAGTGTGGGGTAGTAATTAATTACAATTATATATAATAATATTAATTATAAATAAAAAGATAGATATGATGGGTTGTTTGTTTGGTTTCCTTAATATGAAGCATGTCTAATGGAAAAGACAGGTGTTAACCACTGAGATTAAAGGAACCCAGTTTCACTAACATTGATTAAAAATCCGACAGCTTCCTTAAATTAATTAATTATCTCTTTTTTTTTAATTAATAAAAGAAATATAAATTAATTAATTAGGTTTGTTTAATTTATTAATATATATATATATATATATATATAGAGGAAAGTTCAAATGTGAACCACTTTTTGGTTGTGAACGTGAGGACAACCGAGAGCGCGACACATGGCGACTTTAAGTGTGGTCCCCCTCTTTAATTCAATGCCCTCCCATGAATCGCGCCTAGTCATCCGCGCGGATCTTACGTGGCGCCTAGTCATCCGCCGTGGATCTTACGTAGCACCTAGTCATCCGCCACGTGTCGTGCTCTCGGTTGTCCTCACGTTCACAACCAAAAAGTGGTTCACATTTGAACCCACCCCTATATATATATATATATATATATATAGGTAACCAATGGCAATGGTGTGTTTCACTGAAACCGAAATTAATATTAGTTTGCTGGGCTCAGTGGAATCTCGAGCAATGGGAACATGGCACGCACCATGTAGCTAGCTAGGGTTTCTATGGGTGCGTGTGGGTTCTAACCCACCTTTGCTTTTAGGTCAAACCCATGCACGTACGGCTAACTCTTTTCTTTCTAGGCCGAACCCACATATCTCATGCCCAAAAATGAAAAAGTAAAATCAGAAATTTTACAAAAGGAGAATTATAAATGGATTTTTTGTGGAGAAAACGGGTAGTGTTATGTGAGTGAACAGGTGTGACCCAGTATATGGGGGTCTACATTTATATGAGTGGATTAAAAACTAAAAGGGTCCATAAAACAACACTCTCTTCCTAAATAGTCGAATGGTTTTTTACTCTATTTTTTAAGTGTGACTGATATAGGGTGTCTATTTCATACGTATGAAATGGATGAAAAATTCGGGTGTGTTCGGCTTACGAAAAATTCTTGGTCGTTTGTGAAATGTCCTTGGTTGCTTGCGAAATCACCAACCAGAATCAGTGACGTTTGATGTTGTGAATGTGATATGGGTATTTACAAAATCTTGGCTATATTGAGATAACTGGAAAAAAGTGGACTAGAAAGTAAATAAGAGGGGAGTTATTTGGCTATTTTGGGCAATTTCCCAAATAAAGTTATGTAATTATAACTTCTCTTTCCATAGTGCTACACGGGCGTTTAGTTGTTTTTACTTTGTATCTACTTTACAAGATAAATAGGTTTTTAGCCTATGTGGCACACGCTTGATTTTAATAGGATATTTCTTGTCTAATCAAGAATATGATATAACTTGACATTCACGCCATTAATAGATACAAGACCCATTTTATATGGGTCAAAAAGGACACAAAATAAGAGGAATTTTACTTACGTTAAAAGAAGCCATCGCCACTTGGAATCAAGATAAAGTTCGTTGCAATTTAATTGATTTTGCTTTTAGGGCATCGCCAACTGTATGCCAAAGCACTAATTTACGAAAAGGGTGCTCCAATCATACTTCAAAAAGAACTGTATTGTGATAGATATGGAGAGGACCGACATATGTATTGGCCATGTAATTGGAGTTGAAGTAAGTTTTTGGTGCTAATACACCCACTAGTTTGGTTTTTTCTGTCCTCAGTTGGAGATGATCTTTAGGATTATTGAAGGTTGATGATTAACATTAACATTGTTTCATGACAACAAAATACTGGATTGCTATATATTTGAACTAAAAACTTGTAGAAATCTTGCATAACATGTTTTGGTCTTTTGGAAGCATGACTATGAAATAAAGAGATACTACGTACTCTCATATAATCATAGTTTTGTACTAGAAATTCAGTTTGGTAGAGAAAAGGACCGTTGAAGAGTGAGCAAGAAATAGATAGAGATAAGTAAGCAAAGTCTTGTTTTAAGCATTTTGGGTATGCATGTGAGGTGTGCTATGTAAGTCCGCCTATGGTTTTAAACCGATCAATTCATGAATGCAGTAGTAAAGTAATGTTTAAGACGTTTAGGGAAATCATCAATGTGCGAATGCCATGAGCTTTAGAATTGGTAGCAATCCTAAAGAATGGGATCTTGAAGCGGTAGTTGGCGCAAATTGCCAAAGGCCCTTTGTCTTGTCATTCATCGTGTTGAGGCCTTTTTGTGGGATGTTTGTGAGCTTCGTAAGTTATTTCATATCAAAAGTTATGAAAAGTTGAATTTGAATGTCTTCCTACACCCATTACATAAAGGTGTGCTTGATACTAGACATGGTTGGCGAGAATGAGGTAGGGGTTGAAAGAGTAGTTGAAGGTTGTAGCCTTGTAGGGTTTTAATTTGACACGAGTAGTTTAGAAATATACTAATTTCTTTCCGTATCCTTAGTTGCATGTTTGTCTGACTAAGTCTTATCGTGTACAATATAATGTCATATCAACGGTTGGACAACATGTTTTGTTTGTCCTTTCCCATTTTTCTTTGCAGATCTATTGTGTTTTCTTTGGCTATATTTCTTATTGAGAAAAGAATGAAGGATTAGCATGTAATAAGAAGATGTATTCGGTTGCCCCTTAGGAACGTAACAAGGCATTCATTGCTTAATTAAGAAACGTGATATAAAATGATGATGACTCAATTAAACTAACAAGTTTTAGCCAAGGATATAAAGGTCATATTGAGTGTTTTTCTTAGGTCTATAATTTATAATATATATTATGTTAATTATGTGGAAAATTTTCTATATGTTCCCCTTTTCCCGTTTTCTACTTACCATAAGCGAAATCCTATATTCGTGCATAGACTACCGCCACCCCAATGTCTGTAGAAGAAGATAAAAATCCATTCTTAGAGCATTTCCAATAGACTCTCATTTTGAAGATTTGAATAGTAACATATAATTAACTTTATTCAATGTATTTAATATCGCAACAAATTTTATGTGAAATGATATTACATTCGGTTGCAAAAATTGGTGAGAACAATAAAAATAATCATTCTCTTATTCAAGATTTAGTTTTGAAGAGTGCTCTAAATGTATGCAGACCTGACCACTATGCTACCCGATTACTCCACCACTACGCTACCCGATTACTCCCCTAAACAGTAGAGTGGCTTGTGAAATGTGTGAGAAAGATAGAAAGTTGGGTACGAATGTACGATAGAACTTTTAAAAAACTGGCTAAGAATTAGCAATAACATACAATTAAGATCAGGTACACTTTCTAGCAATCAATTTCATTAGAATGATTCAATCTAAGCCTACTTGGTGGATAAGGTGCATAGATATGTATTTACCTATCTAATTGACACTATTACATTGTATGGAAAGGGTATGATTGTCTTTTTAGATATATAGTGGCAGTTGTTATACTAATGGTAGGTGTTAACAGGTTAGTTATTGTTTAAGATATAACTTCAGAAAAGTTATAATGCCAAGAACTTTTGACAACTTAAGGTTAATTTGAGCTTGAATTTTGTCACTGAAAAAGGTTCAAGAATTCTTGAGGCAGATTGGAACTTATGCCACTCAATTAATTAACATCTGAATTAGAGCTAAACAACTCGATCACATTCAATAATTGGATTTTAATTTATAAGAAGTAAATCCTATCTAAAACAGAACCTCATTCAGATGTCTTCTTGAAGATCTTGATTTTCTTCTTATAGATGCTCTCAATGTTGAAACCTCAAATGGATTTTCCATTTTCGTTATGCAACGGAGATCAATGGGTTGTCGGAAATATAATGTTTTTTTGCTGTTAAAGATGAATGCATTAAGATCATTAAGTTTGTAAATAGATCTGTTTGTGTTTGTTTCCATTCTTTTATTGATTAGTTCAGGACATATTTTCTGAAAGATGATCCAACAACTTATTAGCAGTCACATGAATCTAAAGCTTTCTCTGTTGGTAGTTGGTAAAGTCATAAACAATGACTAATGAAAAAACCACTTAACAGAACCATCTTGTGATACACGATCACAAGTTATATATTTTTGATTGTGATCATCATATATATAGAGGGAGGTATCTTTTGGAACTTTAAATATTTCTAGAAACTAAGGAACCATCCTTTTTGTGAGTATTCATGATGAATAATATGACTTTCATGATGAATGTTATGACGTAATAAAAATTTGTTTTGAATACTTACAAAATAGGTGGTTTCTGTTCCTAAAAGTAGTCAAGGTTTCAAAATGCACGTGCCCCTGTATGTTTTTCATTTTTACGTGAAAATGCTATATATGTGTTATATTTGCTATGAATATTTATATATGTTCTTATGCTTACAACTCTTTAATATTCATATATTGGTATGGTATTCATCTATATAAGGGCTCTTTAATAAAGATTCAAAAGGGTTTCTCACACACACACACACGCGTGAGAAACCATTTTTTATCTTTATAAAAGAGCCCATATCTACAAAAGTTTGGTGAGGTTTGATGAGCTATGTCTAGCTGATGTGAGACTTTAACAGTGATAATTGTTTAAATTATAATTTTTTTGGTTCTTGTTTCATATATTCAATAAGTAGTTGTAGCATTTTGTGTTTGAATATATATATATATATATAGGGGTGGGTTCAAATGTGAACCACTTTTTGGTTGTGAACGTGAGGACAGCCGAGAGCGCGACATGTGGCGGATGACTAGGCGCCACGTCATGTCCACGGCGGGTGACTAGGCGCGATTCATGGGAGGGCATTGAATTAAAGGGGGGACCACACTCAAAGCCGTCATGTGTCGCGCTCTCGGTTGTCCTCACGTTCACAACCAAAAAGTGGTTCACATTTGAACCCACCCCTATATATATATATATATATATATCTAGGGGTGGGTTCAAATGTGAACCACTTTTTGGTTGTGAACGTGAGACCAGCTGAGAACGCGACACGTGGCGGATGACTAGGCACCACGTCAGGTCCACGGCGTATGACTAGGCGCGATTCATGGGAGGGCGTTGAATTAAAGCGGGGGGGGGGGGGGGGACCACACTCAAAGCCGCCTCCGCCACGTGTCGTGCTCTCGGATGTCCTCACGTTCACAACCAAAAAGTGGTTCACATTTGAACTTTCCTCTATCTATATATATATATATAAAGTTTCAAATGAGAACGATAACTTTTTAAGAAAACGCGATGACGATTCTTAACCACTAATCCGATCAATAAAGGTGGTTTTGACCGGGTCACCCTCCTTTAATTGTGTGGCTGAGAATCGTCCTCGCGTTTTTTTTAAACTAACATCGTTCTCGTATGAACCCACCTCTATATGTATATATATACACATTGGATTTACGGATTGATACGAGTGAATATATCTTGATTGGTGATGCAGAAGGAGATGGAGATTGCGGGGCCTTGGAACTACGGCTACATCTGTTTACGAAGGTTCGTATGGCAAATTGTATGTGTGTGTACAAGTAATTGTTTTTGCGAGGAATTAATTTAGCAGGCTTCTTGAACGTTAATTATTTTTCTTTGTCTTTGTCTTCGTATTCATCTTCTTTGTATTTGGTTTGATTTCCTTAAAGAACTTTTGATCAAGGCCATCCATGTTGTTCATTCTTTGCTTTTAAATGTGATATCTTGAAATCTTCGATTTCTTTCCAGTTTTTATCGTTTGTACTTTGTTTTCCTTTGTTTCAACATATTTTCTTCACATTGTCCGTGTTGTTTTACACTTCAGGAAAATGTCAATATGCATCCTACCTCATAGAAGCTATATTTATATGCGATTTACTGGTTCATTTGAACTTTTTTTTATTAAATGAGAAAGATCAGAACCCGAAGATTTTCTTAAAAACAACATTGTCTTTAGACAAAGAAAAGCCGACTTACAGCTTACCTTACATATCTAATATCTTACTCAAGGATTGAATGTAATGAGTTTGTTTGGGCTCGGTTATTAAAACTGAATACAACAAATGAATGTTTTTCATTTCATGGAAAGAAAGTCGGAGTAATTAAAAACCTTCGTTGTTAAGTTGGCCTTTCTGCTGCACCCAATCAATCTAGTTGCCCCTAACCAATCTGGTTAGATTGAACTTTCAATTATAAGACCTTTATATGATGAAGTCGTTCTCGCTTGACTTTTCATGGTTTAGTTCCCGGAATGCAATAATTCAACTCGATAGACACAAGTCCTTACAAAATGGACCAGACATGTTTTTGGTACATTTGTAATAAATCCACTTGATGGTAATAATCGTTCAAAGTATTGATTGACTGATACTTGTCAATAATATAATAAAGAATAAAATTAAGTTTGTCTATTATTTTATAATCGCATGTGAATCATTTAGAGTACGCTCATAAACAAAGGAAAACAATCTTATATATTCGTATTTGACTTACCAATTATGATTTTAGTAAATGACGGCAACAATGCATGACATGCAACAATGTATGACTATGTTAAGGGTTGCATACGTCTACTGCTTATGCTAGAACATATATTGTAAAATATTGTGTAAGTCATTTATCATAAAAGTTGCAAAAAGGCTGCATTGCTTATACCTTTGTAGTCCGTACAAATTTTTGGAAATAATCAAACAATTTTCAACATTTGTAGGACCATAATTGTCCTAACATTAGGAAATTTTATAAAGAAGATTTAGAAAATTAAGGGCTTTATGTATAAATAACTGTAATAGTGGTTGGTTGGCTTATAGTGTAATTTTAACATCCGCTACCTCAGAACAATATGTCCGCTTGCCCCACGTCACGGCTTTGTTTGGGACTGGTGAGAATTCCCAGGAGGTCACCATCTGGACTACTCCACCTGCACGCTTAATACAGCTTACAAAACTGACCGTGTGGCCCCAAAACGCGTTGTTGTTATGGAAGCTTAAGATTTACTTATAACACCAGCATCACTCTGCCACGACCGATATGGGATACGCTAAGGTGTTACAAACACCCCTGGGTCATCGTCCTCGATGAGGTTTGCCCATATTCCGAACGGCAAGAGTGGCTTGATACATCGTAACATTCCGCCTACCTCAAAACAATTGTGCTTTGCCCACCGGCTCAGGATTTGTTTTGGCACCTGGTGAGAAATCCAGGGTCACCCATCTTGGACTACTCCACCAGCACGCTTAACTGCATGCGTTAAAGAACCTGCAGCGTGTGGCCCGAAAAGGTTTTTTAAAGGTAAGATATTACATTATAACAGCCAGCATCACCTGATCCTACGACGATATGGGATTGGGCCCTAAGGTGTATAAGTATAGATCCATCGTATAAATAAGGATGACTTGTAATGTCAGAAGGTATGAGACTCGATTATTTCACTTGTGTGTGTCTTTTCAAGGTGTTTTTTGTACCAAGGTGCCACCATTATTGAATAAGATGAATTCATGGCTTCTCTACCTCATATTTGTTTGATTTCTATTCTATCAACAAAATATATGTCAAATTGGCTTAAGTGAAGCATGCATGGTTCATAGAAGTTTGATTTTGAAAGCTCATAAAAATCATACTTCACCGATCCTAAAATAAATGTAGTCAATGAAAAATACAATTTTAAGAATATGTAACTATTAGACTTTTCAGCTAATTAAATATTAGTTGTTCCCTTAATAATAGGGAAAATAATAAATTTTCTCCAATATTTACCGATAAAAATGAAAGTGAACTGTGACTTTGTTTTTTAATTTTTAAAGCAATATCAACGTTTACTTAGAAAACTGATAACTTCTATGGGTAATGTAATAAAGTTAAAATTATGACTTAGAAACAAATACTAAATAAAAGGTTAAATATATTGGTGGTTGTTTTTTCCATGCTAGTATCTTGCTAGTTTTCTAATAAATCTACCGTTCCAAAAGAAAAAAAACTACGGTACATATTTTTCTTTCATTTTGAATTGAAGAAGGATCTTTAATTGTATGATAATGGAGTAAGAAATAAAGTGAATTACACGTGCGGTTCCTTAGAGCATTCACAGTGGTGGAACCTTAAAGAACCTCATTTATCATATTTTTTCGTGTCACATCAACAAACTAAGAACCTTCTTAAAACTCTAAAATGGAGATTCTTATAAAAACCTCACTTTCCTTATCTTATTTATAATATAATTTTTATTTATGTAAATTATTATATAACAAAAAGTGAAACTATTACAAGAATCTGAGTAGAATATAGTAGACAAGTACCTGGGTTCTAATAAAAACATATGAGTAGACAAGAACATATGTTTTACAATGAAAGTTCTTGTAAAAACCCTAAAAAAAACCAGATGAAAAAACTTCATTGTGGATGTTCTTACTCTATGCTTTTTCTTTTGGGTCTTCCTCTTTTTATAAATACCGGTGCTCTAATAATTCATGTTTTTAGCCCAAATTAGTTTGTATCATATTTTTGGTCCTTTTGTACATCAACTTTTACTTTGGCCCTTTGTCTTTGTCAACTTTTTTGTTTTGGGTTTTCATCCCTAAATTACATTTTCCATCCCTTATTTTGTTGTACATACTTTTAACCTAATATACAAATAATTTATTAAATAATTAACTTTAATAAATATTTTGTTTTTGAAACTTTCAATACATTTTAAACAAAACTTTGTACAAATAAAATACTACAATTAACCTTATTAATAAAAAAGAAGGAAAAATTTTCATTTTTACCAACATACTATTCACTTTTTTCTATTTTTTAGCAACATTCTTTAATTTTTACCAATTACATCATTAAACTATCAAATTTTTTTCAGTAAAGCCAAGGCTTAGATGTTTTCTCAATAGTTTCTACCCCAAATTAAGAGTAAATTTCATTTTTGGTCCTTGTGGTTAATACTCATTATCAACTTTGGTCCCTCTTTAAAACTAATTAATTTTTCAATTGTTAGAAATATTTGTTAGTTGTGTCAATTTGTAATTTCCCTAAACTTAGTTGTCATTTATGTAATTTGTGTTTAAGGCCCACGTGTTTAGGCCCATTCAATTTTAAAAAGCCTAGTCCATAGAGTTAGTATAAATAGGAGTAGATATCTTCATTTGTACTTTCCTTCCTTTATGCTTCTCTCATTAATATATGGAATGCAATCTACTTTGAATCCTTGTACTTAGCATATCTAGTGTTCTTGATTGATTGATTGATTTGGCACCCACAATTGGTATCAGAGCCTGCCACTTGCTCTTGATCCGTTGTGTTCTGGTTCTGGTGAAAAAGCTTCAGGTCCAGACTAAAGCTTCGGGTACCGGGTCTCCGCTCCAGACTTGGATTTTGGGCATCAAGTGTTATCTTCAGACTAGAGTTTTCATATTTCTCTAAGTCTTCCTTCAATACCCAACACCCAATACCCATCACTACATCTAACCTTCAGATCTGAACCTAACCTCCAGATCTGGACCCAACCTTCAGAACTGCATCATTTTCAAGAATTTCACAAGTCTTGAGATTTTTCACCAACCAAATCACCTGATCTGTAACGTCACTTATTCGAAAACGAGTTTGGAAATAATAATTGAAGTAAATTAAGTATTTTTAAATCTAAAAAATGTAGTAATATAAATCATTTATCAAATTATCCCAAAAATAATGAATTAGTGACCAACATAAATATTATCAAAATATCCAAAAAAAAAAGTTTTAAAACATCAAAATCTAGTTCAAGAGTCATCGCCGTCGGAACCTCACGCGCGGAAGTCACATCGGGGCCTTGCCCTTATCCTTAGCCGGTAACGCACCTGAAAAAAAAATGTCAACTAACGGGGTAAGCGAAACGCTTAGTGAGCGACTTTTAATATATACAACCATATAGCATGCATAATATACCGCAACCACATTATTCAACAATAACACCCATAACCATGCATATATAAACATCCAATAATACATGACCATCACAAGGTCTAACATGAAATCTCCCGTCAGTTTGGACACGGGTCGGCCCCCACAACTCACCAAGGGAATGTGGTTCCATTTTCTCCCGTCGTTTTGGACACGGGTCGGACCCCACAACTCACCAAGGGCATGTGGTTCCCTTTTCAAATAACCGCGCGCACACATACAGACCACATGGTAAGCATATACAAAAAAAGTACTCACCTGATACACGCAACAACGTACAAATCTAACGGCTCCTTAACAAGGTCTGTATCAAATTAAATACTAATTAACAAGATTTCATGCAACTTACAAGTTTCCTACTAACCACCCGAAATCATATGTACAAAACCAAATAACCTTAAGACACGATAAACAACGAGCGAATCTGGCTCGGTTTATCATAACCCGACACACACCGCTAAGAACCGACGGTCGACAGCCAAGCAGCCCCCGTAGCTACTGCCACTACCGAGCCACCATTGCCGGCATATGCCACGACGGCAGCGGCGACAAGAGCCACCACCACCGCCGGATCGCTACACAACGATGGCAGCGGCGGCGAGCGAGAGTGCTACCACCGTTGGATCACATCCTCAACTCAGCCGGCCACCGCCGGCCACGCCGACGCCAATAGCAGCAGCGTCAAGAACCGCCACCACCATCGGCCACCCTCGACCCGTTCGTCGCCGGTGCTAACTGCGGATCTCCGCCATCGCTAGATGTTACCGGCGTGAGATAGCGACAAAGCAACAACAACAATAGCGGTGACCGGCCACCACCGGCCAAGGCCGGCGACCACCGCATCCCCGCCGTCGACAGCCACCCGTGTACAACCAACACTCCGGTGACGTTCTAACGAACCCTAGAAACACGAATGGTAGCGAGAGGGTTTACGACTTACCTTTACAACGAAGCTTGCTCGCCGTTCGATTTTCCGGCGACCTCCTTCCAATTTTCCGGCGACTTACACTCTCTCTTTCTCTCTAAAACCTCTCTCCCGTTTTTGTTTGTTTTTGGGATAAACAAACTACTCTATTTTCAGCTTTTATAAAAAAAAGCATATAGGCTTTTGTCCTTATCTAAAGAAGATAGCTAGCCTATCCCAACTTTAAACCTATAGCCAACAAACTAAAACCCTTATCCAATTTTAAAATAATCAGATGACCCCACCCTTGCTTGTATCCAACTCAAACACTTCTAATAAAATAAAAGAAATAAGCTTTAAAATAAATAAGAGGAAAAAGGAAATTAAATAAAATGGGTGTTACAACTCTCCCCCACTTACCAAGATTTCGTCCCCGAAATCATTCTGAGAAAAGCTCCGGGTATCTATCACGCATTTCTGTCTCTGGTTCCCAAGTCCACTCGGAACCCTTCCAATGCTGCCACTGCACCTTCACAATTCCGATCTCTTTATTACGCAACTGTTTCACCTTTCGCTCCAACACCGCAACCGGCTTCTCGATATAATTCAGACTCTCATCGATCTGAATATCATCCATAGGCACGTGCGCCGTCTCATCAGCAAGACACTTGCGCAACTGCGATACATGAAACATGTTGTGAATCTGACCTAGCACATCGGGCAGCTCCAACCGACAAGCCACCTTCCCAACTCGCGCTAAAACCGTAAACGGTCCAATATAACGGGGTCCAAGCTTCCCCCTCTTTCGGAAACGAATCACCCCCTTCCAAGGTGAGACCTTCAACAAGACACGGTCACCCACCTGGAACTCCAGATCCGATCTCCGCTTGTCCGCGTAGCTTTTCTGTCTACTCTGCGCTGTCCGCAACCGCTCTCTAATCCTTTGGATGTGCTCTGTGGTCTGCTGAACCACCTCCGTGCTCCCGAGAACACGCTGGCCAACCTCACCCCAACAGATTGGGGTACGACATCTCCTCCCGTACAGCATCTCATACGGAGGCATTCCGATACTCGTGTGGTAGCTATTATTATATGAAAACTCCGCCAGGGGCAGATACGTATCCCAACTGCCTCCAAAATCAAGTACACAGGCCCGAAGCATATCCTCAAGCGTTTAAATCGTACGCTCACTCTGTCCGTCTGTCTGCGGATGGTAAGCCGTACTGAAGTGCAACCTGGTACCCATATCTGCATGAAACCGCTCCTAAAATCTCGAGGTGAAACGGGTGTCCCGGTCTGAGATGATCGACACCGGTACTCCATGCCTCCTTACCACCTCCTTCACGTATAGCTCCGCCAACTGCTCAGACGTAAAGCTTTCCCGAATAGCTAAGAAGTGAGCACTCTTAGTCAAACGGTCTACTATCACCCAGACCGCGTCAAATTTCCGCGGCGTCTTCGGTAGCTTGGTGATCAGATCCATGGTGATATTTTCCCACTTCCACTCGGGGATCTCTAACGGTTGCATCTTACCGTGCGGTCGCTGATGCTCAGCCTTGACCTTTAGACAGGTTAAACAAGACTCCACATAGCGGGCAACCTCCCGCTTCATCCCTGGCCACCAATAATCCACTCTCAGATCCTTGTACATCTTTGTAGCCCCAGGGTGAATGGAGAACCTAGACTTGTGCGCTTCCTCTAGTAGTGTCTGACGAGCACCACCTGCAAGAGGAACCCACACCCGCTCAAGCCTGGTCAAAAGTCCTCTACTATCTCGAACCATTAGAGGTAACTGGCCTGTGACCCGCTCCTTATTCTGGTTCTCGTCCAGGCTAGCCTCCTCTTGAGCTCGCCGAACAAGATCTAGAAAGGACGTGGTCACGGCCATCCGCAAGTGAGCCGTTTGAAAAGATAACTTGGGCGCTTTTCGGCTAAGCGCATCTGCTACCACGTTCGCCTTGCCCGGATGATAAAGGATCTCACAATCGTAATCCTTTACCACATCGAGCCATCGCCGCTGCCGCATGTTCAGGTTCGGCTGATCCAAGAAGTACTTCAAGCTGCGGTGGTCAGTGTAGATGGTGCACTTCACTCCGTACAGGTAGTGCCTCCAGATCTTTAGTGCGAACACCACCGCTGCCAGTTCAAGGTCATGCGTGGGATAATTAGCCTCGTGAGGCTTTAGCTGTCTCGATGCATAGGCTATCACCCGACCTCGCTGCATCAGAACACACCCCAAGCCAAGGTGCGACGCATCACAGTACACGGACATGTCCTCTACGCCTTCCGGAAGTGTCAAGACCGGTGCCTCGCACAGCTTCCGCTTCAAGGTTTCAAACGCCTCCTCTTGCTCCGTGCCCCAAACATACGACTCACTCTTCTTAGTCAGCCTCGTCAAAGGTACCGCGATCCGAGAAAAGCCCTTGATAAAACGCCGGTAGTAACCGGCCAAGCCCAGGAAACTCCGTATCTCGGAAGGGGTCTTCGGGACCTCCCAGCTCATCACCGCCTCGATCTTAGAAAGATCCACCTTGATGCCTTCCCGGTTAACTATGTGCCCTAGGAACTGGACCTCTTGTAACCAGAAGGCACATTTTGAGAACTTTGCGTAAAACTGCTCTCTCCGCAACACTTCGAGCACCTCTCGCAAATGAGTTACGTGCTCCTCCTTCGTCTTCGAGTAGATTAGAATATCATCAATAAAAACAATTACTGACTTATCGAGCATCGGTCGACAAACTCGATTCATCAGATCCATGAAAGCTGCTGGGGCGTTGGTGAGACCGAAGGGCATCACCAAGAACTCAAAATGCCCATATCGGGTTCTGAAAGCGGTCTTAGAAACGTCCGCCTCCTTCACCTTAAGTTGATGATATCCTGAACGAAGATCAATCTTCGAGAACCAAGCCGCCCCCTGAAGCTGATCGAAAAGGTCATCAATCCTAGGTAGAGGGTACCTATTCTTGATGGTCACCTTATTGAGTTCTCGGTAATCAATACACATCCGGAGACTCCCGTCCTTCTTTTTCACGAACAGGATCGGGGCACCCCACGGCGAGCTACTGGGACGGATGAACCCCTTCGCCGAGAGCTCTTGCAACCGATTAGATAACTCTTGCAGTTCGGGTGGTGCTAACCGGTAAGGAGTACGCGCAACCGGTGCAGCCCCGGGTACCAAGTCGATGTCGAACTCTACCTCTCGCTCCGGTGGAATGCCCGGTAGATCCTCCGGAAAAACATCCGGATACTCGCTCACCACCGGTACATCTGCAATCGACAGCTTCTTCTCTTCCGCCGAATTAGTCATCGCGTACGCCAAGTAGCCGGCACACCCGTGCCGAAGATACCTTCCTGCTTTCGCAACCGAACAAAACGCCAGATGCTTCTTTCGCCCCTCACCATACACGATGAGCTCTCCCCCACTTGGGTTCTGGATGCGAACTAGCTGCTCCGCGATGTCTAGAACGCCGTGGTTTCGGAACATCCAGTCCACTCCCACTATCACATCTACCCCGTTCATGGAAGCAGGTATCAAATTGATACTGAAGGACACCCCATGAATCACTATGGTGCAGTCCCGGAAGACGTCCTCGCAAATCCGCACCTCCTCTGCTGCCACATCAATAGCTACTGAACGGTCTAGCTTCCCTCGCTCGAGTTGGAAGCCTTTACAAAATGCGTTCGATACAAAGGACCAAGTGGCCCCCGAATCGAAAAGTACTAACGCAGGCCTCCCGTTCACGGGAAAAACGCCTAAATACGAATAACAATTAACTATCAAGGAGTGTGCATGCAGTTCTAACTACTAGTTGCAGGCTACTAACATAACATAGCAGTTGGATAACTCGACAGGAAACTAAAACGTACCTGTAACCACGTCCGGCTCCACCTTGGCCTCCTCGGCCGTAAGCTGGAAAACCCGACCCCGACTCGTCGAGGATGGTCCGCTCCTCTTCCCCGAAGAACCGTCGGTGAACCGCATAGTAGAGGAGGCTGGTGCCACCACAGGTGCCGTCACTGGTGCTGCTGCTACGGTTGCTCCAACTAGCTGGGGGAAGTTCGGCTTAATGTGGCCTGGCTGGAAGCAGTGAAAACAAACCCTCGGTGGGATTCCGCACTCCCGACTCCGGTGGCCTGGCTTGCCACATTTGAAACACACAGCCTCTGCCAGTCGATACTCCCCCGAGTGGTTCTTACCACATTTCGGGTAGCCCGGGAACCCTCTCCGACCGTCGCTCCTTGGTCCCTTGAATTTCTTGGCTGGCACAACAGCTAACTCCATCTTCCTCTTCCCTTGCCGCTGCTCCTCAAGATATATCTCCCGCTTCTGAGCTACCTCCACCATCTCATTGAAAGTCTGATACTTCGCTGTAGCCACGAATTCCTGGATCTCCATCTTTAGCGCCTGACGGAACCGGTACATCTTCGCTTCCTCGGATCCCACGTAGTCAGGGCAGAACAAAGACTTCTCTAAGAACTGGGCGGTGATCTCGTTCACCATCTCGGTAGTCTGCTTCAGATTCAAGAACTCCGCTGTGATCCTCTCCTTCTCAACACGCGGTGAGAACTCCTCATCAAGCAGCGCCTTGAACTCCTCCCATGTCATTGCGCCAATCTGCTCCTCCGAACGGCTCTTGAGAATGAGCCCCCACCAGTCTTTACCCGCATTACGGAGCAGGTTAACCGCGTAGACCACCTTCATAGCATCTGGACAGCTACTGGTGCGAAATGCACCCTCCACAGCAGCGACCCATCGATAGCAGGCGATAGGGTCTTTCTTACCCTCGAAATGCGGTGGCTGGTACGCCATGAAGTCCTTAAACGTGCTAGCCCGACTCTTTCCCTGGCTATTGCTGCCTAACCCCGACCCACGTGCAGTGAAGGCCGCCTCAATCCACAGCCGCCATCAGCTCGTCTTTCATCTGTGCAAACAACCCTGGCAGGATCTGCTGCAGGGTCTCAGTGAGCTGTGGGCCTATAACTTCCCTCAAGTCTGGAGTCTCAGGCTCCTCAGAAGTCGATGTTCTTCTCGTAACCACCATACTATAGGTTTACAATAATAAATAACTTAGGGCAGTAAAAAAAATGCAGTTCAATATCCACAACTATATACTTCCACAATCCCGTTTATACCCACACTCATGCATACGTCTATATCTAGTCCTTAGTGTACATGCCACCTACCGACTAGATCATAGCCTACCCACACCACTCATACAATAATCAACCGCCCCTAGCCACAACCCACGGGTTCCTTACCGTCATCACTATGTTGAGATTTTCCAAGACTTAATCAGATTCGAATCTACACTATTGTTTATAGTAGTGCTATTATTGGGCCCGCACTGCTATAACCAATCGAGATCACTAGTTGGGTTAAGATCACCGAGCACCATCCCAACAGGTTCATGCCCCGTAACCTCTTCCCGCCATCTCAAGGTGCTTACATTCGAGTCTGATACCGCCTTAAGCTAAATCTCAACCTAAAGACTAGGCGATACCCACTTAATCACAATACACATATAAATTTCCCAATGACTAACATAGTCGCTTACACGTATACCAACGTTCTATACTTGTAGCATGCAATTCAGACTCAACAACCGATTAGTCTTACGATACATTTACTTATATATAAATAGCTCACCCCCGTTGTGATGCTCCCGCCGACGATTCCGACCTTTGACTCATTATTGTCCCAAAAATCGCGGGTTTAAGTCCATCCACACGCACGCTCGAAAACGTGCGCGCTGATTCCCTTAAACCACGCTCTGATACCAAGTTGTAACGTCACTTATTCGAAAACGAGTTTGGAAATAATAATTGAAGTAAATTAAGTGTTTTTAAATCTAAAAAATGTAGTAATATAAATCATTTATCAAATTATCCGAAAAATAATGAGTTAGTGACCAACATAAATATTATCAAAATATCCAAAAAAAAGTTTTAAAACATCAAAATCTAGTTCAGGAGTCATCGCCGTCGGAACCTCACGCACGGAAGTCACATCGGGGCCTTGCTCTTATCCTTAGCCGGTAACGCACCTGAAAAAAAATGTCAACTAACGGGGTAAGCGAAACGCTTAGTGAGCTACTTTTAATATATACAACCATATAGCATGCATAATATACCGCAACCACATTGTTCAACAATAACACCCATAACCATGCATATATAAACATCCAATAATACATGACCATCACAAGGTCTAACATGAAATCTCCCGTCAGTTTGGACACGGGTTGGCCCCCACAACTCACCAAGGGCATGTGGTTCCCTTTTCTCCCGTCGTTTTGGACACGGGTCGGACCCCACAACTCACCAAGGGCATGTGGTTCCCTTTTCAAATAACCGCGCGCACACATACAGACCACATGGTAAGCATATACAAAAAAAGTACTCACCTGATACACGCAACAACGTACAAATCTCACGGCTCCTTAACAAGGTCTGTATCAAATTAAATACTAATTAACAAGATTTCATGCAACTTACAAGTTTCCTACTAACCACCCGAAATCATATGTACAAAACCAAATAACCTTAAGACACGATAAACAACGAGCGAATCTGGCTCGGTTTATCATAACCCGACACACACCGCTAAGAACCGACGGTCGGCCGCCAAGCAGCCCCCATAGCTACTGCCACTACCGAGCCACCATTGCCGGCATACGCCACGACGGCAGCGGCGACAAGAGCCACCACCACCGCCGGATCGCTACACAACGATGGCAGCGGCGGCGAGCGAGAGTGCTACCACCGTTGGATCACATCCTCAACTCAGCCGGCCACCGCCGGCCACGCCGACGCCAATAGCAGCAGCGTCAAGAACCGCCACCACCATCGGCCACCCTCGACCCGGTCGTCGCCGGTGCTAACTGCGGATCTCCGCCATCGCTAGATGTTGCCGGCGTGAGATAGCGACAAAGCAACAACAACAACAGCGGTGACCGGCCACCGCCGGCCAAGGCCGGCGACCACCGCATCCCCGCCGTCGACAGCCACCCGTGTACAACCAACACTCCGGTGACGTTCTAACGAACCCTAGAAACACGAATGGTAGCGAGAGGGTTTACGACTTACCTTTACAACGAAGCTTGCTTGCCGTTCGATTTTCCGGCGACCTCCTTCCAATTTTCCGGCGACTTACACTCTCTCTTTCTCTCTAAAACCTCTCTCCACGTTTTTGTTTGTTTTTGGGATAAACAAACTACTCTATTTTCAGCTTTTATAAAAAAAAAGCATATAGGCTTTTGTCCTTATCTAAAGAAGATAGCTAGCCTATCCCAACTTTAAACCTATAGCCAACAAACTAAAACCCTTATCCAATTTTAAAATAATCAGATGACCCCATCCTTGCTTGTATCCAACTCAAACACTTTTAATAAAATAAAAGAAATAAGCTTTAAAATAAATAAGAGGAAAAAGGAATTAAAATAAAATGGGTGTTACAACTCTCCCCAACTTACCAAGATTTCGTCCCCGAAATCATTCTGAGAAAAGATCCGGGTATCTATCACGCATTTCTGTCTCTGGTTCCCAAGTCCACTCGGAACCCTTCCGATGCTGCCACTGCACCTTCACAATTCCGATCTCTTTATTACGCAACTGTTTCACCTTTCGCTCCAACACCGCAACCGGCTTCTCGATATAATTCAGACTCTCATCGATCTGAATATCATCCATAGGCACGTGCGCCGTCTCATCAGCAAGACACTTGCGCAACTGCGATACATGAAACGTGTTGTGAATCTGACCTAGCACATCGGGCAGCTCCAACCGATAAGCCACCTTCCCAACTCGCGCTAAAACCGTAAACGGTCCAATATAACGGGGTCCAAGCTTCCCCCTCTTTCGGAAACGAATCACCCCCTTCCAAGGTGAGACCTTCAACAAGACACGGTCACCCACCTGGAACTCCAGATCCGATCTCCGCTTGTCCGCGTAGCTTTTCTGTCTACTCTGCGCTGTCCGCAACCGCTCTCTAATCCTCCGGATGTGCTCTGTGGTCTGCTGAACCACCTCCGTGCTCCCGAGAACACGCTGGCCAACCTCACCCCAACAGATTGGGGTACGACATCTCCTCCCGTACAGCATCTCGTACGGAGGTATTCCGATACTCGTGTGGTAGCTATTATTATATGAAAACTCCGCCAGGGGCAGATACGTATCCCAACTGCCTCCAAAATCAAGTACACAGGGCCGAAGCATATCCTCAAGCGTTTGAATCGTACGCTCACTCTGTCCGTCTGTCTGCGGATGGTAAGCCGTACTGAAGTGCAACCTGGTACCCATATCTGCATGAAACCGCTCCCAAAATCTCGAGGTGAAACGGGTGTCCTTGGCATTGATCACCAGATCCTTGTCCTTAGCATATACATCATATTGATTAAGTGTTCTTGATTGATTGATTGATTTGGCACCCACAATTGGTATCAGAGCAATTGTGGGTGCCAAATCAATCAGATCAAGAACACTTAATTCAAGGTGATGTATATGCTAGGTACAAAGATCTAGATAGATTGCATTCATGGATTTGTGAGAAAAGAAGAAGGAAAGGAAAGTACAAATGATGATTAATACTCCTATTTATACTAACTCTATGGACTAGGCTTTTTAAAATTGAATGGGCCTAAACACTTGGGCCTTAAACACAAATTACATAAATGACAACTAAGTTTAGGGAAATTACAAATTGACACAACTAACAAATATTTCTAACAATAAATCATGGTTACCTCTTTATTTTAGTTTTGGTCCATTTAAATAAATTTAATTATAAAGGTTAGTTAGTTTAAGGGTATTTCTATACTTTCAACTTTTCTTTTGTCATTTCTCATGGTTGTGTTATTAGATCATAGAGTAATTTAAATTTCATTATTAAAAATAATTAAAATAATAGATTAATTTAAAATAATTGTTAAAGATACTCTAAATGCAAACCAATACTATAATTTTAACATAAAACTTGATGGAGACCAAAAGCTTCAGATAAGTGATTTAAGATACAACTTTAATCTATTCATAAAATTATTTGTAAGCTTCTTCTAGTCAATGGGGTGTGGTTTCTAAACACATAATGGCTCTAAGTTGATGTATATTCAAGTTAAAAATAAAGCACTTTTATATCGAATGAATGGGAGATAAAATAATTTATCTTTCAAATTTGGTGTTTTAGGTAAATATTTGCTTTAATGTATTCTCCAAATAATGAAATTTACTCTTAATATAACCACAGGACCAATAAGTAATTTTCTCTTAATTTAGGTAGAAACTATTGAAAAAAAAATCTAAACCTTGGCTTACTGAAATTTTTTTGATAGTTTAATGATGTAATTGTAAAAAATTAAAAAATATTGTAAAAATAGAAAAAAAATGAATAGTATGTTGGTAAAATGGTAATTTTCCCAAAAAATGATTAGGAATGACTTAACTCTTCTCTTTCATGAATCTTTTTTTACTTTTTAAATATAACTTTTTCTTCATCTTCTTTTTTTTTAGAAAATAATTTTTAGCCATAGCAGAAAATCCATTTAATCTCCTACTCATTCTCTCCCAAAAATTTACCTTATACCCACTGGGCCGGTATTCGGCAGCCATTATCGACCTTTGACGACCACTATCCGGCCAAAACACAAAAGAAGCCGCTATTTGCACACAAAAGTAGCCGCTATTTACATATGTGAGCCGCTATCCCCTTAATCTCAAAGTCATGTGGGTGAGCCGCTATTCAAGAATGAGTGAGCCGCTATTCATAGGAGTTATATATATGATGTGGAATGTGAGCCGCTATTCAAAATTCCACATCATATATATATATATATAATATAGAGGAGCCTTCATGTAAAAACCACTTTTTTTTTTTGTAAAAACCACTTTTTTTTGTAAAAACCCGTAAAAACCGACTAAAAAATAATTTTTTACGATTTTTTTTTCATCAAATGTTAGAATTGATATGTTGTTTCACATATATTTTTTTGATAAGATGAATATTATCCATGAATTTGTTTCATAATATGAATAAAATGTTGTATATTTTCGATTCATAATATGCATAAAAATTTTATTTTTTCATGGATGATACTTACATTATGAAAAAAATATATATGTGTAACAATAGTTAATATCATAGTATTTGATAAAAAAAATCCTAAAAAAATTATTTTTTAGTTGGTTTTCACGGGTTTTTAAAAAAGTGGTTTTTATTTGATTATTCCTCATAATATATATATATATATATATATATATATATAGAGGGTCCTTCAAGGAAAAACCACTTTTTTTGTAAAAACTTTAGGAATAATCTAAGCCCTTGATCTGAAAACGGCATGATCGTCATTTTGGTAATAAAAAAATCGCAGTTTATTCATTATATGAATATTCATATTTCATATTCACTATCATATTCACCATATCATATTCATCATATATTCACCATATGAATATTCATATTCACCATATCATAGTCATCATATATTCACCATATGAATATTCATATTCACCATATCATACTCATCATATATTCACCATATGAATATTCATATTCACCTGATGAATATTCATATACACCGGATAAAAATTACATAAATCCAAATTGAATATCTCCTTAATTAAATCATATGAAATCATAAAAAAACCCCAATTGCTTCCAATCCACCATTTTTGTTTCATATCTCCTTAATTAAACCCACAACCATCTTCACAATCAAATCACTACAGATCTCAATCACAATCCACACCATTTCTCTTACAAATTCCCCAAATTTAACAACTCTAAATCATGCCCACATCAAAACCCTAGACTTAGAACAAGAACAACAACAATCAGATGGAACAAAAGGAGGAGGTGGCGTTCTCAGATCTGAAAGGAGGAGGGAGGGTTGCAGAAGGGGGCGGTTGAGAAGAAGAAGAAGATGGTGGTGGTGGCGGGGCCGACGGCGGTAGCAGCTCATGGTAGCGTTCTCAGATCCAGAAGTGGAACAGAGTTTGTTGCGAGATTCATCGTTAGAATGAGATTTGATCGATATCTGATGGTTGGTGGTCGTCGAGATCTGATCGTGGTAGCAACCGGATCTCAAATCGAGATCCGATCTCGTCTCAAATCGAGATCTGATCTGATCTCCGAATCTCAGATGACGAACTCCGACGAACGGTGATGGCGGTGATGACGATGATGTTGTCGGCGGTGGTGGCGGCGGCGGCGTCATCAATTGGTGGCAGATGGTGGACGTCAGTGGTAGCAGCAACAAATGGCGGAGTAGTGGTGGTTTATGGTGGTGATGACGGTAGACTAGTGGTGGTGGGCGGAGATGACGGTGGTAGTAGCAACAAATGGCGAAGTTGTGATGGTTTATGGTGGTGATGACGGTGGAGTATGGTGGTGGGCGGTGATGACGGTGGCTGATGGTGGTGGCGCTGCCGGGAGTGGCCGGATTTTTAGCTAGGGTTTTAGATTTTTATAGAGAGGAAGTGGAACGGAGATTGATTTTTTTTGGGGTTAAAGTTGCAGGTTCGGAAATGGGGTAATGTAGGAGAGAAGTTAGAGTAATTTTAAAATGACCAAATTACCCCTTTGGGGTTATAATCTTGTGTGGCACACTAATAAATTAAAAAAATGTTATGGTGTTCATTTATGTTAATAACCATTGATTAAAATATATGAATGGTTTAGATTAGTCCTATAGTTTTTACAAAGAAGAGGTTTTTATTTGATTAAGCCTCTATATATACACACACACACACATACATATATATATATATATGTATGTATTAGGTTCAAATGAGAAGTGCTAAAAAAATGAGAAGTAGAGAAGTGATGTCCACCACTCATCTGGTCAATAAAGGCGGCTTTGATCGGGTCCCCTCCTTTAATAATCTCTACCCTCCCATGAATTGCGTCAATCCCCCGTGATCGCGTCCACCGTAACCGGTCAAAGACACCTTTATTGACCAGATGAGTGGTGGAAATCACTTCTCTACTTCGTATTTATTTAGCGCTTCTCATTTGAACATTTCTCTCTCTCTCTCTCTCTCTTATATATATATATATATATATATGAGCTGCTATCTCCTTGCTTTTGATGAGCTGCTATCCATGGTCGCCGGATAGTGGCCCGGTGGATATAAGGTAAATTTTTGGGAGATAATGGGTAGGAGATAATGGAATTTTCAGCAATGGCTATAACTTTTTTTTGTATTTTAGAAAACACTTTTTAAATGTTGTTAGAGCACAAATATTATCAAAAATCTAATTTTTTTTTAATAAGGGAATACTTCTTCAAAATGTATTAAACTATCTCCAATATACTATTGTGTGTATCAACCTATAAAAATTCCTTTTGTATGTATCAAACTTTATTTTTCATCCTTTTGTGTGAACGATGACCTTTTCAACTGGTCATCAGCCGGTTACAGGCAGTTGGGACAGTGGCCGAAGGTCTTTTGCGACGGGATGACAATTTTGGGTGGTTTTTGGTTATGTGATGTCGATTTTGGGTGGTTTTGGGTGGTCGACGGTGGTGGTGGTGGTGGTGACAATGGTAGAGGTGGACGGCGGTGGAGATTAGCGGTGATGGTGGAGATAGGCTGCGAAGGAGGTCAACGGTGGTGGTGGTGGTAAACGATGGTAGATGTGGGCGGCGATAGAGGTCAACGGTAGAGGTTGGCGGTGGAAGTCGGCGGTGGAGGTCCGCTGTGGAGGTCGGCGGTGGAGGTCGACGGTGGATATCGATAGAGGTGGCCGGAGAAGAAAGTTGGATGTGGCTAGAGAAGATGGCCGGAGAAGACCGCCGGAGAAGACCATCGGATAAGATGGCCAGAGTTACTGGCTTACTCGGTTACCGGTCATTTTGTAACACAAAAGGCTGAAAAATAAAGTTTGATATATACAAAAGGAATTTTTAAAGGTTGATACACACAATAGTATATTGGGGATAGTTTGATACATTTTGAAGAAGTATTCCCTTTTAATAATTATGTAAGTATGTTGGATAATACAGACGGAAATGAGAAGTAGTTTAGGACCCTTTTTGATTTTGTTATATTTTTGAGTAAATTACAAATATAACCCTTTAGTTTGCTGATTTTTACGGATTTCATCCCTAAACTTTATTTATTATGGATTTGGTTTCTTAGGAAGGGGATAGTTCTCCAAAATGTATCAAACTATACACAAAATGTTATTGTGTGTATCTACCTACCAAAATGCTTTTTGATGTATCAAACTTTATTTTTTTGTTATTGTGTGTATCATGACTTGTTCAACCGGTCACCAACTGGTCACCTGCAGTTAGACGGCGGCTGAAGGTGTTGGGGGCGGCGATGGTGGTTCTGGGTGATGGTTTTAGGTAGGAGATGGACGATAGTGGTGGTTGGAGGTCGGCGATGCTGTTTTCTGACGGCGACATCAATGGTTTTGTTGGAGGTCGGACATGGAGATGGACGAGTGGTGGTGCGGTGGTGGTTGGAGATGGACGATGGTGGTGGTTAGAGGTTGGCGATGGTGGTTTTCGGTGGCGGCAGTGGTGGTTGATAACTCCAAAATTATACATGTTTTGGTCGTACTTAATTGCTTGAATTTACCCCGTTTCTCACCCATTTCTGATCTGATTACTCACATTTTGGGCTAAATCATACTTTTGTAGGTTTTGGAGGCCTTGGAATGGAAAAGTACGAAAAAAGGCGGAAAAGTGTGGAAATTGGACAAAGTCAACTCAGAGAGCTTTTCGCGTCCGCGAGTTTTTAAGCCTGGCGCTGCGAAGAGAGCCACTTCTAGAATGTTCATGCTTTTCACTGACTTCGCGTCGACTCTAGAGATTTTCGCGCCGCGAAGTAGGCAAAGACCCTCGACGGAAGATTCCAGAACTTGCTAAAAAAGGAAAAATAGGGTTATTTAAGTGCCTCGCGATCGCGAAACGAGCCTCCGGATGCCTTTTAAATATCAGCCTCCTCCTTCAGTCCAGAAAATATCTCCATCAAATCAAGACATACACATCCAGAAGTTAGTTTAGTCTTAGTCTGTGAGAGAGAGAGTTGTGCCGATACAAGTGATACGATCTTACTCGGAGTTTGTTCTCCGGTTCTCGATCATCTGTTGCTGTACGGTCGGTATAATGTCTGTCTTTTATAGTCTATTTGCTGTTTTTATTATGTTTAGTGAGTAGTCTTATTTAGTAGTGCTTATTGTGGTAGATGAACCTTGTGGATGATGTTTTTATGAATTAATTGGTTATTGGTTTGTTATTGGTTTATTGAGTGTGATTTTATGGTTCCAGTTTGATTTGTATTGTATGGTTATCTGAACTTGTTGGTTGGGTGTATCTGTTTAACCAAGATAGATAGACTCCGTTAGGTTAATCAACCTTTCTTAACCTTCACTTCGGTAACGCGGAGAGTTGTGTTAGGTGGTTAGCTCGGACCGAGAGCAACTAGATAGTAGAGTTCCGTGCAATAGCGATAGAATTGGGTGACTTGTCCTAGATTGCCTGACAACCAGTCTATGTATTAGGGCTAGGAAGACCAACCTAGTTGACAATCATAATCACTGCATGTTAGGGTGTCCTTGACTTAAATTCTTACAATAACCAATTCAACCATACCTTTGGCAAAGTTAAATCATCCACTTAGGGAGTCATATTACCATGATAAGTACTACTGTTTTCTCTTATAAAGTTTATATCATCTTCTTCTTGCTTTCTAGTTAGTTTGTTAGTTATTTATTTAATTAAATCATTTTCCCAAACCCCCCATCATTCTAGGTTAATTAAACTAGTTAGGATTATTAGTCTACATAACTTGACCGTTCCCAGTGGTAAGAACGACACCTGGACTTTCCTACACTATATTACTCGCGATCAGGTACGCTTGCCCGTGAATGTGGTAATTGTGGTTAGGCATTAGAGGTTAAAACTTGCTTCGCTTTTTATATATAATATTTACCGCATCAAGTTTTTGGCGCCGTTGCCGGGGAACGGTAGTTGTTAGATTTTTAGTCTTTATTAGTTTTGTTAATTGATCCTTGTGAGGGATCCCTTCTCTTGCAAGTTTTTCGCTTTTTAGTTTTTAGTTAATTATTTTTATCTCTTTGTTTCCAGCAAGTTGCCCGTAATTGTAATTGTTTGTTGTAGTTTCAGTCACGACGGAAGTATTAGAGGCATTTGAGGAACCGGAGAGGGAGTTCAGAAAAAGAAACAAAAAGAAGTCAAAAGCCAACAAAGTTCGACCGCGAGCTTTGAATTTCGAAATGGGAGACGATGCACCAATGTGGACCGCCTGGAGGACCGCTCCGACCGTACCCACCAATCCGATCACGAAGCCAAACTTAGACAAGGAGATCCCCGGGAAGCTTCTTCACATGATTAAGGATCTTACCTTCGACGGAAAAAAAACGATAGCAATCCTATCGTGCATTTGGAGAACTTCGTGGATATTTGTGATCTGTTCAAAACCGAGGAAAACCGAGATGATGCAATTCGTCTTCGAGTTTTTCCTCTTACGCTCGCCGGAGAAGCAAAAGCTTGGTTACGATCTTTGGAACCGAGTTCGGTCACCACGTGGGAAGGATTTCGTTCAAATTTCCTTTCCCGATTTTTCCCACCATCCAAAATTGATAAGCTACGAGCCGAAATCCGATCCTTCCGACAAGATGACAAGGAGACGATATCCGAATCGTGGGAGCGATTCAAACACCTTCTAAATTCGTGCCCGAGTCACGGATTAAGTAAGAGTGATCAGGTCCAAAGTTTCTATAGTGGGCTTGGTTATTCTTCTCGAGCTACATTGGATTCATCCGCCGGGGGTGTATTCATGTACAAAACTCCCACGAAAGGGTATAAGCTTCCTGAGGACATGCTAATTCACAACATAGATTGAAGGACGGATAAGCGCTTGCAAATTCCGAGAATGGCCGGGAAAATCTCAACCGACTTCGACCCATCCGATGAACTAGCCGCAATGAAAAACCAACAGGTTAAGTTTGAACGTAAAATTGAGGAATTAATAAAATCTGTTCATGCTTTGCAGGTTGGATGCGAGGAGGTACACTACCTCAATCGAGGCGACTACCAAGGGAGGTGGAACAACAACCGTAACTTCAACCCAAGATGTAACACCCCAATTCTTAAAAACATTCATTTTCAAAGCAAAGTAACCAAGTTCATACGAAAGCGGAAGCTCGTCCAAAACCAACGTAAACCATTTATAATTCATAAGTTTTTAGAAAACATAAGCTAAAAGCTTGAAATCATGAACGTAGTTTAAACAACATAAATCCATATGTTTACATATCAAACCAAGAAAACACTCATCCCTTCATAAAACGTCGTCCTTTAACTTCAGACTTAGACTGAACTGCTGCAACCACGGAGTCTCATTCGAAAACTTTCTCTATTCCCTTCCGGGACATACCTGACACTAAAAAGGATAAACAACAACGGGGTAAGCATAAAGCTTAGTGAGCACACACACTTAACCACTTACCATCATGCACATACAACCACAAATACATAGCAACTACATACATGTAAAACTCCCACCTTCCGTACGGCTTAAACCATCAAGGAAGGATTTTATGACACTGGTACCAGGCCTCTGCAAATTCCCTAGGGGTATCACTACCACCATAGGTACTCTCCCAAGTCCCCGAAGGAACACATCTCATAATAATTCCCTAGGGGTATTACTACCACCATAGGTACTCTGCCATGTCCCCGAAGGAACGCATACACATAATCACACATGCAATCGTAACCATACATACATAACAACAAGAGTTAAGTGAGGTACTCACCTGATAAGATGATTAACAATCTCTCTTAACCAGCTCAACAATCACTTCGTACCACCTATACATAACATGTACGCATACACATCAAACAATGCCCGAAACGAGTCCTTAAACCAAACCCGACTCCCTAACGTGAAATGACCAAGTTAACCTCGATCAATTTCCACGAAACTCCACATAACCCCAAGCTACACAAGCCTCTAGGGGTCCACAAGCAAAAGAACCCCAAACGAGCCCTTAACGAAAAACTCACAAAATCAAACAGCGCAAACGGCGGGTCAGTCCGCGGGTCACTACCCGCGGCTTACCCGCGGATACCCAGAAATCCACCCTCCAAGTCGCAGATGCGACTTCTGCATTGGGTCTCCCTCTCCAAACCTCTAACTCGACCAAAATCAGCCAAATACATCATAAACAACATTCAATTACAACAATTGATGATCAATTGATCACCAATTCCATCCAAACCCTAACCCTAACTCAACTCAACGTAACCAACACAATCCCAACAACTAAAGGGGTTTGGAGTCATACCTTACGACTGATTAATAGACCACACTTGAATCTTCGTCGTTTGCCTTCGAGAATCGCTCACACACACACCGCTTAAAACCCCAAAATACCGAATTCGCTTCCTGAAAAATCAGTCCACTTCGGCCGACTGCTGCTCTCTACTGGAAACTCCGATCGCAAATCCCTCCGGTCAGAATGTAGATTGATGAGTCGTGAATCTACTGTCCAAATTTCACGACGATCCAACGGTTAACGAAGGAGAACGGGTCGTTCTCCTACGACTGCGCAAATCTGACGAATTTCTAAAAACTTCCTTTTTCTCTCCTCTCTTGCTCCAAAAACGGTTTCTTGAACAAATGATGAGAAAGTGGAGTTTTGACCCATAAAATCCCTGATTTTTCAACTTACCACATAGCCCCCGGAGTCCCGACAATTAACAAAAAGACCCTCACATTAACGTACTCAATTCCAACGTCAAAGTAACGAAAAATGGAGAATGGGATGTTACAACTCTCCCCCACTTACCAAGATTTCGTCCCCGAAATCGCCTAAGCTTGGAACAACTCAGGGTAGTTTTGTCTCATCCCATCCTCCGGTTTCCAGGTCTAATTCGAGCCTTTTCTATGCTCCCTCTGAACATTCCCTATCCCGATTCCACTTAATACCCTCAGCTGCCCTCTGGATACTGTCCGCATGCCCAACTCACTCTGACTAACCTCTCCCAGAAGATGGGAGTCTTACACCTCCTCTCGCACAACATCTCATAGGAAGGCATGCCTATGCTGACATAAAAGCTGCTACTATACAAGAAACTCTGCCAACGGCAGATACCTATCTCACTTCCTCCAAAAATCCACATACAGGCTCTTAACAGTTACTTGAGAGTTAATATCGTCCTCTCACTCTACCCGTCAGTCTGACCACTATCTCTCTCATAACATCAAGATCTCTAAGAGTACAACTAACCTTGCAATCAAAACGTTCGTTACATGCCCTTACTGCATCCGGTAACTCTAACTCTACCCCAACCTCCTCTCACGTCTAACATTTTTCCACATGCTTTTCCATATCTCGATTCAGCACTGGCCACCACTAAACCATCCTTACGTCTCTGATACTGGCACTTAATACTCGGTCTCAATAACTTAGTAGACCACGACTGTCGGGTATTACCCGAACTACTTGACCCTTACCTCCTTCCTTATTCGAACTCTCACTCTTAACTGCTCTTCTTCGTGACTGCATAAACATACCTACTAGCGAGGTCATCATTGTTAACTACCAAGCTGCACCATCAACTAACACAAAACCCGTTATAGGGTCGGTATAACTCTTACCCTTTCTAATTCTATCACATTTGTATCAACAATTCCTTCCAACATCTATTACATCACTATTCACATACTTATTTAGTCCCTAACAGACAGTCTCGACTGTCCCTACTTGACTCTCGAAGCCTACGGGTGTAACCACCAGTGTAGGAAACACAAGAATCAAGTAAAGATTAGTCTGGACATCAGCTCGCCTTCGTCATGCAATTAATGCACCTCACTACCATCACACCTTCTCTTATCTCCGACTCTGACATCTCAACACATACAGTTCATTCACTTCTTCATTCCTAGCCCAATTCAACAACAGCTTAGAATAATCAAGCGTTCGTTTCACGATTTTCTGCAATGACATTCACCACAAAAACGTACCTGACATCTAATTACTCTCTGTTCCAAGAACGGAACTGATCATGCCTTCTACTCTTGACAAGAATGACACTATCCCCTTGACCCTTATGGGTACAAAGCTGTCCATAGCACATAAAACATGCTATTCACATCCAATAAGATTATCTATCCTCTACTGTCACGTACAACTTAATACACGCTATAGCTTTTCACAACGTCCGTTTATTTCTCACACTGCATCTTAATACAACTAACCCGTGGTAGTAAATACCACACTAAGCTGCCATGTCCTCCACTTCCTCCGGTGAAATCAACCCTAAAGCTTCACATAACTTCCTTCTTAAGATCTCGATCGCTGCTGTCTTCTTCCTCCACACTCAACGTGCCTTGCGTAAGTCTCCAATACACCTCGGATGTACTCCACTTGCATCTCCCTTGATCTCCAATAGATCAACACCTCATCTATGCATAAGATCACTGACCTATCCAACATTGGCCTGCAGTTCTGATTCACCGGGTCTACAAAAGCTGTTGGCACGTTCGTCAACCCGAATGACATCACAATGAACTCGAAATATACATATCGTATATAAAAGACTGCCTTATGTACATCTTCTCCTCGAACCTTCAACTAATGGTACCCTGCGTGAAGATCTATCCTCGAGAACCACATGGCTCCCTGAAGTTGATCGAAGAGATCGTCGATCCTCAACAGCGGGTATCTAAACCTTACCGTAAACTTGGTTATCTCCCGGTAATCTATACACATCCGCATCAATTCCTGCATCTTCGGAGGTGCTATCCGGTACAGGTCTTAGCTACCGACACCACCCCCGGAATTAGCTTGATCCGGAACTCCACTTGCCTCTCATGAGAAATGTCAGACAAGTCATCCGGGAATACATCCGGAAACTCGCTAACCACTGGCACGTTCGCTACCGTCTTCTTCTTATCTCGACTCGGCTATCGACCACATACGCTAAGTAACTGCTACCTCCAAGAAGAACGTGCTTCCTGGCCTTAGCCAAGGTGCACATCATAGGTAATCTCCCTCTTCCATCTCATTCGGTAGTCAGTTCTCCCCCACTTAGAGTTCAAACTACTACCTGAAGTTTCTCGCAGTCAGGGCTAGCTCAGTTCTGATTTAACCATTCTATCCTAACTACCACTTATCCTTTTACACATCACTACTCCAACATTACTCCTCGTCCGCTCCGTACTTCTACTTCTGACAAACTCTCTTGCTTACCCTGACAGAACGTCCAACTCCTTCATTGTCTCTTCTGCTGTCCACTGGAACACTATCACCCTTCTTCCTTGCCTCTCCAATTCTAACCCTCTCTATCCCAAGTTACCTCATGCATCTGATAAAATCAGTGCACCTTACTATCACCATAACTTCTCTTATCTTTGGCTCTAACACATCAACATACATGCACACCTTCCTCCATTCGCTCGCGACATACTCTGAACAACACAGTGATCGCCTCTAACAACTTGCCAGTAATCTCATTCACTAACCCGATAGGTTGAACTACCGATAGTGACTTGCTGATCAACCTCGCTATCTCTAACTGCTCTAGTCTCAGCAGACTGAGAGCTTACTGCATCGCTGACTCATGCTGCCATAACTGTCTCTAGACTGCTATTAACCACCTGGGTTAATTCTTACTCTTCACGCTCGAAAGTCCAAGAAGGAGCTCATAGAGAACTTCTCCTACCTCATCTACTGCACTCCCTAACCCACTGACTATACACATGTAATCTATTCATACTATCATCACAGTTCCCAACATGCTTCTGAGTGGCCTATCTTTACTGATTCATCTAACATGCTACTCTAAACTCTTCTCTACTGTCCGTCCCATGAAATCTACTAGTTCAGGTCAACGACTCAATTCTCTCCTCATCACATGCCTTTACGGTTCTGACTACTTATCTTAAGGACATACACACGCCCTATCATGCTACTACCCTTCCCACACAACATTGTTGGTTCATAAAAACTTCCGTAACTATGTCAATTCCCAACATGCACAGTGTATTTGCAATGATATGGGCCCTTATATCATTGTAAATACACCCTACATGCTTAGCCTCGACACCATTACTAAAGCTCCACTTCCCAATTCAGTTGTCACATACACATAACTCAACACTAGAGCTCAAAGGCTCCTCTACAAGCTAATCACATAACAGACATCATGCCTTTCTACCTACCAGCACATAGCTACAGCCTACATACAACACATATGCATATACACAATCCACATCAGCTATCAATAGATACATGCTCAAATTAATCTACATAGCACTAGTATTTCACATACTAGTGCCTACTTATCACACATGTCATACCTTCACGTAACATATATCACAACATGCATGCACTACATTACATAACAACTATCTTAGGGGTACATGCTCAACATAACTACATAGCATTAGTTATTCACACAACTACTGCTCACTTGCCACACATGCCATACGCTCATATAATTCATACATACATTCTTAACAGCTATCATAGGTACATGCTCAACTTTACTGCATATCACTATTAACTCACATACTAGTGCTTACATATTCACATGTCATATATTCATATCATAACAAATCATCATGCTCAATAAGGTAAGGTTAGTGTGCTCACCCCCGTTTGATGCTCCGGTCCGCAGTTCAGTCTCACTACTCATTTCTCCATAAAATATTTCATACTCCTTTCTTCATAAAACATTTCATTTTGGTTACTCTTATTTAAGAAAACACGAGCATTTGGTTTAAGTTCAATTATCCACCACTTGTGAATACTTGAATCCCTTAAACCTAGGCTCTGATACCAACTTGTAACACCCCAATTCTTAAAAACATTCATTTTCAAAGCAAAGTAACCAAGTTCATACGAAAGCGGAAGCTCGTCCAAAACCAACGTAAACCATTTATAATTCATAAGTTTTTAGAAAACATAAGCTAAAAGCTTGAAATCATGAACGTAGTTTAAACAACATAAATCCATATGTTTACATATCAAACCAAGAAAACACTCATCCCTTCATAAAACGTCGTCCTTTAACTTCAGACTTAGACTGAACTGCTGCAACCACGGAGTCTCATTCGAAAACTTTCTCTATTCCCTTCCGGGACATACCTGACACTAAAAAGGATAAACAACAACGGGGTAAGCATAAAGCTTAGTGAGCACACACACTTAACCACTTACCATCATGCACATACAACCACAAATACATAGCAACTACATACATGTAAAACTCCCACCTTCTGTACGGCTTAAACCATCAAGGAAGGATTTTATGACACTGGTACCAGGCCTCTGCAAATTCCCTAGGGGTATCACTACCACCATAGGTACTCTCCCAAGTCCCCGAAGGAACACATCTCATAATAATTCCCTAGGGGTATTACTACCACCATAGGTACTCTGCCATGTCCCCGAAGGAACGCATACACATAATCACACATGCAATCGTAACCATACATACATAACAACAAGAGTTAAGTGAGGTACTCACCTGATAAGATGATTAACAATCTCTCTTAACCAGCTCAACAATCACTTCGTACCACCTATACATAACATGTACGCATACACATCAAACAATGCCCGAAACGAGTCCTTAAACCAAACCCGACTCCCTAACGTGAAATGACCAAGTTAACCTCGATCAATTTCCACGAAACTCCACATAACCCCCAAGCTACACAAGCCTCTAGGGGTCCACAAGCAAAAGAACCCCAAACGAGCCCTTAACGGAAAACTCACAAAATCAAACAGCGCAAACGGCGGGTCAGTCCGCGGGTCACTACCCGCGGCTTACCCGCGGATACCCAGAAATCCACCCTCCAAGTCGCAGATGCGACTTCTGCATTGGGTCTCCCTCTCCAAACCTCTAACTCGACCAAAATCAGCCAAATACATCATAAACAACATTCAATTACAACAATTGATGATCAATCGATCACCAATTCCATCCAAACCCTAACCCTAACTCAACTCAACGTAACCAACACAATCCCAACAACTAAAGGGGTTTGGAGTCATACCTTACGACTGATTAATAGACCACACTTGATTCTTCGTCGTTTGCCTTCGAGAATCGCTCACACACACACCGCTTAAAACCCCAAAATACCGAATTCGCTTCCTGAAAAATCAGTCCACTTCGGCCGACTGCTGCTCTCTACTGGAAACTCCGATCGCAAATCCCTCCGGTCAGAATGTAGATTGATGAGTCGTGAATCTACTGTCCAAATTTCACGACGATCCAACGGTTAACGAAGGAGAACGGGTCGTTCTCCTACGACTGCGCAAATCTGACGAATTTCTAAAAACTTCCTTTTTCTCTCCTCTCTTGCTCCAAAAACGGTTTCTTGAACAAATGATGAGAAAGTGGAGTTTTGACCCATAAAATCCCTGATTTTTCAACTTACCACATAGCCCCCGGAGTCCCGACAATTAACAAAAAGACCCTCACATTAACGTACTCAATTCCAACGTCAAAGTAACGAAAAATGGAGAATGGGATGTTACACAAGACCTCCCGGTTTCTTTGCACCGAACCAACAAAATCAACGAACGGAGGGAGAGCCGCGTGTTTCCATCGAGGACCGACTCATCCAATTCATGGACGCTCCAAAGAAGATCAATGATGAGGTAGGTTCATATTTACGTAACCATCAAAGTACAATACAGAATTTGGAAATGCAGGTTGGGCGGATTTCACAATTGCTAAGTGAGAGGACTCAAGGAGAGCTACCAACGCAAACCCAAGTCAACCCAAAGGTGGATAACACGAAGCCAATGCTTATGGTGGCCGGAGCAACATCTAAGAAGACGTGGACTGACATCTACACGAAAAAGTACGTGGAGAGCGATAGCGAAAGCGAACCTGACTATGCCACGGACTATGATTCGGAGGGGTTCACAATATCATTCGAGCATCTAGGACTCAAAGGGCCCATTTATTTGAGCGATGACGAGGAAGAAGATGGCAAACAAGGTGGATATGCGGAGTTCATGATTCCAAAGAAGAACAAAGGTAAAGAGAAGGAGAAAGAGAAAGCGGAGGAAGACGAGCTCACCTACATCGCCCCTATCAAGCACGACCCAGGAAGTTACAGTTTACCTATTTCATCTTCTGATTTTAAAGGTCTTGCTTTGTTAGATATGGGTGCTGCACTTAACATGATGCCTGTTTCTTATTGTAGGAAATTTGGGATCAAAAAGCTCGCACCAACGGATTACCAATACCGAGGAATAAACGGATATATGACTACACCGTTGGGGATAGCGGAAGGAGTTCAGATACGCATCGGGAATTTCGTCTACTATACAGACTTCATCATAGCCAACCTCCCGAAGGATACGGAGATTCCAATTATTCTCGGGAGAGCTTTTCTACATACCGCCCAAGTGAACGTCGACATGTGCAACCAAGTATCAAGCTTGGGGTATGGAGATAAGAGGATATACTTCAATCCCGATGGAGAGCCGGTCACCCATCTCGATACACCTTATGAGGACCCTTCTCAAGCCTATAAGGAGAACACTGGCCGCCCACTACTACCTCACGAGCACATGAAGAAAACGGAGGACTATCCAAACCCGATACACCAAGAGAATAAATCACCTAACGGGTCGGGACCCTCCAAGAAGGAGCATAGGAAAAAGAAGGGCTTGTCAGCCCGACGAGCCAAGAAATGAGCCAAAAGCGGGGTCGAGCTCTAGACCCATTCAAAAATGAAGTGCATCTCGGGAGGCAACCCGAGCATTTTCTTTTCCTTTTCATTTTTAGTATTTTAGTGTGTGTTTTTACTGATATTTTTGTTTGTTATTGCTTAGGTAACCATACGGAGGGGATAGAAACCAAAAACGAGAAAATCCGACGCGCAACGAAAATTTTGGAAACCGGATTCAGAAGCAATTTCGCGGTCGCGAACTTTTAAGTTTGGCGACGCTAAAATAGCTTTCCCTTGTTTCAGGTAAAAATTTCGATCTTCGCGGCGTGAGTGTGCCGTTTCGCGGCGTGAAATTTAAAATTAGGGTATATTTTCTCAGAAACCGCTCTTTTCGCGACGCGAAGTCCTTTTCTTAGCGGCGCGAAATCGGTGTAGACGGGTTTTTAAACCTTTCTTCCTCACTTTTTCAAAACTCAAAACCCTAAATTCTCTTTAGGCGCCGCGATACCCTTTCACGAACCTGCGAAAATCGAAATTCTTGAGCTTAAGTTTCTTCATTCATGGCTTCAAAAGTATGTATCCTAACTTGATTTCGTCGGATTAGCTTGCATTGGTGAGATTTAACCTTCTATTTGGGCAGCAATGGTGTTTTCATGCTCTTGATAGATTTAAGCTTACTCTTGAAACTCCATTGTTTGGTTTTTGCTAGTATTTGATGCATGCTATGAGTTTTGTTTGCAATTTCGTTTTAGCATGTAATCTAGTTGATGAATCTAGTTTGAATGTGCTTTGATGATAAGTGTGGGGATTTTGTACCAAAATTCCCCACCTTTGTTTTTGCTTTCTAGATTTGTTTTTGTTGGGAGCTTGACTAAAAGGTCAAGTGTGGGGATGTTTCACACCCCCTTTGTTTTTGGATTTTCACGCATGCATTCGTATAGATTGAACTTGTTAGTCGTTTAGGCTTTGTCTCGTTGGAATGGGCTAGTTTTGATTTTTGTCTTGCACTTATCGATCACATTTAGCTAACACAATTTCTTTTTGAATTTTTGTAGAGACAAAAGACTCGTTCTTCGACCTCTTCCGCTCCAACTTTCCGTGCACCGAATGGGAGCCATGCATTCACCCACTTTATGAACGATCCCACGTTAAACGATCAAAAGCATACCGAGTACCAGGACATAGTAGCTCGGCTTGCATCCCGTCAAATTTTCGTGCCAAGGAGAGTTGATTGGAATCTTCTCCGATCCATGGGCGTTGAGAATGAGATTCGGGCGATACTTGAGAAGCACGCCTACGATGAAGATGGCACCGAGTAATACATTTTCCATGCTTGGGAGCGTGTCTTTGAAATTTCCGAGACCCTCTATCGCGAGCTCATTATCGAGTTCGTGGCTACTTTCAGGTTCGACGCCGTGAAGGCCCTCGAGGAATTCTACCAACCATGCATGTCATTTAGACTTGGTGGGATTTGGCGATCGCTTTCTTTGACCGAGTTCGACGTGGCTTTGGGGATCTATACCCAAGTCGAGGTGGACGCCCCCGGTTTTGTGGAGTATATGTGGGCTAGTGTGAAAAGGCAAGATGGTTTTGATCCTCGTTTGGCTTGGGCGATTCTTGGTGATGGTGATTATGGTAACAACCTCAAGGTTAAGGGTTTTCTCTCTTCTTCGGACCGACTTCTACATCGCATGCTTGTTCACGCGGTGAACGCCCGTTCCTCGAGTGAGGAAAAGGTCTCGACTTATGACCTTTGGCTTCTCGAGCGACTCTCCACGGATGACAAATATCCGAACGCCCCTTACATCATTGCCGTGAAACTCGCTAAGGCGGGTGGTTATCGTGAGGGAAGTAGAATGGTTGGTGGACAATACGTCACCCTCCTCGCCAAGCACTTCGGTATCTTAACCGTGGGTGCTATTTCTTCGATGACGAGCCTCGGCGAGATGGGCTTGATCGATATGGACCAACTCCGTGGGATGGGGATCGCGATGGTGGAGCACTTGCTTACTGGAGATCGGAACATGTGGATTTCAAATTCGCAAGCTTATGGAACGAGGAGACAGACGCAAAGCACGCAAGAGCCCGGTAGCACGAGTGGGATGAATGAGGAGGAGCAACCGGCGGATTGGACGGCGTACTCGGGATATCAAGATTTGAGTCACCACCTCTCGGGGATGTCTTTATCTTACGGCCGGCATCATCAACGGATGGAGTACAACACTACGGAGGCTCTCCACTGACAGGATCGAAATTATATTCAAATGACAAGAATCACAAAAACAATTCAAAGGAATTTGCGGAATAACACTTTGAATGGATTAACAATGAATTGCAAAACAAATTGTGTATTGATCACAAGCTTAATGATTACAACCAAAGCCCAATCTGATTTGAACAAACTCAAACCAGACGTGCAAATCTTCTCAGATGCAGGGATTCAAGAATAACCTTGAGGCTTTTAATTCTAAACACAAAACTTTATGAACTCGTAATTCTAACCTTCTATCAACTAACTATTTATACGAACTACAAGATAACAATAAAGAAAGTAAATCTACAAGATAATCTCTACAAAATCTCCAACAGAATCGTATCTTGTCCATATCTTCAATCTTTACAATCCTTTCCTTATCGCAACTCTTCAAGCAGTGGTAAAACAAGAGCAGTGTTAATCGTCAGAATAAGCGGTAGTAAGTTTGCACTGGCAGTGGTAACTTTGATCTTCAGTGGTAAGTTACATACTAGCAGTGGTAACTCCAGATAAGCCTTCAGCGGTATTAACTCCAAAGCTAGCAGTGGTATCTTCAGCAGTAACTCAGCAGTGGTAATCAGCAGTGGTATCTGAGACCCAACAATCTATCCCTAACTTAGCTTTTCAAACATGAGAAACAAAGTTCTTGAGTCTTCTCTTCAGATACATCTCCATCTTTTTCACTAACAACGTTGCTGGTCTGTTCAATTCTCCATCCGTGCTTAGCTTTACCTTCAACATACCTTGCAGCCTCTGAATATCATGCTCATCAGGGTCACAGCTATCAAAATAGTACTCCTTGTTAGTTCCATTGACTGTTAGGCAATACATCTTGCTTTTATCAAACCATCTCCATTCATTCACTTCTTCACAAGCTATACTTTGCAACTCTGAAATCCTGGAGGGTTCAAATAACCAAAATAGACACTGCATAGCACTTGTCATCTTCATATCTCTTTCTGTACCAATTCTGTTTTCCACAGCTTCCTCATTCATCTGTAATCCAAGAGCAAACATCTCCCTCAGATTTTCTCTTGTACAGACTTCTAGAACTTTAAGCAAATCTGGATCACTTAACTCAGCACCATCATCCCACTTAAGAAAGAACTTTAAACCTTCAGCAACACCCCATTCAGTTATCTTTTTGGGTCTTTGTTCAATCATCTGAACATCAAAGTACCTTTCATTCAGGTCTAGCAACTGATCCTTCAGCTTCTCCAACAACTCCTTGTCAAGATCAGATAGTACAGGTTTCTTTTCCTTTGCCTCCAGAATACTATTGATCATGATAGGTTCAAAATCATACCTCTTGTCAACAAGGAAATTGTTTACTCTCCCTTTCTGAAAAGTAACTGAAAATACCCTGTTGTTGTAGGTACTCCAAGAGACAACCTTTCCTTCACCAACACTGTCATCCATATCTCTTTTACTATTTTTCTTCAAATCTGCTTTTGTTTTTGCAAAAGCAAACATCAACTGCAAACTTTCATTCAGCAGCCTGGTTTCTTGAAAATCTTCATTTTCCCTTGTAC
The DNA here is from genome assembly GCA_030169165.1 of Centaurea solstitialis. Classification (NCBI taxonomy): domain Eukaryota; kingdom Viridiplantae; phylum Streptophyta; class Magnoliopsida; order Asterales; family Asteraceae; genus Centaurea; species Centaurea solstitialis. Next base: position 42,080,270 of record CM058040.1, read on the forward strand.
ACCCAATCTCATACATTTTCTTCAAGTCTGCCTTGGAAAGCTTTTTGAAGATTCCATGGATGCTAGCAAATATCTCATTTGTTCCATTACTTCTGAATACCTTGAAGACATCAAGCTCCTTGTCCTCAAAGTACAACCAAACAGAGATATTAGAAGTTTCTTCAATCTCCTTAGCTTTCTTGATCTTTTTGGCAATTGACTTCTTTCTCTTTGGTTTAGGTAGTTGAACCTCTGACTCTTTCTCAGCAGTCTCATCTTCCTTGACAACTTCTTTCTCAACCTCCTTTTCAGACTCTTGATTGGTTTGTTGAACAGGAACACTTTCTTTAACTTTAGCAACAGCTCCAGCAGCAGTATTTTCAGCATTACCTTCAGTAGTGGTAACCTGATCTCTCTTTCTTTTTCTATGTACCCAAGACACATCTTCTTGTTCTTCTTCTCCTTGTTCCTCCACTGCCTGCTGGTGCATCACCTCCCTTGTGGCATTGTAAGTCTGCTCAACCTTCTCTAGATCCCATTTTGCAAATACTGAACTGGCTTTCCAAGTGCATTAGCCAGATACCTCACCATGATCCTTCTCTTTTCAGTAGCAGCTTTTGGAGTTGCTTTCTTTGCTGTTTTCTTTACAGGCTTCTTCTTTGTGGCTTTGACTCCTTCCAAATCCAACTCCTTCTCAATTTTTCAGCTGCCACCCTGTCTTGCTCAGCCACCTTAACTAACTCTTCTTTTCTTTTCTTCTCATCCTCTTCTTCAAGCTGTTGAATCAAATCCTCAGAAAGTTGATTCTCAGTCAAAGGATCTACTACTGGCTTGAAGCCCACATCCTCATCAGATTCTGAAACAGCTTCTTCCTCGATAATCTTCTTGCCTTTATCTTTTGGATCTAACTCTTCAGCTTTCTTCTTTACCAATTCAGCCTCCTTGATAACTACACCTTTGGTTGTTGGAATAACCTTAGGCATCTTCAAGAGTAACTCAGCAATAGTGACCTCATCCTCATTCACCTCTATACCAGCTCTGTACCAGCCTCTTTCATCTCTTTCTCAGTCTCCCCCTTATCACCAGCTTCCTTTTCAATCATAATTTCAGGCATATCAGCATCAACCTCAACATTTACACCTCCGAGCTCAACTTCCTCATTCACAACTTCAGTCTCTTCATTGATCACCTTTTTCTTCTTCAGCTCCCCCTTGATCCTTGATCTCCTCTCCCCCTTCCTGAATGAGACCAAGGTGGAGTACCTCCTCTGAAGAGCTGAAATCTTCATTTGCATACAGGCCATTTGAGCACCTTGAGCCTGTATTTTCTTGGACTGTTTGATAATCTGAGCATCATGAGCCTTGCGTAGATTATGTTAAGCTGTGACTAGTTCCTCCAAAATATCCAACCTCCCCTCATGTGATTCATGCTTTTGATCATGCTTTTGAAAATTGGCATCATGAGCCTTCAAATCATCAGCAATGACCTTAAAGTCTGCCATCAAATCCTGATAGTTATATCTGCCCTCACCAGGTTTAGAAGTGTTTACCTTCCCTTACTGGATCTTTGAGCTTTTTGACAGAAGTCTTCAGCCTAGCTGAAGCACTAGCTGCCCCCATGGTTTCTTGGCACCTGGGACCTCCTGATGATTGCTCAACTGGAGTTGTCGTGGTGGGGGTCTTAGCTATGTTCAAACTGTCTGATGCACACCTTGTGCAACATCAGTAGTTTGAGCCTCACCAACCACATGCCCATCCTTCTCCTTAGAGGGCACCTTCTTTATACTTGAGTGGGGAGACACTCCTTGGGTATCCCTTTGGAAAGAATCAGAAGGAGAGTGCTCCAACTGATGGCTTATAGGCTCATTGGGTTTAGAACCAGAGGAGGAAGGAGCTCCTCTGTTCTTTCTAGTGTATGCTTTTAGTGAGGGGGTGGGGGTTGATTCAAGGGACTTGGGACTTTTGTAGTGGCAGGTGTGGGTAGGTCATCAGTGGGTATGCTTGAATGTGAAGGCTGCAAGTCTGATGCCTCACCTTGTGGGGGTTCACACCCATCATTGTAGAGAACAATGGGGTGAAGTGGTCATTAGAGCCTTAGGCAGGTCTCTTCATATTGAGAACACTTTATGACCAAGAGTAGAGCTCTTATAAGTGTCTCCATCTAGTGGTACATCCGTCAATTCCCTGGTTATAACTTCTTGTACAAACCTTGGAAACATGTAAAAAGATTTTACTTTGGAATTGTTCATGTTCTCAAGGTTGTAAACAAGATCATCAAAAATCATTTGAGAAAAGTTAAAAATCTGTTTAGTGGCTAAGCAAACCATGGCAGATGCCATGGTACTGCTAAACTCACTCCAACTTGTGGTTTTCTTTGAAAAACAATGAAGTAGGGTATGCACAAAGAACCTCCACTGAGGGCAAAATTTCCCTTAAGATATTTTAAAGAAGTCTGGGAGCCTGCATACCCCATTTTTAGAAAAAATTCCATGATGGTTGAGGGTGAGAGCATAGTGATACCTGAGTCATCATTCAGATGAAGATGATGTATGATTATGGCTGGGATAACTGTCAAAGAATGACCACAGATGGTAGTCCGAATGAGTTTGGCCCTTCAGATTCCTCAACCACTGCATTTGCCCAAAAATCGTGCATATGCTGAATGTAGATGATAGGATCGATTGTTCGGCATACGCGATGTTTGAAGATGCCAAGAAATCTACTATGTCTTCAAACCCTTCAGAATGACTATCCTTAGTGAGATAGCCAATCTTGTTGTGATCCTGAATGAAAGAAGTGAATCCATTGCCGACAGATTAGACAAACTGAAATTCAGATGTAGAAATCCAAATAGATGAAGAACAGATGATTAGGGTTTCAGAAATCGCAAGAATCGCAAGAGTTTCTAGAGCAAGAGTTCGAAATAGCCGTTTGTGAAAAAGGCGGTCAAATTAGGGCTTTTATACCCTAACCAAGAGCAGTGGTAACTAACACTAGCAATAGTATTAGTTTAAAAGCGGTGGTAACTGAAAATAACTAACACTAGCAACAGTAATGTTAAAAGCAGTGGTAATGCAAGCAACATTAAGTTAAAAGTGGTAGTAACATTTAAGTGCATGGTAACTGGTAAGCGGTGGTAATTCGCGCGTGAGAAAGTTAAAAGCGGTAGTAACTAAAGCGAGCGGTGGTAATCACCCAAGCAATGGTAACTAGCGGTATTAACATAAAAGCAGTGGTAAGTGGTGAATCCTAGCAACACTAAATTCAACCAGCGGTGGTAATCGGCGAGCATTGGTAATGGTCAGCTAGCGGTGGTAATATGCGAACAATAGTAATGAATGGCTAGCGGTAGTAAAATGCAAGCAATAGTAATGGATTAAATGAGCAGTAGTAAAGACTTAGCGATAGAAACTATGCTTTGCGGTAGTAATACTGCAAGCAATAGTAATTTCAAATGATCAGTGATAACTTCACCCTGCTTCCTTTGACCAATCCAATGACTCCACCAGCTATCTGAAACATTTACAAACTCATTAAATGCACCCTGAGTAATGGAAAAACAAATAGAACAAATAAGAAAGAAGAAAAATATACAGAGATAGTACAAAGATAAATGTAACAAGAAAAGATTTATTCAGAGTTCATCATTCCAACACTTGTGACCAAAAATGTAAACCTGCCTACATCAAAGGCTTTTGTGAAAAGGTCTGCATATTGATCATCAGTATGGGCTTTCAAAACTTGAATTAACTTCTTTTCATTACAATCTCTGATAAAATGGTACTTGATCTCTATATGTTTGTGTTAGGATTGTGTGCGAGACAGTAACAGGGTTACCGTGTCCAATGTTATAAGACACTAGTAGGTCACACCGTTGCACACCTAATTGAGAACTTTTGTGTAAGAGATAATTGAGAAGAGAGAAATAAATAATTATTTATTAGAATTAATTAATCAGTAAATTAATTAATTAACGAATTAATTAAGAGATAATTATAAAAGGAATTGTAATCAAAATAAAACACTGCCTTATCTATATCTATAAATAAAGGGTTAAAGGCTTAAAGTGTTTTTTATCAGTTGATTAATCCTACAAAAAATTACTCTCTCTCTCCCTCTCTCTAAAGCCGCCGCCGGCTCTCTCTCTCTCTCTCTCACACAACGATCGTTTTTCCCGATCAGTCACGGTGGTTTAGCAACCCTCTCGCGTGGTGTTAGTAGCGGTGTAACCCCTGCTTGCTTTCCGGATAATTTTTCGCTAAAGGTAAACTATCAAACTCTCTTGATTGTATCTGTTAGGTTTAAGTTGGATCCGACTTTTGGGAATAGTTTTTGTTATCCGCTGCGCACCGTTTTGTGCCTACGGTTCCCAAAAGTGGTATCAGAGCCACTTCTTAAACCTACAGATCAGGTTCGTTTGATTGATAGGTTTATTAAAAATTTGATTTTTATATGTTTCTAAGTATGTAAAAATTGAATTTTTCCAAAACCTAACGAATCGGAAACTGGCGGTGGAACGGCGGCAGTTAGCCAACCGAACCACCAGGCCAACCACCGCAAAACCACCGACGGCTCACCACAGCTAGTGGTGGTCGCCGGCTGCTGCACCCGAAGCCCACCGCACCACCGATTGGTGGTAGCGGCGGCTGGTATCATCGAGGACCACCACACAGCCGTGTGGTGGCAGTGGTGCTGCGGCGAAAAACCAACCACCGCACCATCGTTTGTGGTGGCGGTGGTAATTCGTTCGACCACCAAGGCCGATCACGGCGTAGGTGGTGGTGATGATGATTGCGATTGGAAGCCACACCACAGCGGTGTGGTGGCGGCGACCGATTGATGTTCAAACCGCCGATCGGCGGCGGTAGCTATCGCCACTGTCGTCGACGGTGGTGGTGGTTTTGTTTTAGCTCGCCGGAAAATGACGGCGGTGGTGGCAATAGCGGCTGCCGTCGTCGACTGTTTTGTTAGACCGCCGGACGGCGGTGGTGGCCGTTGCTACCATCGTCGATGATGGTGGTGGAGGCGTGGTTGTTTGTTGTTTAAATCGCTGTGGAACGGCGGCGGTGGTGGCGATCTGCTGCTGCCATCGTCGAATCCCCACCACAAGCGACGGTGGTGGATGATATGCTGCTGCCGTCATGGTGGCGATGGTGGTTTCTTTGTCCTTCGACCGAGAGTGGCGGCAGCGGTAGCTTTGGCTGCCGTTATCGTCACCAGTGACGACGATGGGTGGTGGTGGTGGTCGATAACCGCCGCAAAGGGGTATCGACCACTGCCGATTTTGGTTTCCGATCGAAAGAGACGATGGCGGCGGTGGCCCTTGGGTTGCTGTCGTCGTTAAGCATCAGTTAGCCAGCTCGCGCCGCGAGCAGAGGCCTCGCGCCACGAGCAGTGGCTGGTGATGGTGGTTATTGTTTTTCCGGACACCGACCAGTGCGGCGGCAATAGCAGGTGGCTCTTGCTGTTCGTGGTAGGAGACAACGGATAAGGGTTTAGGCCAGATAGGTTTAAAACCCTAGGGTTTAATTTTGTTTTTGTTTAAATTAATTTAGTTTAATTAATTTTATTTAAATTAAATTAGAAACTAGTTAAGTTTTTGTTTTAATGTCGTAGTCAAACCCTTTGACCCGTGGTTGTATTTATACATATGTTCTTTTTATTATGGGAATACTTCTTCAAAATGTATCAAACTATCCCCAATATATTATTGTGTGTATCAACCTATAAAAATTTCTTTTGTATATATCAAACTTTATTTTTGAGTCTATTGTGTGTATTTTTGATACACACAATAGTATATTGGGGGATAGTTGGATACATGTAATAGACTCAAAAATACACACAATAGACTCAAAAAAAGTTTGATACATACAAAAGAAATTTTTATAGGTTGATACATACAATAGTATATTGAGGATAGTTTAATACATTTTGAAGAAGTATTCCCTTTTATTATTGTTGGTTACGGGAGGCCTGCGTGCCATTTACAGCCCGCTGTTAAATTGTAATACTTTTGATAATAAAATAAATAAAATCGAGACCCGAAGACGGAGCCAAGGAGACAGCCATGGAGCTTGGAGCCAGTGGGAGCGCCGAGAAGATTTGTCCCTTAGGAATAAAGACCGTCGTTTTGTGTTGGCTCACGAAACGACAATAGTTATATAAATTGTGTGGTTGTTTTTAGTTACGTAATTTCCTTTTAAATATAAACGGCTTAAAAAATTAAATGTTTTAAAAGAAAAACTGGACACAAATACAGTTTGTGTTTGGATCCAAGTTTTTGAAAACTGGCAATTTTAACCCTTATCAAAATCATAGATTAGTAAGTGCAACCCACTTTAAGGGCACCTCCGGTGTAAGGTACATAGGGCATTGTAAGTGAACACACTATGAACGCCCGTGTTCAAACCGAAACTGGAGGGTGATAAAACTCTGCGAATTATCTCCGGGTGGTACCGGCCAGGGTTTGTCCAGGTCCCGGGTGGTGCAGTCTATTTTGGTAATTATTTACTCACCGGGTGGTACCGGGCCAAAATGCACTAGGGGGACTAAATATGCACGGATTAAATATCCGATGTCCCGACGATCTAGAAATCGTGTTTTCGAATTAAAATGCGATTGGTATAGTTTTTACCTACCATAGATCACATGAGTCGGTTTGACATGATCACATGCTTCCCGACACATGTGAAATATGGATTCTAGTCTAATAAATTTATTTTAAGGGTAATAATTTATTAGAGTTTTTTATAATTATAAACTAAGCTTGGAATTTTATTCTTTATTGTAGATGTCTTTTTCTGTAATCCCGTTTTATACCCCTGAGGAATCACTGAGACTCATCAATGGAAAATGGAAACTTACAGGACAAAATTTTCCAGTTTGGAAAATGCACCTTGATAATATCTTGCGTGCACAGGGTAAGTTTTACGTTTTAGAAAAACCTGTATCACGACCTAAGAGTAATTCTCCTGAAGAGGAATTTACTCAGTACTTCAAGTATATGGCAGATGAATCAGATGTCATGTCAATTCTGATTTCCTCTATATCGTCCGAGTTCACGGATAGATTGAGAGATAAATCTTGCCACGAGGTCGTGAAAGATATAGAAAGCCAGCTGGGATTCTATAAACATACGGGTAAGCTTTTGATCATGAAAGAGATACTTTCACTGAAGCTGAAAAATGACCAGTCAGTTAAAGACCATCTTATGGAAATGAGGAGGCTCTTTAAATGCTTGACACGTTTGGGGTACAAGATGACTCAGGAAGAGTTAGTGTATCTCATGTGGTACTCACTCCCGAAGGAGATATGTGACACAGCTAGTGCCTACATGAAAGAACCAAAGACTGACGTGGCAGCACTGCATGAGAACATTCTGGCCAGTTTAGAGCCGAAGCCGGCACCTGCTGATCTCATGGATACTGATTGGATTGATGAGCTGGGGGATCTGAGTTGCCCAGAATGTGGTAGCAAGGATATTTGCGAGCACTCGATGAATATCGACCAGATAGAGATCGGTTTACCCGATGCTCCAGGTATCTTTATGATAGATTGCTCAATCACTTCTTATGAATCATGGGTAATTGATACAGGCAGTGGTAACCACATTTGTAATCATTTACAGGGATTCACTAGAAGAAAGACTTTGAGGAAGGTCCGTTCGAACCTACGAGTTGGCGAAGGCACTCCGCTGATAGCTGAAGCTGTAGGATCTTATAGTCTTAGTTTACCCTCGGGTCTAGTTTTGGAACTGGATAATTGTAATTATATTCCAAACATGATTAAGAATGTTTTGTCTTTCGATTTGTTAGTAGACCAAGGTTTTTATTACAAGTATGATTATAAAATGATTTCTGTCTTTAAAAACAATATTTTCTATTTTAAAGCAACACCTGTGAATGGTCTATAGACAGTAGATCTACAAGACAATAGTAGTGAAATCTATCATATAAGTAAACGATCCAAAGACATTGAGGATCAGACTTACCTCTGGCATTGTCGTTTGGGCCACATAAACAAGAAACGCGTTGAACTACTCCTAAAAGGAGGTTTTCTTGGCACTTTCGATTATAAACCTTTTGATAATTGCGAGTCTTGTTTATCTGGAAAAATGACAAAGCAACCTTTCAACAAAGAAAATGAAAGGGCTACTGACTTGCTAGAAATAATTCACACAGATGTGTGTGGACCATTTAGTCATGTGGCAAGAGGAGGATACCGGTACTTCATTACCTTTACTGACGATTTCAGTAGGTATGGTTATGTCTACCTTATGAGACATAAATCTGAAAGCTTTGAAAGATTATGAGAATTTCAGAATGAAGTGCAAAATCAACTTGGCAAAAAGATCAAGTTTTTGCGGTCGGATCGCGGAGGCGAATATCTTAGTGATGAGTTTGACAATCATCTGATGGAGTGTGGATTGTATCCCAACTCACACCTCCGTATACACCTTAGATGAATGGTGTGTCAGAAAGAAGAAATCGTACTTTACTTGACATGGTACGATCGATGATGTGTCACTCTACGCTGCCAATATCATTCTGGGGACATGCGCTCGAAAGAGCAGCACATATACTGAACAGAGCGCCAACAAAGTCGGTAGAAAAGTCTCCATATGAATTATGGAAGGGTAAGAAACCCAATATGTGAGGTCCAAACAATCAAACAACGAGATGAAAAGAAGAGAAATCAAAAGATGAAAATGCAAAGTTCTTGAATTTATTAATGAAAGCTTTCAAAACTACAAGAACACACACACTAAAACACCTAGTCGACTCTCATAGGAAATGATTTCACACCCTTCCTTTCCAAACCCTAGACCTTATATATAGGTCCATTACACTAAAGCCTAAGCCCAAGCCCAATAAACTAATTAACTAATTAAACACTAATTAATTCTTCTTAAAGCATCCTTTATAAAACTTTCTAATTAGGACAATTTGGTCCTAACAATCTCCCCCTAAAGTTTTGTAAAGGAGGCATCTCTGATCTTCTCCCCCTTGCTTTCGTGAGAAAACCTTAGTGGCGTTCGGCTACATTTTGATCTCCAAGCTCCCCCTCGATTGTAGCTCTTCATCTTCGGTTTCAACTAAAAGACCAGATCCAATTTGCAATGACCGCGACTGATTGCACAAACTACAGCTCAACCTGTAAATAACTCGACACGTCTGATAACCGCAGAATACAACAGCTTGCACCAGAGCATTTTGATTCATCCAACTATGTTGATCTCCAGCCAAGAGAAACAAAGGGATAGATGCATGTGTGAGTTACCGTGCAGATCAGCAAGAAAGATAAAGGTTCTGTCTTTGACCCCGTGTTGAATAGGTATTCAGCAAAAGAGCTTTAAATCTGATAAGCTCACAACTGGGAAACACTGAAGCTTGGATCACCGAAACACCGTATGGAGTAAAAAACTGGGAGTAGATACTGAACGAGATACTCTGCTTTGATCTCTCTACTGCTCAGAAGGTAGTCGATTTCCTGAAATCTTCCAAAGTGTCAAGTAATCAGATCCAGATCGAGTCTTCTTAGTCAGATGGATGACGACCGTCACTCAAAATTCTAGATCGCAACTGAACCTCCACAACGGTAAAATGGTTAGGAATTGAGCACGTAACAATAGTACCATTCACCGAAGCTGGCATCCAAGGAAAAACTCAACTCCACCGAACAAGAGGAATAATTCCATCGAGGAAAAACTCTAGAATAATGGTTGCAGAGAGTCAGGCTTCTGAGTAATCTAACCAAATGCAGAATCCGATCACCATCGTTCTGAAATCGTTACAAATCTGACATGTCTTCAAAGAATCTGGAGCAGTGGGGAAAATGAGAGAAATTCAATTTTCATGATTGAAAACTGAATTTGGGCTAAAAACGGGCTAAAAACTGGGCTGATGTGATCTTTACGAATTAATTGGGAAAGAAAGGTGGCTAAGTAAGCGCAGGGGTTTTGAAACATCAAAAGTATTCGAATTTGGGTGGGTCTAGATCGCAGTGGAATATGATCTTGAAGGCTTATCTGAAGATGATACTCGAGTCGGGAAATGCAGTCTCCCGAGTCGGAAATGGAGTTGGGAAAGTTTACCAAAAATTGAACATAACCTTGACTCAAAAGCGAGTCGAGAAACTCGAAAACCCGAAAGGTATTTCATGTTTCCCGAGTCGGAAAATAAGGACAGCAAGGTAGTTCAAGACTTAAACAAAATTTGAGCATACCTTCGTCTCAAGAGCGAGTCGGGAAATCTAGAAAACCCGAAAGGGTATTTCATGTTTCCCGAGTCGGAAAATGAGAACAAAAAGGCACTCAAATTTTTTTATTATTTTTTATTTTTTTTACTATTCATCCGGTTCGGAAAATAGGGTTATCCGGTTCGGAAAACACTATTCATCCGGTTCGGAAAACACTATTCATCCGGTTCGGATTTTTTTTTCTACTATTCCGATTCGGAAAACGGTGTTTTCCGTTTCGGAAAAGCACTATTCACCAATTCGGAATTTTTTTTTAATTCGGAAAATATGAGTTTTCCAACTCGGAAAACTTGAATATTCAAGTTTTCCAACTCGGAAAACATGAATTTTCAGCCCAAATCTTCATTCCAGATCCAAAAAATGAAGCAACTTGAAAAATAGATCATTTCAAGCTCAAAGATGCTTCAAAACACAACCCAAACACCCATTTTTATCATCTTCATCAAGATCTAAACCCCAAAAAACCCAAAAACTCAAAAATGAAACTTTTCAAAAAATAAAGTTTCAAAACCCAATAAAATCATCTCTAGTTGTTTGATTCAATAAGAACAAACAAATCTAATGATTTGTTTGGCTCTGATACCATTTGTGAGGTCCAAACAATCAAACAACGAGATGAAAAGAAGAGAAATCAAAAGATGAAAATGCAAAGTTCTTGAATTTATTAATGAAAGCTTTCAAAACTACAAGAACACACACACTAAAACACCTAGTCGACTCTCATAGGAAATGATTTCACACCCTTCCTTTCCAAACCCTAGACCTTATATATAGGTCCATTACACTAAAGCCCAAGCCCAAGCCCAAGCCCAATAAACTAATTAACTAATTAAACACTAATTAATTCTTCTTAAAGCATCATTTATAAAACTTTCTAATTAGGACAATTTGGTCCTAACACAATATATCTTTTCTAAGAATTTGGGGTTGTGAGGTTTACGTCAAACGACCCACCTCAGAAAAACTCAAGCCCAAATCCGACAAGTGTTTCTTCGTTGGATATCCCAGGACCACCGTGGGATATTATTTCTACAACCCTGAAGAGAACAAAGTTTTTTGTTGCTCGAAATGGAAAATTTCTGGAAGAAAAGTTTCTCAGTTCTGGGAACACCAGAAAGGATGTAGATCTACAGGTAGTAGACGAAGAAAACACTACACCAATTGTTGAGCCAGAAATTCAACATGAGAATGTTGAACCTCAATCAGAACCGATTGAGGAAGTGCAAACACAGGACCTTCGCAGATCCAGTAGGGTAAGACAAGAACCAGATAGGTATCTTGGGTTTCTAGTCTCTCAGGACAGCGGAGACTTGAATGAACCAACATCCTATGGAGAAGCTGTGTCAGGCAATGAGTCTGAACAATGGCAGGAAGCCATGAAGGCTGAGATGCAATCCATGTACGACAACCAAGTTTGGGAGTTGACTGATTTGCCACAACACTGTAGAGCTGTTGGACGCAAATGGGTTTTCAAGAAGAAAACCAACATGGATGGGAATGTACACACTTTCAAGGCCAGACTAGTCGCAAAAGGGTTCACGCAAACTCATGGTATTGACTATGATGAAACCATTTTCGCCAGTGGCCATGCTAAAGTCGATTAGGATTCTAATGGCCATTTCAGCGTACTTTAACTACGAGATCTGGCAAATGGACGTCAAAACACCTTTATGAATGGAAAGTTAACAGAAGACGTTTATATGGAACAACCAGAGGGGTTTGAAGATCCTAAGAATCCTAATAAGGTGTGTAAACTGCTAAAATCCATTTATGGATTAAAGCAAGCATCTCGAAGCTGGAACTTACACTTTGATGAGCGAATCAAAGAATTTGGTTTCGCCAAAAGTGAGTTCGAGCCGTGTGTCTACACTAAGTTCAGTGGAGCATAGTAACCTTCTTGGTCTTGTACGTAGATGACATTCTACTCATAGGAAACGATGTTCCAACTTTACAGAGTGTAAAGAGTTGGTTAAGCAGATGTTTCCAGATGAAAGACCTTGGAGAAGCCGCTTATATACTTGGCATAAAGATCTACAGAAACAGATCTAAGCGGCTTATCGAACTTAGCCAAAGTACATACATTGATAAAATCCTGAAGAGATTCAGGATGGATGAATCCAAGAAAGGATTTATCCCGATGCAACATGGCATAGTGTTATGTAAACACAATGTCCTGTTTCTAGTCAAGATCAGGACAAAATGAAATCGGTTCCATATGCTTCAGCAATTGGATCGATTATGTATGCCATGTTATGTACTCAGGCCCGATGTTGCTTACTCAGTAAGTGTTACGAGCAGATATCAACAAAATCCAGGAGAACCTCATTGGGTAGCAGTGAAGAACATTCTCAAGTACCTGAGAAGGACAAAAGATATGTTCTTGGTCTTTGGAGGATCTGAGGATGAAATCAGCGTCACAGGATATTCTGATGCTAGTTTCCAACCGACAGAGATGATTTACATCACAGTCGGGGTACGTTTTCACCATAAACGGAGGCGCGATCTCATGGAAGAGCTCGAAGCAGGACACGATTGCAGATTCAACTACAGAAGCAGAGTACATTGAAGCATCTGATGCGGCAAGGAAGCTGCTGGCTAAGAATTTTCTATCGGATCTAAGAGTCGTTGTCAGCATCTTAGACCGATCGATATATTCTGTGATAACTCGGGAGCCGTGGCGCAAGCAAAGGAACCTAGAGAGCATCACAAGTCAAGACACGTGCTCAGAAAATATCACCTTATCCGAGAGTCATTGGAAGAGGAGATGTGAGAATATGCAAGATTCCAACAGAAGAAAATGTTGCGATCCGCTGACAAAGCCACTAGCAAGGGTGAAGCATGAGGCAGATGCAAATTCCATAGGGATGCAGTACCTGGACGCCAGTAGTAGTTTTTAGTTTATTAATTATTACTATAGTTTAATTTAGAACAATTCAATCATGTAAAGTTCTTAATAGAAATAAATGGAGGTTTTAATTCATGATTGTTTTATATTAACTATTTTTCGCATATTTAACGTATCCATGATTTTACAAAGTTTTTGTATGAAATCTAAAATTCCGTAGCCACTTATTGAAATGGGAATTTCAATAGGGAGTTTAACGCTATTATAAATACTTGATGATTTATTCGAAGTAGAGAATAAAAGCACAAGTCATGTGACCAAGTATTTATAGATACTCATCCGAGTGCTTGGGTATTGGAAGTGACCAGTATCAAGTCTGCTTCATGGAGCCTCAGTCATAAGCACTGACTTGATAGGTTGTCCTTAGACCTGAGATACTTGGTTTGGGAACATGAGGACTGTTGTACTCTTAGCACGTCCTAAAAGCTGCACCGTAACTGTTGGGATTTTGTGCAATCCTCATATCAAACTGACACGAGAAAAACTGTGATCTCAAACCTAACTGGGTTGAGATACATGACAAAACCATATGAAACAAACTGTTCCAAAAGGTTAAACAATCAAACCTAACTGGTTTGATTAAGCGGAAGCATTAAGATACAAAACCCGAAAAATATCACAGATCTTTATCGTTTATATTATCTAACAACTAATAATAGGTTTAGAACTATTACCTGGATTGCTTGAGATAAATCCACCCGTAATCGACCAAACGGAATTCCTTCTAGTTGGATCTAACCCCGAACACCTCACGAACAAACGGTACGCGAAGAACACGATCGAACGAACAACTGAACCGGGTCTGGTTTCTTGTTTAGTGAGATCGATGAGAGAGAGATATGGAGAGAGAGAGGTTTCTTGGTTGATTGAATGATTGAAATGAATAATCTGATAACCTGGCATATCTATTTATATGGAAAACCTTCCATGTATCAAATAGCCTTATTCTTTCTTTTTCTCTAAGAAAGAATAATATCCATAATTATCTTATCTTTCTTTTTCTCCAAGAAAGAATATTTCACTATTATTATATTTCCATATAATAATTATCTTGATAATTATAAACTAATTAATTAACTCTATATATATTTATTTAACAAATAAATATATAACTGTAATTAATTATCAGAAACCTTTCACTTTGGGGATTATACAGAAAACACCCAACAGTTTTATAATTTACTATTATAAAACTAAACTCTCCAAACTGGGGTTATTTTACTATCCGAATTATAGGTCCTCACAGGTGTGACCCTCAAGTGTCTTATAACGTTGGATGTGCGATCAAGTGGTTTGTCAACTTTTGCACATAATTACTAACAGACTCCCACTTGTGCAAGTTGGCAATACCAGATTGATGACACGGACCTAAGGAGGCCCCTAGACAGGCACTTAGGCTAACCAGGTTATAAGCACTCTTATACCCAGATAGGTGATAAAACGTTTCCTAAGGGAAACAACATTTATGAACAAACTGTCCACAAATCGGGTATAACTAGGCTTTTCCTTTTGCATCACGATATTTCAATTTTGAGTATGAGCATGGATACAGTCAACTCTGAATACTCAAAGATTATGTTTCTCGACTATCCGACCTCTACTGATTGGTAAACGACAAAGAACAAATCAGTTCGTTTGGCATGGCCATGCACTTCATCAGTCTTTTCAGTCAGTCAAGGGGCCCACGAAATATCTCTCTTCGAAGAAGAGGTGCAAATCCATCTTGCATATCTGCATTTGTCACCACGGCTTCCGCTGAATCTAGTTACGCCCCGTATGACCACCCTGTTACGCGTGATGTTAGAGCGTACTAAGTATCCAGCAGTCCTCGCAATGCCAAACCAAATACCTCAGGTGCTAAGGACAACCTCTGGGAGTTTTACTCATGACTAAATCCATGGAGTAATCTCAACCGGGGATTACCTCCGATATTCGCTGCTCTATCGAATATCCGTGTAGTTTTTGGTCTACATCACTTGTAGCTGTTATTCAACGACTGATCATAACCACCCAAAAACTCCACGATGACTTTACAGCCCTACCAAGGTTCCCACCTTGATAAGTTGTCACGGATAATTTCAAATAAAAACTGAAACTAGTTTTTATTCCCGGATCAAAACATGCTAAGTGTAAAAGAGACAGAAACTAATTTCGTTTAGTCCTCCATATTCCACTCTGTAATAAGAACACATTAATAGCATTTCTAAGTTACTTTTATAGTGTTATTCAACGAATACTAAATACTGATTTAAACGAAGTATCACCCTTCTTCAGTTTAAACCCTTTGATTAGTGTTTACCGTACTAATCAAAGAAAAAATAACCAAAAAAATACAAGTTTAGTATCGACTGATATTTCCACTTGACTATGCTAATTTTGTTCTTGCAAACATCATTAAAACAAAATTAGACTTCTATCATATTCCCTGAACCTGGAGATACTAGAACAACTCCTGGTTTCCTTGAATATGAAACATCAAACTGCAACTTCCCTTAGTTGCTGTGTAGATACATGATTTCAACCTGAAATCTAACAAAATTTCCATTTACCAAATCTGGGTAAATCCAGGAAATTTACTCTAGTGTTTTATAACACTTTAGAGCCAAAAAGATATTTGATATCTTTAATTAAACATTCCAACACACTTTAATTATTGATTTAAAGTCAATTATGACTTTATACTGTTTCCAAAAATTGAAACTATTTATCTATCCTTTTTTAACTAAAAGGTAGATCTTATATCTTATGAATTTATATCCTACCTGGATTATAATTCCGAGATATATTAAATCAATAATTAATACACACATACAGACATATATACCTATATACATCTTTCATTCTTTATCACGGAACTGGATACAGAATAAACCGGGCTCCCACTAACCTATATGAAAACTGACTATTACTCAAAATTAACTATTGACTTTAGTCAAAAATTGACTTCCTAGTCAATTCTATTTAAGTAATACTAGAATTTAACATTTACAAAACTTAACTGGATTTTATCGAATCCCAATTCCAGACTTGGAATTTCCTAGTTTTATTAAATATTGATGTTATCAACGTCGTCTGAGATAACATCCTAAATTCTTTCCAAAACATGTGAGTAATTGAATCTGATTATAAAATATTTTATAATCCTTTTACTCATGTATGTTTTATTCTCAAAAACACATTCCTAAAATAATAGTACTTCGTGTGTTTTTGACAGTTTTCATATAACTATTACTTCAAATCAATTAATTAAAACATTGAAGTAATCCTGTCAGTGTAATATATGACATCTAGGATCTACTATTTAAATCAAGTCAGTTTTTGACTTTAAACAGATTCAACAACATCATCATCCACAAGATATTAAATCAAGACAATAATTTTAGAAGTTTAAAAACAATCTTAATAAACCATAAATATCCAAAAGATCACAACATTCAAAAATGTTTTAAAACCACAAACATAAATATTAAAATCTGTCTTGATAAATATCTAATGATAAACTAGTACGTAGATCCTCGCAATCCTAGGCTCCTCACTTCTGACCCCTGCAATTAGAATATTTGCACTAGGTGTCAACATACTTGTAAACAAACAAGTGAAAGTGATAAACTAAAGCAATCACAAATACCTGAGGCGTTATTGCCTACTTTGTGATCGCTTTGGACAGTTTGCCTCCAATGACCAAGTTCATGGCATATGAAACACCTATTCTCGGTCCTGGCTTTGTTAGGCTTCACTTTCTTGCCCTTGCCCTTGCGTTCGTCATTGTTCTCAACCTTGGTCACACTCTGGGTTGCCTGAGGCTGGCTCTTGCCCTTACTGGTGTTTCCATGCCCACGTTTCCTCTTTGCTCCACCGTCCCTGACCATGAGCACATCCTTGGTCTTGGTCCCGGTCCCCATACTCAACTCAGCAGTTTTCAACATGGAATGCAACTCTGCAATTGTCTTTTCCATGTTATTCATATTATAGTTAATTACAAATTGCTTGTAATGCTCAGTTAGTGAGTTGAGTATCGTATCCGTTGCTAACTGCAACGGAACTGGGTGACCAAGCCTCTCTAGGTGATCAATATGCTTCTTCATTTTCATGACGTGATCACTGACCGAGGTCCCTTTGGCCATCTTGCACGCGTTCAGTGCCCGAGTGCATCATAACGCTCTGTGCTGCTTGCGTCTGAAACATGTCCCTCAACTGGCGGATCATGTCATAGGCATTGGTGTTCATGAGCCCTTTTTGCAGATCTGGGCTCATAGTAGCAAGCATGAGACAGCCAACGTACAACAAATCATCAGAATGCTTTCTATAAGCATTTCTTACATTGGCAGTAGCATTTGCTGCAGGGGCCTCACCAAGAGGCTCTTCTAGGACGTACCACTTCCTCTCGTGCCTGAGCACAATCATAGATTGCGCTCCCAGTCGAGGAAGTTAGCTCCAGTGAGCTTGTCTTTTCAAGAATGGACGAAGAGACAGGTTATTAGTGTTGGTTACAGTGTTTGCCATCTACACATTTAAAATATTTGGCTTTAGTAACTGTGAATAGACTCCCAACAAATATCAATAAACCCTTAAATGATAAGTATTGGGCTAGGACCCTTATTTCATACGTCCTAATGTACGGCTTGTTCACGTCACACCAGCCCGTACTATTTCGGTAGGTAAGGACTTATACCAATCATATCTAACTGACATGACTCCTAGATCTTTTCGGGACATCGGATAAAACCGTACATGTTTTAGTCCCTCAGTGCATTTTGGCCCGATACGACACGGTGAATTGTTACAAAACCAAAATAGATCACACCATTTGGACTGGTGTACTCATTACATCCCTTTCAGCTTGGGGTTTGAACGCGGACGCCCAAGGCTTGTTCACTTCCAACGCCCGCGTACCTTACGCCGTTAGGTGTCCCAAGTGGGTTACACTACTGATCTATGATTTTCTTGGGTTTTTAACTAAGTATTTGAAAAACCTTTTATATTCCAGTATTTTAGAAAACTTTGCAATTTTAAAACTAACTGTTTAAAAAGGCAACCGATGTTTAAAAACTAACTGTTATTAAACATAGACGCTATTTAAAACTAACTGTTTTAAAAGCACTTGCTAATGACTGCTAACCAAAAACTAACTGTTTTTGAAAGCCTTCTTGCTGACCAAAACTAACTGTTTTGTCAACATGCCTTTATAAGAGAAACAATCTTATAAACACAAGGTTTTAAAATAAAATCTACCGTTTAAAAGGTTTGAAAAACTGGTAAATTTAATTATAAAAACCTAATAGAGTTCATGATTAAAAAGTTTTAAAATCTCTCTCTAAATTTTAAAACGTTTGATAAAATAAACATGCAATAATTATCAACCAATCATGAGCAGGCAGTTAAACACATCTAATTATAAATTTGCCAACTAAATCATAAATGACCTATTATAAATTTTTCTCGCGTAGCTCCCACTGACCTTGGCACGTCTGATGGAACTCCGAAAAAGAAAATATTGAAAAACTATCCTAAGGTCATTTACGTTTACAAAGGGGTTGCAAGTATCATACAGGCCTTAATGTACTAGGTTGGCAATTACTATAATAGATACAAATAATATACACAACAGGTATAATTCATGCAATCACATAAAGCATTAAGCAAGCAAAGAACAATCCTAGATCCGTTAAAGATAATCTCGTTTGGTTTATCGTAAAACATGGTTTTAACTGATTTATAAAACAAACTGTTTTACAAATCGAAACTAATATTTTAATCTGAAATCGGTTTTAATATTACCTAAGATTTATGAACTATAAATCTATTATATAAAACCAATTTTCTAAAATATTTGCTTTTATCCAAAACATATCAAACCGGACATTCCGAACCAACTGTTTCGGAATTATAGACACTTGCCTAAAAACTGTGTCGTGGTTTGACCAACTGGTCAAACATGACACCTGGCCCATTTGACCAAAACTGAGTCAAATAATTTTGGTTTGATAAACACATGTTTAATAAAATCTTATTAAAATAATTTTATAAGATTAACTTATCTAAAAAAAATTAATTCGGATAAAAGCCTAAAACCATCAAACCCTTTTGGGCCTCAAACTGGGTCAAAATTTCTAGGTTTTTGGGCATCGGTTTAAGTTAGGCCCAATAAAACGAAAATCCCAAAAACACGATCTCGTGATCGATCGACATCTCGTCGTTGATCACGTAATCACCGCGTTTGGTGATGGTAACAACAAACGGTCGCTACCCACCACCGCGATCATCGCAACACCATGCGCCCGCGACGATGGTTACAAAAACAAACACCGCCACCGTTGCCACCAAGTGGCCGGTGAACAAAACATCAATCACCGTCGTCGCGACGATCGACGCCACCATCGCCGGTGACGTTCGACGATTCGATCGGCTTCGGCCGATTCCCTACGTCCGACGACGATAACGCCAAAGCGCCACCGCCACATCGCCTCTGTGGCCGACGGCTTATTAACAAGCGCACCTCTGCACGTGGTGTGCTTGCGATCGCGAACAAACAGCCCCGCCGCCCCCGACTGAGCCGCAAGCAGCCGGCGGACGGCTTGGTGTTCGTGGTTGTCCGATGACGACGGCCACCGACGCCACCCCTGATGCACCCGCCGCTGCCGTGGATTGGCTTCGGTACCGCCGCTTGGCCACCACCGATCTGGTGGTTTGGCCTCGGCTCTGCGTGGTTCGCGGTTTCTTACCGCCGCCGTTCTCGCCACCACAGCTGGTGTCGGCCACGGTTGTGTGTGCGGTCCGGCCACCGCTAAGTGCGGTCGCGCCGCGCGTGGTGTCTAACTGGTGATCGGTGGGATGGTTGCGGTTTTCCATCGTTCCACCACCGATCACCCTACTGTGTGTGTTTTTCGTGTTTTTAGTTTTAACGAGATACACGATAAATGAAAACTGATAAAAATTAAATTTTATACACAACTGATAAAGATTAAACCTTTTATCTAACTGATAAAGGTTAAACCTTTATTTAACTGATAAAGTTTTAGTTTTTATAGAAAAATGATAATCACCAAACAATTAAATCTTTATCAAACTGATAAAGTATAAACCAAATCTTTACCAAACTGATAAAGATTAAACTAATAAAAAACAAATCTTCACCAAACTAATAAAGATTATGTTTTATTCAAAACTGATAATTATCAAACTGATTAAATCTTTGCCAAACTGATAAAGATTAAATCTAAACTTTATTCACAAGAAACAATTTTAACGGATCTAATAAATAAACAAATAAATAAAATAAACAATTAAAACCTGTGGCTCTGATACCACTGTTGGGATTTTGTGCAATCCTCATATCAAACTGACACGAGAAAAACTGTGATCTCAAACCTAACTGGGTTGAGATACACGACAAAACCATATGAAACAAACTGTTCCAAAAGGTTAAACAATCAAACCTAACTGGTTTGATTAAGCGGAAGCATAAAGATACAAAACCCGAAAAATATCACAGATCTTTATCGTTTATATTATCTAACAACTAATAATAGGTTTAGAACTATTACCTGGATTGCTTGAGATAAATCCACCCGTAATCGATCAAACGGAATTCCTTCTAGTTGGATCTAACCCCGAACACCTCACGAACAAACGGTACGCGAAGAACACGATCGAACGAACAACTGAAACCGGACCTGGCATATCTATTTATATGGAAAACCTTCCATGTATCAGATAGCCTTATTCTTTCTTTTTCTCTAAGAAAGAATAATTTCCATAATTATCTTATTCTTTCTTTTTCTCCAAGAAAGAATATTTCACTATTATTATATTTCCATATAATAATTATCTAGATAATTATAAACTAATTAATTAACTCTATATATATTTATTTAACAAATAAATATATAACTGTAATTAATTATCAGAAACCTTTCACTTTGGGGTTTATACAGAAAACACCCAACAGTTTTATAATTTACTATTATAAAACTAAACTCTCCAAACTGGGTTATTTTACTATCCGAATTATAGGTCCTCACAGGTGTGACCCTCAACTGTCTTATAACGTTGGATGTGCGATCAAGTGGTTTGTCAACTTTTGCACATAATTACTAACAGTAACAGGGCGGCCATACGGGACGTGACTAGATGCAGCGGAAGCCGTGGATCCAAATGCAAGTAGTCAAGAAGGGATTTGCACTTCTTTCAAAATAGAGATATTTCCGGGCCCCTTGACGATTAAGATTGGCAGAAAACGCGTGGCCACGCTCGGATAGAATAACAGGTGTTATTTAGTAATATCCGTTACTGCAGGCAATCGAAATCAGAGTCAAGAAATACTTGAATTTAAGAAATGAATCCTCCACTCCATGTCTTAAAATCATTTTAGAAATATCGTGTGCAAAAGGAATAAACCTGTGTACAAATTCAAGCGTGAATTGTATCTCTGGATATAAGAGATCTTATAACCTGGTTAACCTAAGTGTCTGGCTAAGGACCTCCTTAGGCTAATGGTAACAAGTACAGTTACATGTCTAGCACAAGTGGGAGTCTGTTAGGATTGTGTGCGAGACAGTAACAGGGTTACCGTGTCCAATGTTATAAGACACTAGTAGGTCACACCGCTGCACACCTAATTGAGAACTTTTGTGAAAGAGATAATTGAGAAGAGAGAAATAAATAATTATTTATTAGAATTAATTAATCAATAAATTAATTAATTAAGTGATTAATTAATTATGGAATTAATTAAGAGATAATTATAAAAGGAATTGTAATAAAAATAAGGGGATAGTACACCAAAATGTATCCAACTATCCCCAAAAATCTATTGTGTGTATCCACCTTTCAAAAATGCTATTTGATGTATCAAACTTTATTTTTTCTTCTATTGTGTGTATCAGATGACTTGTAACCTGTTTAACAGGTCACCTCCACCGTGCCGCCGCCAGGAACCACCGTCGTCGCTGCCGGAAACCACTGTCGCTGCCGGAAACCACCGAACCGCCGAGAACCACCACCATCAACCATCGAAGCGCCGAGAACCACCACCATCAACCATCGCACTCGCCGGCCAGCCTCGTCGCCGGCAACACCGCCGCTGTCACCACTTAACAGCACCGCCGCTATCACCACTCAACACCACCGCCGTTGTCACCACTCAACACCACCGCCGCTCTTGCCGTTCAACACCATTGCCGCTGTCACCGTTCAACACCACCGCCGCTGTCACCACTCAACACCACCATCGAACCGCCACCACCATCGACCCCACCACCACCATCGAACCGCCACCTCCATCGACCCCCCGCCACCACCATCGAGCTGCCACCACCATCGAGCCGCCACCACCACCATCGACCCCACAGCCACCACCATCGACCCCACCGCCACCACCATCGACCCCACCGCCACCTCCATCGACCCCCCGCCACCACCATCGACCCCCACCACCACCATCGACCCACAGCCACCCAGAACCACCATCCCCACCGCCAAGAACCTCCCGTCGTCGTCACTAGCTGCCGGTAACCGGCTGGTGACCGGTTGTGCAGGTCACAATACACACAATAGAAGAAAAAATAAAGTTTGATACATCAAATAGCATTTTTAAAAGGTGGATACACACAATAGATTTTTGGGGATAGTTGGATACATTTTGGTGTACTATCCCCTAAAAATAAAACACTGCCTTATCTATATCAATAAATAAAGGGTTAAAGGCTTAAAGTGTTTTTTATCAGTTGATTAATCCTACAAAAAATTACTCTCTCTCCCTCTCTCTAAAGCCGCCGCCGGCTCTCACTCTCTCTCTCTCTCTCTCTCTCTCTCACACAACGATCGTTTTTCCCGATCAGTCACGGTGGTCTAGCAACCCTCTCGCGTGGTGTCAGTAGCGATGTAACCCCTGCTTGCTTTCCAGAGAATTTTTCGCTAAAGGTAAATTATCAAACTCTCTTGATTGTATCTGTTAGGTTTAAGTTGGATCCGGCTTTTGGGAATCGTTTTTGTTATCCGATGCGCACCGTTTTGTGCCTACGGTTCCCAACACTTTGGTCTTGGAGGTATTGACAGGGTTGTTAACAATGCTAATAGCACTGTTATTGTCAATGTAGATTGGTGTCTGCAAGAAAGAAAGGCCATAGTCTTGCATCTGATTCTGAATCCATAGAACTTGTGAACAGCACTGAGATGCAGCTATATATTCAGCCTCTGTTGTTGATTGTGAAACAGTGGTCTGTTTCTTGCACTACCATGAGACCAATCTTCCTCCCAAGAACTGACATCCTCCTGTTGTAGACTTTCTATCCAAATTTGCTCCTCCATAATCACTATCAGTGTAAGCCACTAGGTCAAAAGAAGAATCATTGGGATACCAAAGTCCCAACCTTGGTTGACCCTTGAGATATTTGAATATCCTTTTGACTGCATGTAGATGGGACTCCAACAGGGTTGTTAACAATGCTAATATCAGGTCTGGAAGCTGTTAGATACATCAAGGACCCAATCATGGATCTGTAATTATGAACATCAACTTCCTCCCCCTCAACATCAGCAGTGAGGTGCTTGTGTGTTTCCATAGGAGTGCTGGCAGGCTTTGCATCATTCAATCCAAACTTCTGAAGCATTGAGGCCACATACTTAGACTGATTGATAAAGATACCATCAGCCTTCTGCTTGACTTGTAGACCAAGAAAGAAGGTGAGCTCTCCCATAGAACTCATTTTGAACTTCTTATGCATCAGTTCCTCAAATTCCTTGCACATATCATCCCTAGTTGATCCAAAGATGATATCATCCACATAGATCTGAACAAGTAGCATATCAGTCTTTGTTCTCTTGATGAACAAGGTCTTATCAATGACACCTCTTTCAAATTTGTTCTCCAACAGATAGGAGGACAAAGTATCATACCAAGCTCTAGGTGCCTGATGTAGACCATATAAGGCGTTCCTCAACTTGAAAACCTTATCAGGGTATTTAGGATCCTCAAACCCTGGAGGTTGACTGACATACACCTCTTCATCAATTGTGCCATAAAGAAAAGCACTATTGACATCCATCTGATAGACTTTGAATCCTTTGTAAGATGCAAAGGCCAAGAATAGCCTGATGGCTTCAATTCTGGCAACTGGAGCAAATACATCATCATAGTCTATGCCTTCTTCTTGTATATATCCCTGAGCTACCGATCTGGCTTTGTTCTTGATAACAATACCTCTCTCATCAGTCTTGTTCCTGAAGATCCACTTAGTGCCAATCATCCTATGTCCTCTTGGTAGATCCACCAGATCCCATACATGCTGCAAGACAAACTGCAGCAGTTTTTCTTGCATGGCTTCAATCCAACTGGGATCCTTCATTGCATCAAGTGCCTTCTTGGGTTCTGTTTGTGAGAGAAAAACAGAAATCATGCCAGAATGTGGATTTGTTAATGCTCTGCTTTGCTTCCTGGTGATCATAGGAGACTGAATATCTCCTATCACTAATGAAGGTGGATGATTCTTCTGAGTTCTTGTAAGGTGCAGGGGTTCCTCTAGTAAATCCACCCCTAAATTTGAATCATTCACTTCTGGTTCTTGATCCCATTGAGGTCCCTCATCTGAAGCAGGTATGACTTCAATGTTTTCAGAGAGGGAAGTTTCATCAGTTTGCTGATCATCACTCTTCTCAACATTCTCAGGTTCCTTTTGCTGATCAGATTCTGTCTCATCAGTGGTACAGACATCATTTGTATCTGTAAGTGGCATGGGAAACATAACAAATGGAGGACTTGTTTCCTGGATCTGCTCTGTACCATAACCTGTAATCACTGCACTGCTCATATTCAAGGAGTTAGTGAATCAATGTCAAACAACCAATTTGGACCACTTCCAGGTATATTAGGAGTGCTCTCATTGCATTTGACATTGTCACTTTCTTCAATGATTTTGGTAGAGTTATTAAACACTATAAGAGCTTTGCTTTGAGAAGAATATCCTACAAGAAATCCATCATCAGATTTACTGTCAAACTTGCCTAAGTGAGTTTTGGTATCTGTTAGTAATTATGTGCAGAAGTTGACAAACCAGTGATTGCACATCCAATGTTACAAGACACTTGAGGGTCACACCTGTGAGAACCTATAAATCGAATAAGTTAAATAAACCCAGAAATGGAGAGATTGGATTTATAATAGTTAATTATAAATCGTTGGGTAATTTCAGTCAGAATACCAAAGTTAAAGGGTTATTAATTAATTAAGTAAACTATATATTTATTAGATAAATAAATATATAATAGATTAATAATTAATTAGTTGATAATTATCCAGAATATTCTTTTCTTTGAGGAAAAGAAAAGGGATAATTATAAGATAACCTGATAATTATAAGGTAACCTGGTTATATGGAAACTCCTTCCATATAAATAGGCTTTACCAGTTTAAGGAATTCATTATTATTCCAATTCCAGTTTTTTCTTGAAATCTCTCTCTCCCTCTTCTCTTTATTCGCGCCGGCCACATCAAAAACCAGCTCGGTTTTTCGGGTTGTCATCGGGTTTAGCTTTACTAGAGAAGCATTCGTATGGTTGATCACGGGTGGATCTATCTCAAGCTTTCCAGGTACCGATTCTAAACCTTTAATTGTTAGGATTAATAAAATTAACGATAAGATCTGTGAATGTTTTTCGGGTTTTAATTCGTCGCTACCGCGTAAATCAAACCAGTTAGGTTTGATAAGTTCAAACCTTTGGATCAGTTTGATCATATGCTTTACGGTGTATCTCAATCCAGTTAGGTTTTGGATACACAGTGTTCTTCGTGTCAGTTCGATACGAGGATCGCACCAAAACCCAACAGTGGTATCAGAGCCACAGGTTTAATCGCTTATGTTAGTTTATTGTTTATTAGATCCGTTAAATGATTTCTTGTGGATAAAGATTAGATATTTATCAAGTTTTGATATTATCAGTTTTGTATAAAAATTCAATCTTTATCAGTTTAGCATAAAGAATTAATTTTTATCAGTTTAAGATCTTTATCAGTTTTGGTAAAAGATTTGATATTTATCGATTTTGTATAAAATTTAAATCTTTATCAGTTTCGATAAAAGGGTTTAAGTTTTATTAGTTTAATCTTTAACATTTTTGTATAAAGATTTGATAATTATCACCTTCGTATAAAATTTTAAATCCTTGTCAGTTTAGATAATAATTTAAAATTTTTATCAGTTTTTTGTAATCCTTATCAGTTTAGATAATGATTATCAGTAAAAGTTTTATTAATCAGTTAATCTTTATCAGTCTTATTTTATTTTTTTCGTTTATCACGTTTAAAACTGAAAGCACGGAAAAGTGATAGGTGGTGGTAAGGCGGCACATCGCCACCGAACCATCTAACCAATCACCGGCCATAACACAACGACGGCGGTGGAACGGCGGCAACGGCCGACCGAACCGCCAGACGGTGGCCGAACCGCCACCAAGCCGTAACCGCGAAGGCCACACCACCAGATTGGTGGTGGCCACGATCGACGGCGACCAAAGCCGAACCACCAGCGTGGTGGTGGCGATGGGTGATGGTGGTACCCCGGTAACCGAATCACACACGGCGATGGCCGCATCGGATCTGAGCGAGATCCGCACCGCACCTGGCTATGGCCGGATTGTGGTTTGACCGCAGCCGCACCACCAGCGTGGTGGTGGTGGCGTATTACGA
The DNA here is from genome assembly GCA_030169165.1 of Centaurea solstitialis. Taxonomy (NCBI): domain Eukaryota; kingdom Viridiplantae; phylum Streptophyta; class Magnoliopsida; order Asterales; family Asteraceae; genus Centaurea; species Centaurea solstitialis. The sequence goes on from CM058040.1 coordinate 42,107,094, forward strand.
TAATTCAACCGCAGCACCGCGGCTGTGGATGGCGGCGGTTAGCGATCGAAATCGACCTCGGCGACGGCAAGTGGCAGCTAGCCACTGCTTCCGTTAATCACTCGGTGGCGAAGGCGGCGGCGATAGTTTGTCGCTGCTACTGTCATCACCGGAGCCACACAATCGCCAGCCACAGAAGAGTAGTGGCGGCATTCGGAAGGCAATGCTGGCGTGGTTGGTGATACGTATCAATTGCCGACCAGCGATGGTGGTGATGGTCGTTTACCATCGCTGCCGTCGGCCACCAGGTGACAGCGACAGCAGCCGTGTATTGCGGTCATGATGGTGGCAATCACATGCTTAACCGTAAGTTATCGTTTGATCACAGGGTTACGTCTAGGGTTTTTCATCTAAATGGGCCAATTTTGTTGTCGGGCCCAAAACCCAGAAGTCTTGGACCAAGTTTATGGCCCAAGAGGGTTTATTGGTTTTAGGGTTTTATCCAAACTAATATTATTCTATTGCATTATCTTATAAAATTGTTTTTAAGGAATTTTTAATATTATCCCTAGCAAAGTTATCAAACCAGTTATTTGACTCGTTTTGGTCAAATAAGTATCGTATCATGTTTTGGATAGTTGGTCAAACCACGGCACAGTTGACGGGCCAGTGTTGATTTAACCGACCAGTTTGTTTCGGTAGACCCGGTTTGATATAATTTTTGATAAAAGGTGAATATTTTAGAAAATTGGTTTTGATTTATAAAATAGATTTATAGTTCATAAGTCTAGGTAATTTTAAAAATTAAGTAAAAACTAATTTCGGATTAAAATATTAGTTTCGGTTTATAAAACAGTTTGTTTTTATAAATCAGTTAAAAACCATGTTTTGTGATAAAACAGAACGAGATAATATTTGACGGATCTAGGATTGCTTTTCGCTTTATTATATTGCTTGCTTTATGCTTTATATAAATGCGTGATTGTTTAAATTATATACCTGTTTGCGTATATATATTATGTCTATTATAGAGCTTGCCAGCTTAGACCCTTGACTTGTTTTTGGGGAGGCCTGCGTGCCACTTACAACCCCTTTGTAATAATGACCTTAGGATAGCTATTCTTATTTTTCTTTTCGGAGTTCCATCGAGGATGCCGAGGCCAGTGGGAGCTACGCGAGAGAAACTGAGTTTTTCCTTTCCGGAGTTCTATCGAAGGCACCGAAGCCAGTGGGAGCTACGTGATGATTTTGAAGTTCTTTATAAAATAGGTCATTATTGGTCCCTAGGAACAAAGTTGGCAAACCTATAATTAGTCATTTTAAACTGCGTGGTTGTTGATATATTTACTGCGTGGTTGTTGATATATTAACTGCGTGGTTGTGAACATTTACTCGTGATATTTGATGATTATGTGTTTATCAAATATTGACATGATCGAAATTATCAAGAATCAGAAAACTAAATCAAAGAAGTTTGCGGAATAACACTTTGATTGTCTTAACAATGAATTGTAGAACAAATTGTATATCACTCAAAAAGCTTAATGATTACAACCAAAGCCCCAATCTGATTTGAACAGGCTCAAACCAGACGTGCAATACTTCTCTATTGCAGGGACTCAAGAACAATCTTGAGGCTTAATTATTCTAAAAAAAAGCTTAAAGACTCGTATTTAAACATTGAAAACCTATCAGCTATTTATATGAACTACAGATTACAATAAGAAAAGTAAATCTAAACAAGATAATCTCTATAAAATCTCCAAGATAATCGTATCTTGTCCATATCTTCCAATCTGCACAATCCTTTCCTTATCTTGATCTTCTCAGCAGTGGCAGAACAGAATCAGTAGTAATCTTCAACAGTAGTGGCAATTCTGTTCCAGCAGTGGTAACTTGTATCAGCGGTGGTAACTCTTGTATTTAGCAGTGGTAAGTTGTTCTTCAGTGTTAACACACATACTAGCAGTGGTAATCTTCCAGCAGTAGTATCAGCAATGGTATCTTCAAACTCAACAATCTCCCCCTAACTTAACTTCTCAAACATCAGGAGCTAAGTTCTTGAGTCTGATGTTCAAGTATGTCTTGATCTTCTTTACCAACAACCTTGCAGATTTGGTAGCCTCTCCACGTGTACTCAACTTTGCATTCACCATGCCTTGCAGTCTTTGTACATCAAATGCATCAGTATCACATTCCTCTATATAATACTCTTTGTCACCATCATTGATACTCAGACTGTACACTCTGCACTTTTCATACCATCTCCACTCTTTCACTACTTCACAACTTCTACTCCTTAAGTCTAAAAGTCTGAATGGTTCAAACAACCAATACAAACACTCCAGTGCAGCTTTCATGTTTTCAGTCTTCTCAGAGTTATTTCTTTCATCCACAGCTACATCAATTACCTTGCATCTCACCTCATACATCTCCTTCAGATGATCCCTTGTACAAGCTTCTAAGATCTTTGCCCAATCAGAATCATCATCCATCCTTATCACATACTTTAAGTCTTTATCAACACCCCATCCTGTGACTTTCTTAGGTCTTTGCTCAATCATCTTCACATCAAAATACCTCTCATTCACTTCCAGTAATTGTTCCTTCAACCTTTCCACCAACTCCTTGTCAAGATCAGATAGCTTTTCTTCTTTCTCCCTTTACCTCTAACATGCTGTTGATCATGAAGGGTTCAAAATCAAATCTCTTATCCACTAGAAAATAGCTCATTCTGCCTTTCTCAAAAGTAACTGAGAACACCCTATTGTCATAGGTGCTCCAAGATACAACTTTCCCTTCACCAACACTGTCATCCATGTCTCTTTTACTGTTTTTCTTCAACTCAGCCTTTGTCTTTGAGAAAGAAAACATCATCTTTAGATCCTCAATCAGCAATCTGGCTTCCTCAAAGTCTTCTACCTCCTTGGTGCATCCAATCTCATACATCCTCTTGAGATCAGCCCTGGACAGCTTTCTGAATATTCCAAGTATGCTGGCAAAAATTTCAAATTGACCATCACCTCTAACTACTTTGAATGCATCAACATCCATGTGTTCAAAGTATATCCACATGGTGATGTCTGAGGTTTCTTCAATCTCCTTGGTCTTTTTCCCCTTCTTTGCTATTGATTTCTTTCTTTTTGGTTTGGGTGATTCAACAACTTCAACCTCCTTAACTATCTGTTCAGTAGGAGTAGTTACCTTCTCAACCTTCTCAGCCTCTGTTTCCTTTTCAACCTCTTCATTCCTTGGTACCTCTAGGGTATTCTTTTCAACAACATCAGTGGCAATACCAGCATTACCTTCAGCAATGGTAACCTGATCTTCCACTTGATCTCTCTTCCTCTTCCTTTGCACCAAAGACACATCTTCAGTTTCAACTTGTTGCTCCTCCATAGCCTCTAGGTGCATTGCCTCTCTTGTGACATTGTACTTGTTCTCAATCTTTTCTAGATCCCACTTGGCAAAATACTGAATTGGCTTTCCAAGAGCACCAGACAGATATCTCACCATGATTCTCCTCTTTTCTGTCACAGCCTTTGGAGTAGCTTTCTTTGTGGTTTTCTTCAGAGGCTTCTTCTTGATCACCACTGGTTCTTCTTGATCCAGTTGTTCTTGAAGTTTTTCAGCTGCCAATCTGTCTTGTTCTTCTATTGCAGCCAATTCTTCTTTTCTTTTCTTCTCTTCTTCTTCTTCAATTTTTGAATCAGTTCATCAGAGAGAATACCTTTAGTTACAGGATCCACCACTGGCTTGAATCCCATATCCTTATCATCATCAGATTGTGATTCTGATTCTTCTTCTACAATGTTCTTTCCTTTGTCATTTGGATCAAGCACTTTAACCTTCTTCTTTTCAGCTATAGACTCACTAATGACAACTCCTTTGGCTGGAATTACCTTAGGAAGTTTCAAAAGTAGCTGTGCTATTGTTACCTCATCATCATTCACCTCTAGTTCAGCCTCTGTACCAATCTCTTTCTCAGTCTCCCCCTTAGCACCTGCTTCCTTCACAATTTCAGGCATTTCAGTATCAGCCTCAACTGAAGGTTCATTCACAACCTCAGTGTCTTTAACAGTCTTCTCCTTCTTCTTGTACTCCCCCTTAACCTTTGATCTCTTCTCCCCCTTTGTGAATGAGACCAAAGTGGAGTATCTTTTCTTAAGAGCTGAAATCTGCAAGCGCATGGATGCCATCAGAGCACCCTGAGACTTAAGCTTCTTCACCAATTCCTCAAGCATGGCATCTTTATCCTTAATGAGTTGATTTTGTACATCAACTATCCTCTCTAGCAGATCCAGCCTCTCTTCATGTGATTTGTGTTTCTCCTCATGAATTTGAAAGTTCCTATCATGAGCTTTCAAATCTTTGGCAATGGTTGCCAGGTCTGCCATCAATTCTTTATGTGAATAACTGCCCTCACCAGATTTAGGAGTGTTTACCTCCATTACTGGATCTTTGAGCTTTTTAGCAGAAGCCTTCAGCCTAGCTTAAGCACTAGCTGCCCCCTTGGTTTCTTGGCGCCTGGGACCTCTCACTAGGAGTTGCCGTGGTGGGGGTCTTAGTTATGTTCAAACTGTCCTGATGCACACCTTGTGCAACATCAGTAGTTTGAGCCTCACCAACCACATGCCCATCCTTCTCCTTAGAGGGCACCTTCTTTACACATGA